>JAJMKY010000076.1:300818-322378 GCA_030564025.1 Teunomyces panamensis | reverse complement strand
CATCCTAACCGAGGCACAGGCCGTGGTGCACCGGAAATCGATGCCTTGGAAGCCGAAGCCGATACCAAGATCGCAGTTGGTGTGGCTTCCCAATCGTTGCAGTTAGCACCATTTGATATTTGGTACTATCCTGACTACGACTTCATTCAAATCGCCAACAGTTCGGTTACAACGATGAATACTTATACGGGAGGTCCGTTCCAAGAAGCGGTTTCTGCCACCACCACGTTGAACAATACATGGTTCGAAAGAGGAGCACTTGATCACAACTTCCAGAACTACGGGTTCGAATACTTGAACGACAATACGAACGGGTACCTCCGATGGTTTGTTGGGGAGGATGAGACTTTGCGGATCTATGCTACGGCGTTGCATCCCAACGGTAACATTGGCTGGAGAAGATTGAGTAAGGAACCAATGTCGATTATCATGAATTTGGGGATCTCTAATAACTGGGCGTACATCGACTGGCCCTCGTTGCATTTCCCTGTCACCATGAGAATCGACTACGTTCGTTTGTACCAACCTGCAAACAGTATCAACGTTGGATGTGATCCTGCTGGATATCCAACAGCTGCATACATCCAGAATCACTTGAATATCTATGAAGACTTTAACATCACGTCGTTTGCAGACGGGGGCTACTCTTTCCCTAAGAACTCCTTATTGCACCAATGTTGATTCTTTTTCAGTTTTAGTTCTTCCCGTGACTGTATTTTTAGTTCTTCCCCCGCCACTGTATTTTTAGTTCCACAAAGGGTGTATCATAGGTTTGATTATTTCTTATTAATACAAAATACATTCGTCGTTATTACTCTCTAAAGTAAGGTGCATACATGTTCCAGATCTTGTGGACCAACGCAAGCTTTGTTTCAATGGAAAAGTCGCCATTATTCAACTCGTTCAAGTCGGTGATCCACTCCTTTCTCAACTGAGCTGGGATGATTGGTTTTGACGAAACAATTAGGTTGATGATCTCAATCAAAAGTTGTCCTTCATAGTTGGTTGGCTTTTCGTGCTCCTGCTGGCTCGAAAGAAGGACCAATAAGTTCTCGATATTGTTAAGCGACTTTAAGCATACCACACTCACCTGTTTGCCGTTTACAACAAGAGGTCTTGCCGTGGTCAAGTAGCTCCAGGCTTGGTAAACTATAAGCAACGATGGCGAGAGCGAAACAAACCCAAACAATAATTGTTGAGATTGCAAGAGTTTGTCAATACCGCTGATGGCAATGGCTCCATCGACTTTGGTCTTTTGAATCTGGATCAAGAGCGACCGAATAAGTGAGCCCTTGAGAATGGCTTTGACAGGAGATTTGATCTGCTGCTCGTACCTGGACATCAACAACGTCAAGTCACCATCCTGGACCATCTGATGGATCCGCTGTTTGTCGATATCGGCAACGTTTTCATCCGTCAAGAAATCAATCACCATCCGTTCCAACGAGTTGAGGTCCGAATGTAACGATTCCTTCAGGGTAATAAGTTCGTCGTCGCGTCTAAGCGTGTTGAGCATGCCACTGATTGGTTTGAGCAACCAGTTCTTGTAGAAACCGTACACAGTATCGACAAAGTTGTGTTTGAACCACTCGATAATGGCATCGCGATTGCTGTAGATATTTTGTGTTTGTGATGGTCCAAATCGGATTAAGAGAAGGAGAATTGGCCAATATCGAGTGAAAAATGATGGTCGGTCACTGAAATGTACCGTGTGTCTCTTGAACTCAACCACGGATTGAAGTGCTGATAAAATACGTTCTGATTCGACCTGCAGTTTTGGACTGACTTGCAATGCCTCTTCAAGTATATTAAGCAAGTCCTGCTTTTCATCAAGAGCACCTTTAAGTAACGCGTCAATCTTGTTGATATTGGTGTTGATTTTGGCGTTAATCGCGGCGATCTTGTCCTTGATTTCGTGGTTAACAAGATTAATTGGCGACAGAATGACAAAAATAAAGAAACGGTAGCTGATCCACCTGTTTTGATTGGAAGAACGTAAAAGAGTTACTGCTGGGTTTAACTTGATAAAAGCAGTAGAGACAATATGCGAGGCAGTGGAGTACAATGCGCCCACAAAGCGTTTCAAAAGCGTCCATTTATGGTAGAGCGGATGGTCTTCTTCGGTGCCGGAATCATGAGAGGTAACTTCGTACTGCGTTTCCAGCAAGGAACTGGACGAATTGTTGATCGATCTGGCCAATTGCCACACTTTCTCTGGCAAAGTCTGGACGAGATAGATGAGTTTGCTGCGGCGTGAAGTCTGTAAATCTTCCCAGTAGCGGAGGTTTGATTTCAAGTGCAACGTCTGCAAAATGAGGGCATTGGATAAGTGGAGGTTCAATGTAAGAACCAAGTACTGATTGGTCAACTTGTGTTCTGTTGTTTCGGTTGCTGAGCTCGGAGTCTGGGCATAAATTGCTTGGAGTTTGGCAAGATCGATGCGGGAAACGTGGTTGAGTTTAAAGTCCTGGATGTTGAGTAAGTAATAAACCTGTTCGAATACATCTTGTGTCTTTGCGACGGTATCATCGTCCATGGTTGTGTATGGTTCTTGGGGGGTAGCAAGGAACTTGCCTGTTAGGCGGTTAACTTGACGGAATTTCTTGTTGACTTCAAGTGAAATGCGATTATTGTTATTGATTTCCGCCACCAATGGACTCGAGTAGGCCGATTTTCGCCACAATCCAGGCGTGATAAAGTCCATTTTGGCGGGTAGAAAGAAGTGACTGCTAAAGAATTGACAAAGGGTTTGCGACACAGGAAAATCTGTCGTGCGATTTTTGTGTCCGAAACCACCAACCACAACCAGGACTGTTTTGTTTTTTTTATTTTGTTTTTTATTTTGTTTACTTGGGCCACCATTAAATAACCTTCCCGATTCCTTCTTGAAAAGATCAATAATTTGTAGATTGACTTTGTTATGTGAGTTTCGTAAAAGTTTGGTTATGTTTACTTGAAAGGATGGTGAATTTGTTTTGATAAATTTACAGTAATTATAATATTTTGCATCCATTTGAGAAAAGTATAATTTGTTGAATAATCATGTTTACATCTTCATTGTTTCATTCTTTTCTTCATTACTATGTATCTAGTTAGTTGTCATCCGTCGACTTGTCGTTCAACACGCCCGAGTCCTTGATCAACAAGTCGATATCCTGCGCGCTCCAGATCTTGTGGATCGGTTTGGCGGCGTCTCTCTGCGACAAGCTCAAGGTAGCAAACTCCAACTTGTCGCTATTCAAGTTCGAGGAGTCCATCGTCTTGCTCAAGACCTTAATGGCTAATTCAGCAGCTTCCTTCAATGTCAAGTTTTCACGGTAATCTTTCTTCAACAACGTCTGTGCCGCCAGGTTATTGGCACCAATGGAAGTTGCCTTCCATCCCGAGTAGTTTCCGGACGGATTCGACGTGAACAACTGGAATTGGTACCGATCATCATAACCAGCATACAAGAAACTGACACCAAACGGTCTCAAGCCCCCGTGCTGCGTGTAACCCTGTTTCACGTCACATACATCCTTGATTAATGCTTCACAAGGAATCTCTTCGTTGTAAATCTTCAAGTATTGTTGGGCAATGATTCTGGCGTTGTTGACCAAGATGGAAGCATCAGCAGTCATACCTGCCACAGCACAGATGATATTGTCGTTGATGACGTACAACTTCTCGGCCGAGCCATCGTTGTCGAGCAACTTGGAAGTCACCTTCTTTTCGCATGCCAACACGACACCTTCCGCAGAAAGAATGCCGATGGCAGTGCCAGCCAATGAGATTGCTTCCTGTGCATATTCCACCTGGTACAAGCGCCCTTCTGGCGAGAAAATCGTCGTTCTCGAATCGTATCTTCTAGACATGGTTTTGGTGGCGATATTCAGATGTTCGCATAATTTTGAAATAAATCCTCCTCGCTTTACACACTCCAGAATCCACCTCTAACCACCGAGTCAACAAAAACTATAATAAAGCAACAGATTCCCCTCTCGCCTTCAGTTGCAAAAGTAAAGTAACTGTGATTTTCAGTTGTTTGTCTGATTGTAATGAGAGTGTTTGTGACCTCACAAAACGTTCCTATTGGTTACACGACACCGCCGTTTCCGTCGCTCTACTGGCCGCTTGGTCCCAACAAACCCAAGTACGAGCAGGCGTTCCTATATTACCTGCTTGATATCTGGACTTTTACCGTGTACTGGCTGTTGATGTTCTTTGGTGTCATCTACCTTGTGGCCGGGTGTCTCTCGGTGTTCAACACGCATCTCAACAGCTGGCGGCACCGCGTGCGCCTACTGAAGATTTCGCTTTTTGGCTCCATTTTTATTGTGGGCGGCTACACCGCCATTGGCGTCATTAAAGGCTTTGCTTCTGGTGCAATTGTCGGCTTGCTCCTTGCTGCCATCTACAAATCAGGTTCCTTGACCATGAGCACGTGGATCCCGCTTTCCTGGGCATTTGCCCAGATCCTATTCGATATCTCGACTGCGTATCTGACCTCACAAATCATTTTATGACACCAAAAACCAAAAAAAAAACACACAAAAACCCACCACCACAATGGACTTTCTTGATATCTTGCCGTTGGTTTATCAGTTTAAAAAGCAGCAAGAAACGCAATTGGACATGGATCCGAGTCTCACGGCCGATGCTCTCCATATCCTTTCGCTTATGGCTAAATATCACGCCCTCAACCCAGGATATCCCGCGATCGTTGAGTACTTGCGCCAGAACCACGTCGAGTTCGTATTTGACCCGGAAACCATCACCAGAGAGCGGGATGACTTTATGTATGCCATCAACGAGACGCTTAACGATCGTTTAGGTGAAACTGCACCGGTTGCAGACTCCACAGTGCTCTTTGACGACGTGGTGCGCGCAGTGGTGATCTCACTTATTGAAGGAAATTATGACGAAGCAGCATTCTTTATCGATCGACTCGGCACCGTGGTCCAATTCACATCCCAGCCAGCAGACCACGAATCTCTTGTCAACAACCGTTACCTCGAATACGTGTTTTACCAGTATATCACCCATGTCTACCGGTCGATCTGGTTCCCTGCCGAACTTCTCACTAAACCGGCACGCGGCTGGTCCGCACCCAAAGAGAGAGAGTTGTTGCGTGATGACCTGCTGAAGGCAGCACACAAAACAGTGGAGCTGGTGTACAAGAAAATCCAGCTTTACCATTCAAAAAACGATCTTTTGCTCAGCATCCCTTCCACCGACGAAAAAGCACAAGAACTCAAGCGAGAATTGCAGTGCTACTGGCTTGCACGGTTTGTCAACATGCTGCTTTTGTTCCGTCAAGGCAATTTTGACGTGTTCCAGCACGAGTTTCTTGCGGTCATGACTCCTGGCAGCGTTGCCACGACGTACTTGAGCGGAACCACGCTCCACACGCCAATTCTCCTTATGTTCAGCATCTCGCTTATCTTTACCCGTCCATTCAAAGACTTGAATTTGTTGGATATCGACAAACGCGATACGGTGATCAATCTCTACGATACAGATGAGACACGGTTCGAATGGGAGGTTTACCATACGGTGATGCTTCCGTTACTGGAAACACGGTTCGCCGAAGTTCATCGTACTGTAAACGATCTGCGTTTTGTTCTGCTATTCAATGCATACGTGGGCTACATGGTGCCGTTACCGGCTGTCGGTAATCCAGCCAAGTTCCTCGAGTACGTGGTGCTGATGATAGATTTCAAGAACTTTTTGGTAACGATTGGGGCCACGAAACAGATTGGAAGCCGGCAGATGGCTGTGCTTTTAGGACACGCGGAGTCTGAAGCTGAAACCGTCAAAAACGACTTGTTACTTCTTATTTCCGTGTTGGGGCTAGGGAGATTGGGAGTTGGCTATGACTTAGAGCGCGATGTGTTTATTACCGGCAATGGAAGCAGCGATGGCGAGCTTGCGGCGCAAATCGAGCGTCTCACTTGTGATCTTCGCAGCGAGAGTATTGCAACGTTGATGAAAGGCGTGTTGATTGAAAAGTACTTTACTGCCTAGCAGAGTCGGCTGACCATTTCCATCATAAACACGCGAGCGCTCATGGCATCGAATTTCACTGCCGAAATATCGAGGTTGATTGCGGTGTCTTCCATGAACAACTGCCGGAGCAAATAGCACGTTATCATGACGACGTAGACACCGCAGTCGTCAAAGTTTTGTTGCTGGTCGCACTTCATGTGTAACACCGTGAGCCGTGACAGAATAAAGGAGCATGAAGCAAGACGCAGACACAACTGGTCGACGGTTGCCGCCGCGTCGTTATCGTCCACCATTGAATCGTAGATATATAGTCGGTTTTCGAGGGTCGAAAGTACGGCAAGTGCCCAGTGGTCGCCGCCATTTTCATCAAAACTCGTTTCATCCAGGAAATTCACGGGAATAAATACAAATTTCAGCCGGTTCATTTCGTTTGATGGTAAAACCAGTTCATAGTCAACGGGAAAATGAAGGAAAAGTTGTATTAGCGACGGAGGCAAGAGCAGGACTTGGTTACGGCAAGGGTGTGCATCTGATACTTGTAAATGTAACTGTGCCAACACTTCATAAACGAGAGCAATATTGTTATCATTGAGCCAGTTTTCCGGAAGAATCTGTTCGGTATCGGAACGGTACAACGCCACTGCTCCATACTGCAACACTTTGAAGTCACCCTTGCGAGAATCGACGATTTTGGCGTATGTCTTTTTGAGCTGTTCTGCTGCGGCAAACTCGTTAAATTCTCCGCTCGAAGGTACAAGCTGTTCCATTGCCCGCTGGCGACGTCTAGCAGCTGCCGCAACCTTTTTCTGCTGCCGCAATTGTCGCCGATCTTTTTTCGTCAACGGTTTCTCTTGTTGATGCTCGGTTTCATGATCATCGTCAGGTTTTTCAAGGGGTCCCAAATCCCAATCCCAGCAATCGAATCCGATACTGACGCCGGTATTCTTGACGGATTCGCCGTCGTTTCTGATACCAAATCCCCGTTTCGGCACATACACCAACATTTGACAACACAAACAACGTCAATTGAACCAAAGTTTTAAAACCAACAAACAAGTCTTTGAAACAATACCAATTTGCTGGATGGGATTTTCTGAAACTGACAAAAATGGGATGCGGTACGAGTTGGTATTTGTTCAGGGAAATTTTTGATGCGAAATTTCATTTATCCATGATTCGTTTCGTCCGTCAACTTTCTCTTGCCACGAGACCGTCGCTCGCAGTACCGTACCAGACCGGTCAACCTACCCACGAGACCAGACCTCACTATTTACCAACTCCAGGTAACATTACGCCGGGAATCTCGGCGCAGGAGTACTTTGAACGTCGTATGGCGGTAGCCGCGCAGCTCCCGCCGTGCTCCGTCGCCATCGTAGCCGGAAATTGCGTCCAGTTCAGTTCCGGCAGCGTGTTCCATGAATTCCAGCAGCAGAATGATTTGTACTACCTTACGGGGTGGCTAGAGCCAGAGTCGGTGGCTGTAATTGAGACCGGCTCTCGGCCTGAAGACGTGGTGCTCCATATGCTCGTGCCGGAACCAGACCCGCGCCTGGCGGTGTGGGAAGGTGCGCGCCTGGGCGGCCAGGGGGCATACGATTACTTCAATGCCGATGAGGTGGAGGATGTCAGCCGGGCGCGGCCATACCTTGAAAAGTTGCTCCGGAGATCAGACTATGTTTACTGGGACAGTCCCGGAACGAAGCTGGCGCTGGTGGTGGCGCGGTTGGGAATCGACGACCTTATCAAGAGAAATAGTGCGGTGTCGCGCCCGCTAGCGACGATGGTGGCGGCACAGCGCGCGGTAAAATCGCCAGCGGAAATTGCGGTGATGAACGCCGCTGGCCTGATTTCGTCGCGCGCTATTAATACCGCCATGGCGCAAGTCGCGACCGCACCGTTTGCAACGGAAAAGACGCTTGCGAAATACTTGGACTACGCGTTTGTACGTGGTGGCTGCGACCGCCAGGCATACATTCCAGTGGTAGCCAGTGGCCGTAATGCTCTCACCATCCACTACACGCGTAACGACGATTTACTCTACCGTGACGAGTTGGTGTTTGTTGACGCTGGCGGTAAACTCGGTGGCTACTGCGCCGATGTTTCGCGTAGCTGGCCCAACTCGTCGCGCGGGTTTTCGCAGCCGCAGCGAGACATTTACGAAGCGGTGCTCGCCACCAACAAACACTGTATTGATCTATGCGCCGAGTCAAACCATGTATCGTTGCACGATATCCACGAAGTCTCGGTATCGTGCCTCACCAAGGAGTTGCGTAAACTTGGTTTCAGTGTCACTGCCTCGGATGTCGGCCGTCTTTATCCGCACTACATTGGCCACCACTTGGGACTTGACTTACACGACGTGCCATCAGTATCCCGTTTTGACAAGTTGGTTGAAGGTAATGTGGTGACTATCGAACCAGGCCTTTATATACCTGAAGACGACCGCTGGCCTCAACATTACCGCGGTATCGGAGTCCGAGTTGAAGACGATATCGCCGTAGGTCGCACGTTGGATGAAACCATCAATTTGACCAGTGGCTGCGCCAAGGAAGTCGCAGACATCGAATCGTTGATCAAAAACGGCATCTCTACTCCAGGAATCGACCAAGAATTGGTCCTCCTCGATATATAAAAAAAGAATTCTGTACATATTTTTCACGACTTTTATTCTTCTATTTACAATTAACGGCCAATGTGCAATAACAACGAGTTCTTGGACCCTTCTTCGCCGCCCTTACCTGCACTAGGCAAGTAAGAAACGTTTGGCGATGCTGCCAACGTCTGGGCAATTTCCTTCGACGCTTCTAATCTTCTAATCATCAACAAACCGTCACCGGCCTTGGCAAGGGCCTTGGAAACGGTTTCAGCACTTTCAGCTTCACCTTCAGCACGAACAACACTGGCCTTTCTTTCCTGTTCCGCCTTTTCCACCAAGTACTTGGCTCTTTCAGCATCTTGCTGGGCAATCTGTTTCTGTTCCACCGCCTTGGTAAATTCTTTACCGAAAGTCATATGTGTAATACTCACATCTTCCAACCGAATGTTGAACTCGTTGGCTCTTCTTGACAACTCTTGTCTGATTCTGGACGAAACAACTTCTCTCTGTGTAATAAGCTCAGCAGCATCAAACTGTGCCACAATAGACTTCAAGACTTCGTTACCAATGGCTGGCAACACTCTTTCGTCGTAGTCCAACCCTAAGCTCTGGTAAATCTTTGGCAAGTTCATCACTTCGGGACGGTGCAACACTCTAAGCGTCAAAGACACATTCTGCAAGTCCTTGGAACCAGTGGTAGTAGAAATGGTCTTTGGCTTAGTTCTCACATCGTAAATGATTGCTTTCTGTAACCATGGAATCAAGAAGTGTGTACCTTCACCAATAACTTGCGACTGAACACCATTCAATCTGTCAAAAATGACAGCACGTTTGCCGCCCTCAACGTCGTAAAGTGCCAGCTGGCCCAAAGTGATGGCAATACCAGCGGGAATTGCAATCCTCGACACGATTTCTGCGATTCTGGAAGACATTTTTGGTGTAGTAAGATTGAGGTTCTGGCGGGTTTGCTTTGCCCTTGTACCAGTTTTTTTGCCATTGGGAAAAACCAAGTGCGCGGTAAATTAACATACAGGAAAAATAAAATAAACACGTGATCTATTACTATTGTACAATATACACACTCTGGGGTATTCATGCATGCAAGGTTTGGTTGGTAGTCTGGGGCAGGGGGAGACGGAGAGCAAGGAGGAGTAGGGCTAATTGTCGATAAAGTAGACCAAAGTCCATGCAGCACCAGCGGCAATGGATCCAATCGCCACCATTTGTATACCTTCTGACACCTTTTTCTTTGTACCACAGTCTTCACCCAACGAGATGGATGTCTTGACGAAACCAAAGATAAATAAGGTGATCAACATGACAATGACCGATATTAACAAACCGGTCTTTACCACACTGGTGAAAAAATAAGGCAACAATGGCACAAACCCACCTAAAAAGTAGGATATACCAATTGTCAATGCCGAGGTGATTTCTCTGCCTTCGGCAGGTTCTTCTAAACCACGACCGAATCTAATGACAAAGTCAATCAAATTCTTGGGTTTACTGTCCAAGTCCTTCAAAAAGAGAGCAATGGTTTGTTCACTGGCACCCAACTCGTACATAATATCAGCAGCATCCTGGTTGACCAATTCTGGCTTCTTAAAAAATTCAAACTTTTCTTTTTTAACCAGCGCCTTGTAGTACTCCGATTCGGACTTGGCAGCCAAGTAACCGCCCAAACCCATAGAAATAGCACCACTGACCAACTCAGCCATACCACCGGTGATAACCAACCTAGAATCACCCAACGACGACAAACCGGCCGTCAATGCAAAGGGAACGGTTAACCCATCCGACAAACCGATAATGATATCGGACATCACTCTAGGATCGAACTTGGAAAAGAATCCATCTTCGTTATCGTATTCTTCATTGTTGTTATTACTTTTGATGGCATTGAGAACAGATTCTTCAGCTGCTAACGCCTGGCCCCGGTCCTGTGCATCGACGGCGCCATATGGAGTTTGCTGGTTGTCTAAGAGACGGCTAACTCTGTCCAACTCGTCATCAGACTTGTTTCTGGAAGATAATAATGCGGAAACACCGTTTTTTATCGCAACTAACGACATTATGGATCTAGTATGTTGGTTGTTTTTTTTTGGGACAGAAAAGAATAGAAACTTTGTTGTGGTATAAATATGTACCGCATCTTCTCCTCGTTACACATAAAACCACAAAAAAAAAAAAAATACGTCACACAAAGACACCGTCAGGAGTGCACCGGTGTCCTAGAAAGCAGTATTTTCCTTGCTTCTTAGTAATCTGCGCACTGTGATTGGGCAGGAAATCCAGAATGCATACAAGAGATAACACAGGAGAAAAAAAAATGCAGGTAGACCCTTACAAGCCACGGCTCCATACGCACCTACGAAGTGGCCAACGAAACCACCATTGTGTTTTACTGTTCCACATTAAACCAACTTTGTGTTTTCCCGTCTCAAAATGCCGAGAATTGTAGACCATTCTTTTTTCTGACATCTGAAACTGCGGCTAGGCTGTGTGTACATGTTAACAGGTTTCGGTGTTGAGACTGCATCCAGGCTTTTGTTTGATAAAGTTTGTGGAGTGCTAATCACGGATTTCTGGCACACGGTTTGCACCGTTGTGACACCTGGCTCCACAATCTTTACTGCATTGTAACAATCAGTCAGCGCAGAAACTAAAATTTTTTAAAAAAAATGTCATGGTTACATTCTTCAGTTAACCATCAAATTTCTTTGTACTCTGATCGTTTATTTCGTCTACTATTTTGTAGATCATCACACTCGCAAATCAGCCGTATTAGGAAATAAAGAATAAATTGTTAAAATAATCACGTGAGTTATCACGTTTACAATGTCAAAAGATTTATTCCTCAAGAAACACTAAAGAACCCATTACATCAAACTTCAATGGAACCCATCGAGACGATATATATCAAAAATATAAATGATAAAGTATCCCTTCCAAAAGTGAAAAGGACGCTTGAGACACTTTTTACACAATATGGAAATATCGTCCAGATCACAGCTCATCGCAATCTCAAGATGAAGGGCCAGGCATTCATTACCTTTGAAACAAAGGATGCTTCAGCTCGAGCTTTGGAAGCATTACAGAATCATCCGCTTTTTGATAAACCAATAAGAATCCAGTTTGCTAAATCCAATTCAGATAACTACTTTTCCAACGTTATTCAGGATGAAGGACCAGTTAAGATAAGGAAACAACATAAACAGGAATTAAATGACAAGAAACAGAAGGAATTTCTCCAGCAACACCTCGAGAAACAAGTTCAACGCAAAGCAGAGCAAATATCTGCTGATTTTGAAAAGCTCCCTCCAAACAAACTTCTTTTGATACAAAACCTTGGGCCTGAAATTAGCGAGCAAGTTCTTCAGGACTTCTTTGATAAATCGGCTGGGTTTATCAACTTAAGATTCATCAAGGCAAGAAACTTGGCGTTTATCGAGTACGAATCTGACACTGCTGCCACAGCTTACTTAACTAGCTTGGACCCGGGCCGGATCCAGGCTCTGTTTGGACCCAAAGCCGCTCTTACTTACGCCAAAAAATAATGATTAAAACTTAATATTCTTTATTAAAGAAATCTAACGTATAGACGACATAACACATTTAAACAATATCTCATTAATAAACCTAACCCAAGAGAGACTCCTTGAAAACGTTGAAGAAATCGTACTCCGAGATATCCCCATTTGCATTTGTATTTATATTAGTATTTGCACTTGCACTTGTATCTGGTACCGGCGCCTGTGTAGAAATCTGCTCGTTTCCGAATATCATACCAAATATGTCTGGTCCCATTACGTTACCCATGTTACCAAATAACGCTCCATTCATATTCAAAGGATCGTTATTGACAGGAATAATTCCAGCGACGTTTTGTTCTTCAGTTTGTTTCGGATCCGTTTGCATCGCCAACATCAGCAACCACATTTGATCCGCGTACTGGTTGTTATTGATTTCTGTAAGTGGAGCAGAGCTTTGAGGCGAAATTTGCGAAATCGGAGTCTCAGCATCGGTCGTCAGCATGGTCGTGCTACTTTCTGGACTCTGCTTCGAGCCAAGTGATTCAGGGTTCTTCAGAACAACGTCTTTGTACTCAAGGATTTTTTCTACCTTGGTGCCTATGTCATGAAGTATATTATTGATTTGATCCAACTGATCAAGGCTGAAGGGCATGGGCCTCATCTTGGCCACTTTCTTGGGTATTTTAGGGTAAATATCTGGCATTCCGGTGTATTTACACAAGATCCGGTGGGTCTTAGCTGTTTTCCATGCGTAGTAGTACCGAGAAGAAAACTTCTCCAAGATATTTGTCAACATGGATCCAGTTCTCTTCGCATTCGCAGACAAGATTCCTATCCGATTGTAGTACTTCCGGTAGAATGGATCCATTAACCTAGCACTGTGCGTCGGATCACTTTCCATATTGAAAAGCAAGTGCCTGGCTCTAACAATCATCGCCAAACAGGCGTGGTTGAACTTGTGAAGTGCAAGTTCAAGGATCGGGTTTATAAGGAGGGCGCTGGCACTTAGTTTACCGTACAAAACCTCAAAGAAATAAGGGAATACATCGACTTGGATCACTTTTAAAATTAAAATCAAGTAGTGGAAACTCGATTCAACGTTCTGCTTTGTCTCAAAATGCAAGAACAAGTGATGATAAATGGAGACGAGAGTACATTTCATAGCAACAAAGAGCGTTGCATTCACAATCTCCTTACACTTGGAATAATATGCGTTTGATTGGTTAAAGATATTGATTTCATCACAAACAGTTTCCATCTGGGAAATACCGGCCGTCAACTTGTTGACGGAGGCACCATCACGGATATCGCCAATCATCTCTAAGATACCTCTTAATGGTTCCACTTTTTTGTAGAAGTCACGAATGAGACTGATGGCTTTCATCTCCACTGTCGGATCACTGACTGTTGGCACTTGGTCATAGAATGGCAATTGGACCTTGAAATGTTTCATGTTCATCAGGCCTGGGATTCCCGTACAAAGAGTCTGGATGAAATCTAATCTCATCAAAACGTACCAAATCTTTCTTGTAAGACTATTGATTCTTCCACCTTCTGGATCACTCTTGAGTTCATGGTTGAGCCCCATCAGGAGTGCCATTTGGACCAAGGTTGACAACACCACTGCAGCGTCTCCTCCATCGAGGCCGTCTCCTTCTTCAGGAGCAAGCAAATTGTATAATCGTGTCATGAAGACTGCTTGGAAAAGTGGAATATTGTACTTTCTCAAGTTCTGGAACGCCTGGATACATTGCCGGGCAACTTCGATACTTACCAAGTTGATGGGGTTTGAGAGGAGATACTTGACATCTTCTGATTCTACATCGTTGGACTCCAAGTAGTAAGTGTTGATACTGTCACGGTTGGAGAACTGGGCGAGGTATGTCAAACGCAAGATAATCAAAAGAGAAGCAATGTATGCCAAATCCAACTTGTTCTGTATCTTGACTTGCTTTAAGGGAGCATCGTTATTATCTTCTGGTCCAATGATGTGCACAATCTTTCTCTTAAAGTCCTGCTCATCAAATACGGGAAACACAATGTACAATGATTTGAAGAAGCGATCCAATAACGTCCAAATTACCTTTTGCTTTGGCATAATCATTCGGATTTTCTCAATAAGATGAATTTCTGGGTCCAACCTGCCGTCAAAAAGAGTCTTCCCCAATACACGTTCACTGAAACTGGGACCTTGAGTTGTATGATGGAACGGCAAGATTTCGCCGTAACCATCGCTTTCCAATGATTTCTTCTGGAACACTTTTTCTGGGATCAAACCTTTAGCATCTGGTTCGGAGATTGAGGTAGAATACACGTCAGTGTTTTCCTTGGTTAGAGGAGGAGCCTTTTCTGTAAGCTGGCATTGCAACACGATATCTTCGTCCAGCTCCAAAATGTACCATAACGACCAGAGCCAAGGGTCTCTCTTGAGCGTGGAACCAATACAGAGTGGACCATAGTTTACCCGACGAATATTCTCTCTCACTTGCACCGAGTCGTAGCCATCATAGAAATTTAGTACCTCCGCATCATCAACTCGAGGATGGTTATGTACCGGTCGTTTCTCATTCTCGTGGATCACTTTAAAGTACGATAACAGTTCGGTGGGCTTCGCATACGAGGCAAGTCTTGGAGGTTTAGAAGTCTTTTTGATACCATTTGTTTGCCATCGTGTTTCGTAAGTACAACTAAAGGTTTTCCCGGTTTTGACACACGATTGGCATGGAGTTTGACGATCACACTTGATCTTCTTCTTCTTGCAGTTGGTGCAGACCAATGTAGGCTTATTCCGTTTTTTGACAGGTTCATTCATTTTCACCATAGACAAAATTGCTACCAACTCTCCTACTTATAACTCCCCGTGGCAACAATCTTAGAAGGAATGTGATAGATCTCTGTGGGAAAGATGGGGCTTCGACAATTATGTTATTGAGCTGCAGCCTTCCGGGAATAAATCATTTGTGTCCTAAATAGGAAATCTGCTCCGAAAGCAATTTGTATCTCAGAAAGAAGTATGGTCCTCAAAGCCGCAAAGTAAAAAAGAACAATTATTTGGCAGTAAAGTGTAAAGTTAGAGACGCGGCGCGGACTAAAGTCAAAAGAAAGTGTAAACCTGTAACTACTATAACTCTGTTGTGTTTTAATATATAAAATGCTATTACTCTATCGATCGTTGGTACCATACGATGGATCTTCTGACAATAACGATGTCAGTTCATCGTCATTGTTGTTTTCATTATACAAGAAAAACTGGACGAAAATCGTAAAGTCCAATGCCAATGTCCCAAACGACCCAGCAAGCCACGACGAGTTGACCCAGAGATAGTGCCAGCTCATGTCTATGGCTAAAATAGACACCACGTAGGTCAAGTTTCCTAGACAGGCAAAGAGAAAAAACATAAAGGAGATACCTTCACACGACTTTCTCTTGTAGTTGAGCAAGATCTGCGGTATTCTCGACCCGAGATAAAGAGCAGCACAAAGCCAGCCAAAAAACTGGGCCAATGGATCATACACCAAGTCCTGGGGCTTCCGGATCTTACCTGGATGCTTCTGTTTATGTTCAGCGTCCTTCAAGTACGACACATACCACCCTGCCAAGCCTGCAGCAATCACAAGGAACACCATTAGCGTCTTGATCAAAGTCGACTGTAAGGTCGACAACTTCGAGTTCTTAACATCACTGGCACTTTCCAAATCAGAATCTTCAGGTTCGTGGTGATGTGGCTGTTCGCGAGACAACACGGTTTCCAACACATCTTCGTTCATGGGGTTGGCTGGCGATAAGTGAATGAGATCGGCGTTTTGGCCATGTCCGTACGCCAAACACTGCCAGAGCAACACGATATCGGCCAAGGTATAGTACACAGCAAGGATGATCATTGTAGGCAACACTCCTTGCATGGCGGAGCCTAATACGTTAAACACATCACCGGCCAACCAGAGGATGATAAACGAGAGCGATAAGCCTTCGGAAGACTTTCTGCGGAAGTTCTCATAGATTTGCGGAGCAAACACAATAATCCAACATGCAAGCGAGATAGATCCTGTAATTCCACTCACAGCCTGTGCATCTATTATAATAGGAGGAGGAGGCGCCATCTCTTCTGAAACTAAGAGCAATAGGGAAGTTACGTTTTATCTGGTGAATCTATTTTTTTCATACGGCCGTCATCTGGACTGCAGACAATCATTTTTTCCCACGGCAACGATATCGAAGATTTTGACTCATTGAAGTTTCCCCATGTTTAGGTCCGAATTGGGAAGGTGCGCGCGGCCACCCCGAAAATGGGCTCGGTTTTTGCAGCAGCATCATCGACAGCGTTTTATTCAAATACTTTTATGTTTATAAAAAAAGGCTATAACTTTAGTTTACGTTGGAGCAAAGATTGTTCAATCTCGTAGAGGTGACTGAAAACTTGTTTAAAAAACTTGGCTGCAATTCCTCTTTTGATTTTGAAAGTGGGAGTAACCACGTCCCGTTCCACCGTTAACGGATTAATATCGATATGGATATTGTGGAGACGTTCAAATCCGCTTAATTTGGTGCCGACATTCTCGTTGAGAAGCCGGAGAAACTTGTGTTTGTTGTCCACCTTGTTCATCTCCCGCACCAATTCGTGTTGCTCCATATCCAAGCGGTTATACCCACATTGTTCGTTCAAAAATCTCATCCCATTTTCAAATGAAATTCCCACAATCCCCACCAAATATGATTTGAGAGGATCTCCATAAATATAAAGCTGAGAAATTAGTGGATTCGACGAGAGGTACCGGCTCTCGACCTTTTCCGGCGACACAAACTCGCCCTGCGAAAGCTTGAAGAAGTTCTTAACTCGATCAACAATATAAATCCGTCCAGTTTCCTTTGAGATCATGGCTATATCCCCAGTAGCAAGCCATCCGTCCTTGGTCATCATCTTTTCGGTCTCAGTATAGTTTCGATAGTAACCTTTGAACACCTGAGGTCCACGAATCAAGATCTCGCCTTCGTTTTTGGTGATATCGTATCCCATAGAGGCAGCAGAACAGAGAACAACTTCTCCAGTAACTGCAGAACTGCCACAAGAGCCGGGATTCAGTTCATATGGACTGCTGGTGGTAATAGCAGCCGAACATTCAGTAAGACCATACAACTGGCGAATACCGACATTAAGAGCAGCCTTAACGTACGCCAATGTCGTGGGTGAAACGGGAGCCGAAGCTGTTTGTGTCCATTCCAAGTTATCAAACCCTACCAATTCCCGTAGCATCTTATACGGAGGATACGAATCGTACTGCAGATGGAATCCAGTGGCACCATCTTTCGAGTTCTGTTCCTTGTGTTTCCAGTCAATAATGCGCTGGACTTCCTTCGATTCGTGGGGTGGCATATCAGCCACGATCGACTTAATATGCGCTTCAAGTCGCGATAAAACGCGAGGCACTATCGAGAAATATGTCGGTTTGAAGACCTTAAGTTCCTCGATTAAGCTAACAAACACATCTGTCTTTGTACCAGAAATATTGACCTGCGGATACCCGAGATGGTAACCGGTGGATAGGGCGAAACCAGTTGTTTGTCTTTCGTACAAATGGGTCAACGGTAAAAAAATGTGAGCCTTGCGGCCGTCTCCACCAGGGGGTTCGGCTGCTGCTAGAAATGTAATACAAGAGGCAAAGTTTGATTGGGTGATAAGGGCACCTTTGGGACGGGATCCAGTAGTTCCTGACGTAAAAGAGATCGTGTAGAGTGTATCTGGCAACGGAGGAAGTGGCTGCAACAAGTTTTTAACTCCGATATCAATTGCCTGATTGATATCAACGAGATTAATAGAAGCATCACTGGCTGCTCTTACCAACTCCTGGGACACCGGGTCCATGGAAACAATTTGGATGATATCGTTCAAATTATCTTCGAGTTTGAACTGGATCACCGAAGCGACTTTATCCCCAGAACACACCACTACCGGACTCTTGGTAAGTCCTAAGATGTACTTGGTGACCAGAGGTCCAAGATTATCATACAATGCCGTGTTGGTTATCGAATAAGCAGTACAAGCCAAGTCCGTCAAAGTCCATTCGGCACGGTTAGCGGAAAAGATTGAGAGCACAAATGACATGGCCGTTTCGATCTGGCAATTGGTATTCTCAAGTGCAGTGATATTTACGGCATGGTTTCTGTAGTCTGCTACATGAGTGGTAATCTTGCTGTGGGCAGGGGTGAGGAATGGGTTGGATGCAAGTAGGTGTAAAATCCCCGATCCGAGAGCGCGCCGTTTCTGATCAACTTCGGCATAAGTCCACAGCTCAGTGTACGGATATGCAGAGATACACGGTCTGGTGGCGTAATTGGTGGCGGCGTTGTTGAATAGAGCATCGAATGTATTGAGATGTGGTGCAATGTGGGCCAAAACCTGCTTGGAACATGCCTTGTTGCGGTACACAGGCGAAAAGCCTGGTTCAGCAGCAGACACAGCGACGTTCTGGTAAATATCGCTGGTCTGCAACGGCAAGTGGCGGGTGAAATCGGTGACAGAAGCGTCCAAGAGTGACATGGGCAATAATTAAGCAGGAAATGGTGTTTAAAACGAGGGAATTGAAAGGCGTTATAACCCCTTTTCCCCGCAACCGATTGGGATCGGGATGACTTACTTGTGATTTTTGTTGGGATAAACAATAGTCGTTTATTTATTGCCGTATACGCACTACACCGGTTATTAAAGTTAGACAGTAATCCTAACCATTTATCGCCTTTTGCGCTCCAAGCACTTATTGAAATGCAGCGCAAACCGGCCGCCAGCGACCTTTCTTCCGCAGTTCTCACACATAAAATAGCGTGATGCTTCTGTCATCTTGAGTTTCTGTTTCTCCTGTCCAAATATGTCTTTGGACGAGCTTATAATGTAGTTCGACATCTCGGTCCCGTCGCTTGGTGCTGACATCTGTTGAACCGAAATACGATTCGCGATGCTCATGAGCGCCTGTTGCCGCACAAGATTCTCAACCATATCCTGAAGAAGCGACTCCGCCTGCCGTTAGTTTCTGCCGTTACTTTTTGTCTGCCACACACACACACTTACCAACACTTGCCACGTAACCACAGGCTCCGTCATTTGTAGTAAGTTTCTGAGAGAAAAATGCGGTTTTGCCCGATTTCTGGTTGCCCGTTTTGAACGAGGTTTTTGGTGATGAATTTTCGCGTGAGACTCATCGCCATGTCCGATATTGAAGACGAGGTGCCCGACTGGCGCTTTATTGGCATTCCCAAGCGAGGCGAGAAGGATTTTGCTCCCGATGGCACGGACTTTCAACAGGATTCACTTAAGGAGTCTCGTAACGCCATGTACGCGGCGTTGGAAGGCGTTCGCGGCCATCATACGAAACAGGAACTCAGCGCGATCTGGATCCCGCAACTAAACGTTGCATTGGTACCGCTGCCAAAGGGGAACTACTTCCGTGACGTTGGTGTACCACTTGTCAAAAATGACAGTTACGGATGGACGAAGTTTAGTGGAGGTTTGGTGCTTAATCCGCTCGAATCAGTGTACTTGGTAGAACGTGGCTCTATGATCATTTACTTGGCCAACGACGAGTTTGTCTCATTTCTAACCAACACAGAAACCAAGTTTGAATACTCGTCATTGGTCCCGCTTGATCTTGCGTTTCTCTACAGTTTGGCGTTTGTTTCCTCAAAATTTACAATCATTCAGTACCAAGTGTACTCGTACTTGAAAAGGCTCGGTTACTTAATCCGTCCTCACCTGCCGCCTCCAAAACCTAAAACGGTGGTTCCAGTCATAAAACACAGCTGGTTGATGCTTTTTACGGGACTTGGTTCGTTTATTACTCGTTCACTACAAACCTGGGGCTTATTGGCTCGTCCTTTAAACCATCTCCACCACTTCACCACCAAACACTACTTCGATTATACGTCAGTTTTTCGTGCCTTGCGATTCATTCCAACTCATACTCCTGGCACCCATAAACGGGAGCCGGAACCTGAGGTGAAAATTACCTTCGATGCATGGAAACCAACCCCATCCTTCTCGAAAAAGAACCCTCCATCACCCGATTTCCGTATCTGCGTCATAAACACTGAATCAGGAAACTTCTTGTCTCTACCAACTATTCAGTCACTTTTATGTGAACCTCCTGAACCGGTAACGAAACCCAAATTCACCAAAAAGAACTCTATGCCAGCATCAAAACGTGAAGTAAGGCAGCAACGACAACAGGAACGTCAGGCAAAACTTGATCTCGCTACACAAACAAGAAATAAATACCTCAAGTTAAGAGACTCAAAGCTAAAAAACGGAACAGGACGGTCAGTAATTATCGCGACGGTTAGTCACGGCGTCGTCAACTTTGTCAACTTATCTGAAGGAGACTTTACATTGGAGAAATGTTTGGATTTGGAAGATTTGTACCCGGGAAAAGACCACGGTATCATATATAATTCATGATTTACAGCCATCAACCAAAGTATTCTTCGGGAAACTGTATCCACCATCAGCAAACCGTGTGAGATTCACATTCTGGTAAATATTCTTATGCTGCTCAATATATTCTGTTGTTGGATACCCTGGAGGATCACACCCAACATTGGTCTGACCAGGTGGCTGATAAACTCTGACATAGTCCACCCGCATTGTAGCTGGAAACACGAGCGATGGCCAATCTATATAAGCCCAGTTGTTCGAAATACCCAAGTTCATAATAATTGTCATAGGCTCCTTAGGAATGAGTCTCCAGCCAATATTTCCGTTGGGGTGCAAGGCTTGGGAGTAGACTGTAAGAGTCGGTTCCGTCCCAACAAACCATCTCAAGTATCCCGTGTTACGGTCATTCAAGTATTCAAACCCATAACGTTGGAAATGGCCCGCATCATTTCCCCTCTCGTACCAGGTTGTGTTAAGCATAGTGACTCCTGAAACAGCCTGCTGGAATGGACCACCGGTATAAGTATTCATAAGGGTTACCGACAGGTTATGAATTTCTATAAAATCATAGTCGGGGACGTACCAAATATCATATGGAGCCACCTGGAGCGACTGCGATACTCTTCCAACACCCTCGTGGATTTCTCCTTCTAAAACATCAATTTCAGGGGCCCCTCTACCTTTACCAGGATTAGGATGGGCTTCTCCCTTACAGGTACACGAATTGAGTCTCTGACCTGGTAAATATGATATTCCATCGGGTGAGGATTGATTCGCTGTTATGCCAGCATCACATGAATCGTAAGTGTATGGCCATACTCCCTCAGTCGAGGCCAAGTATCCAGGACGGCCAAGATTACCCATTGTCCATAAACCGGGCCATAAACCGGTGACGTTCCCGTAATTAGGTAAACGTGCCGATAATTCAATAATACCTTGTGTGAAACAAAATTTGTTCCAGGATTGGACCAGACCTGAGCGGTAAAACAAGTCGTGGTTCTTGTAGGCATCCATTCTTAAGTT
>JAJMKY010000076.1:268712-297676 GCA_030564025.1 Teunomyces panamensis | reverse complement strand
CATCCTAACCGAGGCACAGGCCGTGGTGCACCGGAAATCGATGCGATTGAAGGAGAGGTCGACACCAAAGTTGGAGTTGGTGTGGCCTCACAATCGTTACAATTGGCTCCCTTTGATATCTGGTATTCTCCCGATTACGACTATGTAATGATCCATAACGCTTCGGTTACGTCGATGAATACTTATACGGGAGGCCCGTTCCAGCAGGCGCTTTCTGCCACCACCACGTTGAATAATACGTGGTATGAGCGTGGGAACGGCACCCACAACTACCAGCGGTACGGGTTTGAGTATTTGAACGACCCTACTGACGGATACTTGACGTGGTACGTGGGAATGGATCCAACTCTTACGGTGTTTGCGCAGGCCTTGCACCCCAACGGTAACATTGACTGGAGATACTTGAGTAAGGAGCCTATGTCGTTGATCTTGAACTTGGGGATCTCAAACAACTGGGCGTACATTGACTGGCCATCGTTGAATTTCCCTCTCACCATGAAAATCGACTACGTGCGAGTCTACCAGCCACCAAACCAGGTGAACGTCGGGTGCGATCCACCAGATTATCCTACAGCCGCATATATCCAACGTCACTTGAATATTTACCAAAATGTCAACATCACTTCATTTGCCGACGGTGGCTACTCATTCCCCAAGAACTCCTTATTGCATCAGTGTTAAAATCAATAACATAAAGTAAAAAAACGATAGCAATTAATTGATTCAAAAAATATGATTTTTTTCGTCGCGTGCGATTTCCTCATTGGGAATCATTTGATTTTGCATCCACAGTTCCTTTGCTATATAGCATACCATCTACCCACGATGCCACTTGTATAGTATCCAACTTTTTTGTATAGACCATGACACAGAACATAAATTCAATTGGTATTATTGGTGCTGGTCCTTCTGGGATTGCAGCCCTCTACGAATTTCTTCACACAAACTCCGACGGGACATCTACCGTTGGCACTAAACCATCAACTACGCCGCGGTTTCTGAAAGTCGTGGCGTTTGAACAAGATTCAAGACCTGGTGGAGTGTGGGCACCGTCAATTGACGTGACCGATTACCGTGTGCCTCCACAGAACTTGTTGGACACGGAAAAGTACCACGATCCAGACGTGATCCATCCCCGTCACCAGACTCCAGGAGTCGGTACGGTTGACGAGCCAGTGACGGTGGATGCCGATAAGGAACAGCACGAATTGCTGTGGAAACGGAGCGGACTATTTCCTGCTCTTTTCACCAACGTTCCGTACCGCTTCACGCGGCTTTCGTACCAGCCAATTGACCCGAAATTAAACGACCCCAAGAGGCCGTTGTACCCGTTTTTGAGCTACAGAGAGTTGACTGCTCTGGTTGCTGGGCTTGTGAACGATGCTGGTTTGGACAAGTACATTCGGGTTAATTCCACGGTAGAGAATGTCGTAAAGAACGGTGAGAAATGGAAAATCACCGTGAAACATCACGATCCCGTCACCGACAAAGACCACTGGTACTCCGAGGAGTTCGATGCAGTAGTTGTGGCTAACGGACACTACTCAGTGCCGTACTTCCCCCATTTCGAAGGCCTTGCGGCGTTTATTAAGCAACATCCTGACGTTGTGTTGCATGCAAATTCGTACCGTCAACCAGACGAGTTCCGGGACCAGGACGTGTTGGCGATTGGAGGAAGTATCAGTACTGTGAACGTGGTGCAGCACGTTATTACAGTGGCCAAATCGGTATCGGTGTCGAAACGGGGTCGTATTTCGCCGCTGGCGTTTGTAAATACGATTCTTGCCGATGAAGTGATTCAGAAAACGCCGCTTGTGCGACGGTTCTTACCAGAAACTGGCGAAGTCGAGTTCCAAGACGGTTCGGTGCGTAAATACGGAAAGATAGTGTTGACTACAGGATATCACTACCATTATCCGTTCTTAGAGAGCACTGGTTTGGAGTTGAAGGATGCCAGTGATGCCAGTTGTGTTCGTGGACTTTATTACCATACGTTTAGCATTGCTGATCCTACACTTGGTGCCATTAGTATTGCTACATCGCCGCTCAACTTCCATACGATTGAATCGAGTGCAGCAGCTCTTGCTGGTGTTTGGTCGGGAGCCAAACAGTTGCCATCGCGGGAAGAACAGCGCCGGGTTGAACAGCAGCGGTTTGCCGAAAAGGGCGACAATCGTAATTTCCATTTCTACCAGTTTGACGTGGCAAAAACGGAATTTATTGATAAGCTCTATGAATTAGCGCCGATCGGTAGAGCCCATCCGTTGGAGGTTGATGGAAAGTACTTGGACGTGTTCAAGGAAGGTAACGAGAACTTGGTCCTGTTCTTTGAACAATTGAAACGGGGCAAGTTTCCCACAGTTGAATAAATTTCGTAATGCGAAAATTAGTAAAGTAATATTAAAAAAAGTGTACTATTGAAAGATGTAAAGAGGTTTAGTTTAGTTAGAGCCATAATTTGATATTGTATGGTTGCAAAGAAACTTCTTTTTAAGGGGTTTTTGTAAGTAATATTTTGCAATTATTGTCGCTAAATTAAGGATTTTTTTCGCTAAATTTCGCCCTGGTTCTCTCCACAGTCGCACTAAATCACATTATATTCGTACCAAACCAACATACTCTCCTGAATTGCCATGGATTTCTACGTCCAAACCCGACAAACCCAGTTCCGTATCCCCACCGAACTCACTCGTAAGAATTTCAAGAATATCCAGAAACTACTTGAAAAGCAAAAGAAACATTTGACCGAAGAAATCGCCCGTATTCGCACCAGTAATGATCCACCCCCCACCAAAGCCGCCGCGGTACTGAAGGTTATACGTGGCTTCGAGGCGTTCCAGCAAAAACTCCGTGCATTCTGTGACAAGGACACAGATTACAGAGCACGATTGATGGCACGCAGAGACAATTTGGCGGTGTTGGCGGCGTGTGAGATCCGCGACGGCAGTGACGACGAACATGTGCTCGATCTCCACCAGCCACAGCTCCTCAACTGGCACCGGGACCAAACCAACTTGTTGATAGTAGATTACTTGATCAAATCCAACAGTAGCAAACAACACAATCTCGGCATGACGCTCCTTACAAGTCTCAGTTCCACCAACCCACAACTTGCACAACTTGTTGATGCGGATCTTTATCTCAGCTTCAATCGTGTATTTGTATCAATTGTCGAGGACCACGACTTGCTGCTTGTGGTGGCTTGGTTCAATGATAATAAGAACGTACTCAAGAAAGCCAATCTGAACCTCGAGTTCGAAATTAACTACTGCCAGTTCCTTTCGCTTATCGAACGCGGTGACGTCGAAGAAGCAATCAGCTTCTCACAACAGCACCTTTCACCATACGGCAACCGCGATAACTATGCAGCTTCAGATATCACCAACCATGAACATAACCTCAATCATCTCAAGGAAATCGGTGGGCTTTTGGTGTACATGGCAATTGCATCGAAATCGCTGCGAGACCGTGATTCGTTTTCATCCCATATCATCGCAAACTCACCGCGATACCATGACTACAAGCGTTTGTTAAGCAACGAACGCTGGAACATCTTGTCACAATGCTTCTTTGCCGACTTTACTCGTCTCTACGGCATTCCACAACACTATCCGCTTTATATCTATTTATCAGCAGGTCTCGTGAGCTTGAAAACAAAATCGTGCTATCAAAACATCGACAACACCATCTTTAGATCAGCTGAGGACCATCACCAACACCAACACCATCACGAGATGCTCACTGACACCAAATACCGCGGACCCAACCAGTACTATCGTATGCTCAACCAAATCAATAACTGTCCCGTGTGTTCGCCCGAACTTTTTACCTTGGGCCGCAACTTACCATACGCACAGCTTCTCACCAGCATCTTCAACAACCCTTTCAAGCTCCCCAACGGTAACATCTACCCTTTCGATAAGTTGTTGAGTCCCAGCGACAAGTACTTGTCGGAAAAGAACACGCTTTTACGCATGGGCAAGATAAAGGATCCATTAACAAAAGAAATCTTTTTAATTGACCACTGTATCCGGGTATACCCAACCTAGTCTTTCTTCTGTTGTTGTTCAAACACGTAGATCCGAGCATCTCTTTCTGTTGCTGGTTTCGTGGTGTCTCTGATACCGTTGGTACGTTTATGGTGATACCCAGGAAACCGTGCCCAGTCGAACCGGCCGGACCGTTCGAGACGAAACTGGCTATCTCTAGCAAGGATCTTGATGTTCCATGAATCATACGGCTCACCGTCAAAGAGAGAAAGCACTGCACGGCCTGCAACTGCTGCTTCGTAACCAGCGAAATCGCTTTTCCCGGAATTCACAAGGCCAAATAACTCCCTAGAACTGGCAAAGTAACGATGTACAAGCTGTTGATGGTCTCTGATGTTTCTGTCAACATCTTTCATTCCTCTACCGGTATGTGGGAAGTTGAACATGATCATATCGAGTGGTTTGTTAGGGAAAAGTGATGATTTGAGTAGTTTCCGCTTTTGAGCCGAAACCACTCCCAAAGATAGCGGAAGATCGGTGGCATCAATATTGTGGAGGACCGTTACGCCTTCTGCTGCAAGAAACTCGAGATTTTCACCGGTGTTGGGGTATTTTTCACGTACTTCCAGTTCTGAATCATAGCTCGATGCAATCATTAATGATGGATCCACAAGCGATTCCTTGACAAGAGCCACTGCAAAGGAGAAATCTCCCTCACCTACTAGCAAAAGTGACGTCTCGGGAGTAAATGGGACAAAACTCTTTGGTGGTGGATGATTCAGTCCCCTTTTTTTCGGGGCGCCAAACAGCTTCTTTTTGAGGATCTGGTGCTGTTTGGTGGCGACAGCTGCCTTTGCCGCCCTCTGCTGCCCGGCTTCCTGTGCCGAATGACGTGCCAATGCCCCCAAAAGGCCCTTTTTGGCAGGGTTTCCTTTAAGCTTACGTGCCATTGCTCATCGCGAAATATATTTTTATACAGGATGCTATAAATGAACTCGTTCCTCATCATAATGATAAAGATTATCATCTCCTTCTTTTTCAGCTATTTCAGCTTTTTCTATCGTCATTTTTTCTTGTTCTTTTTCATCTTCTTCGTCTTCATCTTCTTCATCTTCTTCTTCTTCTTTTTCTTTTTCCTCTTTTACTGGTACATAAATTGTTTCTTCAATTCCATGCTCGTAAAACAACATGAACGTTCCCTGGCCGCCCAAAACCTCTTCTTCTCGTACCACATACACAGACTCGTCGCTGATTCGCCACCACGAGCCACGGTGTTTCCGGAAACAGATATAGTGTCCGTAATTGTGGGTGCCGTAATGGGCAATCACTGCCCGTAATCCGTACACCAAACGTGAATCAACGGGCGGCGGAGTTGCTAGCGATTCCGGTGATGTGCTTGGAGTGATGGGCGATGCGGCAGAATCACCTGATTCCAGTGAACTTGGGCTGGAAACGTCGTTTTCGTCTTGTTTGCGGAAACTTGTTCTTGCGTCCATAGAAATATCTTCTGGCTGGGCCACGTACGCTGCCAAATCAAGCTGAACAGGGAACGTTACCGCACTGGGATTCTTGACAATCAGGTAAGTCTTCGGATCAAATACTGATCGATTAATATGAATAGAAAGAAGCGGTGGAGGCCGACTCAAAAAGATTTGTTTTGACTTACTGCTCTTTTTGAGCATTTGTTTGATTGTAAGCGATTCAAAGGCGTCGTCGGCAATATGAGGTTGTGACAAAGCGGCCGTGACATCGGAAAGACGCCGTTCAAACTCCAGACAAACTTTCAGGGCCAGCATCAGTTCCAATTTTGTTTGTAAAAAGGTTTGAGTTTGGAGCAAGCCGCAACGGTTGCAGTTGACGTCATCGATGATTTCAGGAGCGTTCCAGCTTTCAAGAAGCGAATGGAGATCCACAGATGTATGGTATGTTGGCGGGAGGTTGAGACTGAGGCCCGAATTGACCGCATAACGTATGCCACCAACTTCACCGCAGCTCAAACAACCGAGTCGTTCGGCACTGATGCCATCCACGGGCGTTACAAGTTCGAGGGGGAAGAGTTGGTTGGGATCAGTACAGTTTGGATCAACTTGTGATGCTGGAACGTAAATCTTTCCTAGTTTTCCTAGCGATTCGAGTCCACAGACCGGAGATTCTATTGATTTACGCAGCACAAATTCCGGTTTTTCAGATATCTGGTTTCCCTTGGCCTCCTTTTCAAGTAATCCCATCACCAACTGGTAGAATTCCTGGGCGTCTTCCTGATTATAACCGGAAAAGAAGTTCTGTTTGGGTCCGTTGGGCATCTTATTGAGAAGCGGCCGCGTTGAAAACTCGTGGCCTCTTGAACCATACGCACCATTGACATTTTCCACGAGCGTACGGAGTGCTTTTGTAAATGGATTGGTAGAATCGGTAATGAACAGTACAATTTCACGCGAACTGGCAAGTGACTGTATCACTGAGTTCATAAAACAAGTATTACCGTCATTGGCAATGCCACCCACCTCGCCGCCTTGGGCGAGCGCAAATCGGTGCTCGGGCGAGGAGCGCAGGCAAAAACGGTTCATAAGCAGTGGGATCTTGCAGGCAAAATACACGGCACAAACGACCAATAGCGTGGCTGGTAGCGTTTTCTGCGCAGCAGGGTCGAAGAGCAACGTGATGATGTACATAATTAACAAAAAACGCTACGAATTTTTTTGCTGCAGGTTGAAAGAAAAAAAAAATAATAATGAATGCAGGAACACAACAGAAATTTATATTATGATCTACGTTACTTTGACTTTCTTCAAATATACATCGTTCTAGCAAAGAATTGGTACTGTTGGGGGGCGATCTCTTCCCCAGCCGCAGCGTAAGGGTCTTCCATTGATTGCCAATCCGGCAAGCTGGACGATGGCGAGCGCCGCACGTTCGTGGGAATCGTATTTCACAAACGCACAGCCTCTTTCCGGATGGAATTTGAAGTCGACAATGAACCCAAAGTTCTGCAAGAGCGGAATGAGATCGTTTTGTTGCGTGTAGTGGGCAATGTTGCCCAAGTAAACGGTGGTTTGCCATGACGGCGTCTGGCGGAGCACGATATCGTAAGATTGTGGCGAAAGCGTGGTGGGCCGCTGCTGTTGCTGCAGGTGAAGGTTCTGCTGTTGATTCTGATGCTGTTGCGGGCCAGAACCACCAATTGGATAAGGCATTGGCCGCTTATTGCGTGGTTGTTGACGGTGCAGGGCCCAGTTACAGCGAATAGCACGTCCGGCGATGGCAGCGCCGTTCATCGTAGCAAGTGCAAGCTCAGCATCTTCTTGAGTTCCCATTGCCACAAAACCGTAGCCACGCAGCCGCAGAGTTTGCATGTCCCACATGACATGGGCCTGTTTCAACAGAACAAACTGGCGGAAGCTGTGGGCCAACGTTTCATCATCTACTTCAGGTGCAAGATCCCCAATAAAGATGTTGAATTGTGGTTCATCCGGCACCACCAGCGCCAGCTGGAAGGCCCAATTGAGCCGGATTTCCAGGTTGTGTACAATGCGTCCGTTGAGTGCCACGAGCGCCTGTTCGGCAGCACCAGACTGCTCGAACTCGACAAACGCGTAGTGGAAACCGGGTCTGTTCTTATCGTTAAGGATCTTGATCAGCAGAATGACACCAAACGCGGCAAAGAGTTCCCGAAGCGTGAGTTCCAGCACGGATTTGTGGAGCCCGCCGACGTAGAGGATTTTCGTGGAGACTTCACGGCCTCCGGCAACCGCAGAAGCTGCAGAAGAAGAAGGAGAAGAAGAAGAACTCGTTGCAGCAGAAGAAGCTTCTTCTGCAGAAGTCGCTTCAGCTGTAGCTCCTTCTGCATTCGTTGTTGCAGCTGCAGCAAATACTTCCGTTTCTGCTGCATCTGTTTCTATTGCCAGTGGCGATTGTGATTGTGGTTGTGATTGTGATTGCAATTGCGATTGCGATTGCGTTATTTCAATTGCCTTTTCTGGCATTGTGCTGATGTGTCGTGCTGGCAGAGTCTCGGCAGTCATGATAAAGAAAGTGACAAATTTTTCAGTCGCACCAATATGCTCTGTATCACCACGAGCGACCCGGCGCGCCTCAAGCAGCTCAAAACGGCTTTGGAGCTGCGCCTGTGCCTCAACAAGCGCCGCAAGATCGACTTCGACGGGGTGTGGCGTGTTTACACGACTTTCACCAACGAAAACGAGCTTCTCGCAATGTTTCCTCACGAAACAGTGGAAACTTATCACGAAAAAGACCCCGAATCTTTATTACTGTTTCTCCCGGAATTGCTGGCTCTGCAAAGGCAACAACTTCCTCGAAAATGGTCCATTTACCCTCCAATGCTTCTCCTCAACTCTGAACCGCAGTTCTCTCCGGAACTTTGGCGCCATATCCTCACGTTTCCAGCATTCCGTGGCCTCACGCACGTCGCTACCAATAAACCGATCCAACACGATGACGAACAACGTCGCCCGTTCGGTCTTGTACCACTCTTTGGCGACTTTGGACCCGATCCAACGCCAGAATCGTTTGAATCGCCCCAACAAACCGATTTCAACTCCGCTTTCTGGTGCTCGGTGGTCCAAAACGGTATCAAACAACACTGGGCTCCTCGCTACACGATGTTTCTGCGGGGCAACGTCAAGGAAAAGGCCCGTGTTCTCAAATTTCCTGGTACTAACGGCACCGTGGTGTTTGATTTGTACTGCGGCATCGGTTACTTCTCGCTTGCATACCTCCGCAACGGTGCCCGTCTTATGTGCTGGGAACTCAATCCATGGTCCATTGCCGGGTTCTGTCGTGCTCTCGAGGTGCCGTTCCGCGTTGTTGGCCCGCAAGACGAGTTTTCCTACGCCGAATTTGCCTCGCTGGATGTCCAAGTATACATTTTCCACGAGCTGAACGAGAAAGTGGGCGAAAGAACGTGGGATTTCCCATCGCTTGCGATTTCCCATATCAATTTGGGGTTGTTGCCGTCGCTGCAAGCGCTGTGGCCTGCTGCCCGCCGGTTGATGTCGATGTCTACATTATCTACTGCGGTCCACGTGCACGAGAATGTTCATGTACGGGAAATCACCACATTTTCCGAGAAAGTATGTCTGTTTTTCGGTCCTGTGAATCATGTTGAGCGGGTCAAGACGTATGCTCCTGACATTTGGCATATTGTGGTGGATGCAACCCTCCTGGCACCTCTGCGATAGATGCACTTTTTGATTACTATAAATTATTTTTTTTCCCATTTAGTAGTGCGTAAAAAATATGACATTACGAACAAAACTGCGCCTGGCCTTCATAGAAAATTTATGTGCACGATAAAAAACTAAACTCTCATATCCGTTTCCCCCAAACCATCATGTCCTTTGACGATGACTTGTACGATATCCTCGATCTTCTGCCGCCGCCGGTGCCCACACAACCGTTTCCAGAGATGCAGTTGCCCCTGCAGCACCTACCCCTGCAGCACCTACCCCTGCAGCAGCTGCTGCTGCATCAACCGTTCCCCCCAAACCACCACCAACTTCCGCCGCAATTAACGGTAAATATCCCGTTCCAGCTCCAGTCTCATACCCAAATCCTGCCACAACTCCCCAAATCCGACCTTCTATCGCCATTTCCCACCCACCTGCCGCACCTGCTCCACTCAGAAAACCTGCAACCGCCGAGCCCGTTTGCATTTGAGGAACTTGCGCTTGGCGCCTCGGTGTCATCCACAAATCTTGCGGCCATGGACGTGCCACGCTTTAATTTCTACGATGAGTCGTCACAACTCACCGAAACCAACCTCACGAGCCATAACCAGGGCCCCGGCCCCGGTCTGCAACCCGATTTCGCGACGCAGGACCCGGGTCCGCAGCTGATTGCTGCTCGAACACCGCTGCTTTTCAGCAACTCGTCACAGGCACTGCTGCCACACCAGCACCTGCTTGTGCCGAATTCGTACCTCGTGCCGACGTCGCCAGGCCTGATGGTTTCCGATGCCAGCAGCTTGTTGCGGCCCGATGAAGTCGCTATGCGTCGCGGGCGCCAGCAGAGCCATTCGCTGCGGCTGCGGCTGCGCTCGTTCTCGCGGCTGCCCGGCCGCCTGCCGGGCCCAGGAGATTCGAGCGACGATGAAGACATGCCGAGACGAGAAAAGATGTTGGAGCTCGCATCACCGGCTAAGCTGCTGAAGCGAACACAAAAACATCCCAGTGTCTATGCCTGTCATCTCTGTGAAAAGCGGTTTACACGGCCGTATAATCTCAAGTCACATCTTCGTACGCACACCGACGAGCGTCCGTTTATCTGCAGCGTCTGTGGCAAAGCATTTGCTCGTCAGCATGACAGAAAACGTCATGAAGAGCTCCATACCGGCGAAAAGAAGTTCCAGTGCAAAGGGTTCTTGAAAGACGGCACGCCATATGGCTGTGGGCGCAAATTTGCCCGTGCCGACGCTCTACGGCGCCATTTCCAGACCGAAAACGGTAAAGCCTGTATCCGAGGCCTTATTGAAGAAGAAGAACGTTCCGGCACCGATTACTTGTCGCCATTTCCCGGATCCTCAGTGCCCCACGTAGCTATCTCTCCTCCAGATTAGAGGAAATCCTATTTTGTATTATAACCTGCAAACCAAAATAAACTGTACAATTATTGTGTAACCTACAAAAAAACAATTAACCTGTAATCGATTCCACCTGGGTAAAAAAAGTGTATATATCGCTTGTGGATATAAAAATACATCAAACGGTGCATGACGGACTTACTTGAACGGATAGGGACGCCGAAAACGGCGCCGTCAGCATTGGAAACCGTTTATGCTGAGAAACAGCAACGTATGCTTGAACAAAACCATCGGTACCTCAATGAACTCTTTGGGGAACATAAAACCATGCCGTTACGGGTAAAAAACGTTCAGCTCATGAATGCCCAAGCATTCCGTGACGGGTTTGTGGCAGCACAATTACGGCCCTTACTTTCAGGAAGGCCAGTGACACTTACTCAATTTCTTGAAGGGATTGACAAAGTTTCATCGGCAATGGTTGAAACTGGTATGGCAGAACAAGTCGTAGCACAAGTACAGCCGCTTCCACGGAGGTTTGGCAGTAGTGGAGCGGCGCTTGATGTCGTTCCCATCTTCAATATCGTGCCTGTAAAACGGTTCTATGCCAAAACCGGCACCAATATCGGAAATGGTGAAGGAGACGGCTACATTCAGTTCCAGTTCAAGAACTTATTTGGCGGCGGCGAGCAGTTGGCATTCGATGCCGTAACCGGCACGAAAACGCAGCAGCTGTACCTTGTCAACTACTTGCAGCCGGTGTGGGCACTGCTGCGAGTGTTTTGGGAGACCCAGGCGTACGTGCACACGCGGCAGTACGACTGGTTGCATGCCGATGTGGCACTGAGAGGTGCTACTACGAAACTTCGGGCGCAGTGGCTCGGACTTCGCCACGAATGGGCGGTGGAGCATGTGTGGCGAGTGCTACAGAACCGGCAGCTGCGTGCTGACGACGTGCTTCACCAGGCAGGCTCGCATTTCCGTACGGCAGCAGCGTATACGGCGACGTACGACTCGCGCGATAGCGTGCATCTGCCCACACGCGGCTGGTACTGGCGTGGAGGCGTTGAATATAGCGGGAAATTGCGTGCAGTGATGGAGCTGCTGTTTGCAAAGACATGGGAGGGGATTAAAACGACGGTGGTGTTATCGACAAAGGCAGGGAAACTAGTAAGCTCCGCCGTGAGCGGCGGTAGCGAGCGCGATTCCACCAAAAAATCTAGTGACAACATTAGCGATGATTTGCGCGCGAATCGCGACGTTGACAGCAGTTTTTTGCTCGATCGGTTTTTCGTCGGCGGCCCCAACGACGTACGCGGTTTTCTTCTTAATGGGCTTGGGCCCAAACAGCATGGCAGTTCTGTCGGCAGCGATTCGTTTGTTTCCGGTGGAATTTCGCTCCTTACGGCACTTCGTTCATCCAACTTCAAGCTTCATCAATTCATTAACGGTGCAGTTGTTGGAAACGGCGCCGGTTTCGGCGCCAGTTACGGCGTGGGTCTAATATACGCCCATCCCATGGCAAGATTCGAACTCAATTTTGTCCTTCCGTTGGCGGTGCATGCCCGTGATTCTTCCAGAAAAGGATTGCAGTACGGAATCGGCGTTTCTTTTCTTTAGCAGCATATTTTTGTATTATAGAAATAGATTTCTACGTTATTCATTCTTTCATTCATTCATTCATTCGTACTATTTTTGTCTACTGGCAATCCATTGCTGGTGCTGTTCTATCACTTTGGGAATAATGACGCTTTCGATCTCCTGCGTTTCCGGATCAACCCTCAACCATTCTTCGGATTCTGGCGTCACAAAAACCACTTCTTTCTTTCTTGTTTGGAGCAAGTTACCAATTACAAGTTGATGGGCGTAACGGTCCAATGCGGTTCTTGCTTTGGCAAGCAAAATCGTCTCGTCGGTCTCCAACTTGAACGAAATAATCATTGCACCAGGCGCCCATGAGTCCACCACCCTCCTCAAGAACTTGGGAACCTGTTCCAAGTCCACAATAAGCTTTCCCAGCGCTTGCAGCTGGATCTTGTGCTGCGGCATACGCAGCTGCGGCAAGAAGAAGTCCAGGACGGCCGCCGCAAGATACAACACCGCCCTTTCAGCAAGCGGCTGCAATTGCTGGCTCACTGTTCTCAAAGTGTACAAGTACTGATTAACGGTGGTGAAAGGAATGGCAAGAAGCGACTGCAGTTGTTTGGCAGCGTTATATTTGCGCCAAACCACGAGCATTTCATCAGCAAACGCCGGCCGGATCTCGACTTTACCGTCCTGTTCGGTCATGTAATCCAAAAAACAGTTGGTGGTATGACTGTAGTGTCGAGAGTACGGCAAGAGCAGGAACTCGCGGTGCAAGAATACCACGGCGTAGCCGTTTTCCAAAAAGTATTCGGCCAGCGTGGCACCACGGGTCCCTGCACTGAAATTATCAATGAAACGTACGGTATTGTTCTCAAGCGGTACCGTGGTTCCTCCACTGGTAACCAAAACGACCGGTTTCTGCGTGTGGCGCTGGTGATGCTCGACAAACAGACGTACTGACAGCTCGATTTCTCCCAAGTACAGCGGTGCCTGGTGGGTGCGGAAGTACGTATCTTCGTCGGTATATTCTGCCACGGGAAACGACGGAATGCTGCGGTCAATGGCCGCTGCCGCCTCTGGATTCGACGTGTGGAACTGCGACATAAGAAAGAAGCAAAGGTAAGAAAAATTAGTTGATCTTTTTTTTTTTTTTTCTGACCTCTTTTTTCTTTGCTTTGAATCGCACTGATTGCTAACTACGACAATGTCAGCGGATTTCTGGTCGCTGTCACAACGACTCAAATGGCAGTTTACACGTCCGGCGCTTCTTGAAGCCAGACGCAGGGTTCTTCTTTTAGAACGCAAAATGGTCCAGAACGGACTAATTAAAGAACAACCGCATGTGGCGTATGATTACCATATGCGGATTTATCTTCACAATCTCCTTCTCAAACTCGGCCGGCGACTCAATGTCCGTCAAATCGCCCTTGCACTGGCAGAAGTTTATATGATGCGGTTTCTTACCCGAGTTCTGGTCAAGGAAATCAACGTTTATGTGCTAGTAACCGCATGTCTTTACGTTGCATGCAAAATCGAGGAGTGTCCACAACATATCCGACTTCTTATCTCGGAAGCCCGCAACTTATGGCCAGAATACATTCCTCATGACGTAACAAAACTAGCAGAGTTTGAGTTTTATCTTATTGAAGAGATGGACTCGTACCTTTTCCTCCATCATCCATACAAAGCGTTATTACAGACCCGCGATTTCTTGGTCGAGAACCCGCAGTATGGCGTGATGCTTGATGACGACGAGCTCCAGAACGCATGGTCGCTTATCAACGATAGTTACATCACCGATCTCCATCTTCTTGTACCACCACACATCATTGCCATGGCTTCTCTCTACATCACTATCGTGCTCAAAAAACATGTTGGCAAGGAAATCGGTTTGGACGACTTGGTCAAGGCGCGTGATGATGATATGGTTGCCAAATTCATGGGCTTTTTGGCCCATCTGCATGTTAACATGGACGAGTTGGTCGATGCCATGCAGGATCTCGTACATATCTACGTGGTCTGGAACCGCTACAACGAGCAGGGCGTGAAGAAGGCGTTACAGACAATGTTGCTTCGAAGCTAAGCATTGAGCACTGCGAATGCAGTGCGAATTGCGTACGACAAAATCTACTGTCAGCGACAAATCTGAACAGGGTCATTTTTGCAGAGCAATTGCACTCTTTACCTGCGAAGCCAAAAAAAAATGCTGCTGCTGCTACTGACTTGCTGCTCATAATAAAATGAAAATTTGCACCCGAAAAATTTCCTCATTAGTTGCAATTCTAGTCAATTTAAATCATATAATTAAGCCGAAAACTTTGACGCGAAATTTTGTCAATATCAAACGATTTTTATCCCATTTCACAAATTCATAATCGCGTTATTTTCGAGCTGCTTAATCCTGTCATCGGGTTCCATTTCGGCTACTTTTTGTTCCCCTTTTCGGTCGCACCCACTCATTTCAAATCACCATTGTTTTTCTGGTCTGACATTTGCACCTTTCCCAATTCGCAGAATCAGGTGGAAAATCAACGAGCCTCTTCGTTTTCTGTTGTTTTGACCACGGCGCGCACGGAACGACCATGTAAAAAAAACATCAAAAAGATTTTAACCTCACATTCTTATGTTATCCAACATGGTCATCTTCCCCAATCGTTACAATGCGTCCCTTGAGGAGATCCAAATTGTGGTCTCTACGGCTCTCTTGCAGGTGCTCATTGTCCTTCACAACATTTCCTACAAAAGTCTTCACCGCTTCACGTCCAAGTTCTTTGGACTTCAAAGGCATGATCCGTACAGCATCTACTTTGATATTCACATTGATGACTGCTACTACGTGATTTTCTGTATCATCATTCTCACCGCAGCCCGTCTGATCTTTATACTGTGGATTCTTCGCCCATTTGCTCGCTACGTGTGTCGCATCGAAAGCCGTTTCGGGTGCACCCGCTTTGCCGAACAGGGGTGGTCGTTCATCTACTACACCATCCTGTTCACAGTGGGAATGAAGTTGTACATAAATCTGCCATACTTTGAACTGCTCGACAACCTCTACTTGGGCTGGCCACACACCGAAATGCTGTTCTATTTCAAACACTATTACCTTATCCAGCTCGCATTCTGGATCCAACAAATATTCGTCCTTAACATCGAAAAGCGCCGCAAGGACCACTTCAACATGTTCTCCCACCATATCATCACCTGCGTGTTGCTATTGGGTCTGTACTACTATTATTTTACCAGGATCGGGCACCTTATTCTCATCATCATGGACCTGGTTGACATCTTCCTTGCACTTGCAAAAATGCTCAAGTACGCCGGAGCCTCGCATCTTTGTGACGCCATGTTCGTGGTGTTCTTGGTGAGTTGGGTGGTGTTGCGTCACGGCTTCTACAACGTGTTGTTTGTCCACACGTGGTGGAACTCGCAAAGGTTGATGGCCGATGCCCGGTGCGACGTTGCCCCCGACGCGAAACGGTGCTGGAACACCACGGTGATCAACACGTTCTTGGGCCTTTTGGCAGGTCTCCAGGCAATCACGGTAATCTGGATGGTGTTGATTATGAAAGTAGCCTACAAGGTGGTTACGGGATCGGGGGCCGAGGATGTACGGTCGGACGACGATAGTGAATATGAAGAGGAAGAAAGAGAATGGGAAGAAAAGGAAGGTAAAGAAAAAGTGAGTGAGATTGAAAAGAAGGACATATCTGTCCTGGCATGAATACATGGAGAGAACTAGTAATATAGGATAAAAAAAACCTAATGAATTGATTCAGAATTGTAGGAAATCATTCAACACTAAAAGTATAGAAAACACGTTGAAAACACGTTGAAAAAAAATTAAAAAAAGGTTGCGAAACAAAGAAGCCAAATTTGGAAATAAAAAGTTCCCAAAAAGTCTGCTAAACAAAGCTATAAAAACTCAAGAAAAGATAATTCCAGTTAAAAGAGTAATAAATGTAATTCTGAATCTACAATTACTATTATTCGTTCAAAATTCTTGTTTTATTTCTTGATTTTTCTTGTTTCTTTCTCTTTTTCCGCTGGTTTTTTCTTTACTTTTTTTTTTTCTGTTCATTTTGTTGATGTTTTTCCACGCGTCATTCCTGTACGAAACACACAACATCATGGAGTCATCGATAGCGGTGGCCGTCCGTGTGCGGCCATTCACCGCCGCTGAATCCACCAATCTCGTTGCTGCTGCCGAAACTGATCCGTTTCTCGGCGATGGGGCGCTCCTGAGCCCCGCACGACGTCTGCTTCCCCACGGAATCCGCAACATCATCGACGTGGTCGACGACCGCATGTTGATCTTTGACCCGCCACAAACCAACCCCGTGGCCCAAATGCAGCGCCAGGCGTTCCCCCATAGTCGTGTCCGTGAACACAGGTTTGTTTTCGACCGTCTTTTTGACTCCAACGCGTCGCAGGCCGACGTTTACCACGACACTACACGCCCGTTGCTTGCACTGCTTCTTGACGGGTTTAACGCCACGGTTTTTGCTTATGGTGCCACGGGATGCGGCAAGACCCACACCATCTCGGGAACACTAACGGATCCCGGCGTCATTTTCCTCACGATGAAAGAATTGTACGCCCGAATCGACGAACTCAGAGATACAAAAACCATCGATGTTTCCCTCTCGTTCTTGGAAATATACAACGAAACAATCAGAGACTTGCTCTGTCCAGAAACACCAGCACGAAAGTTGGTGCTACGTGAAGACGCCAAAAACCGCATCTCCGTATCCAACCTTACATCACATCTGCCAACTTCGGTGGATCAAGTGATGGACTTGATCGTCACCGGCAACCAGAACAGAACCAGCTCTCCTACCGAAGCCAATGCCACCCTGTCACGGTCTCATGCGGTTTTGCAGATCAACGTGGCCCAGAAACCACGCCTGGGAGACGTGGCAGAAGAACACACGTTTGCTACCCTCCTGATCATTGATTTGGCTGGCAGTGAACGTGCTGCTGCCACCAGGAACCGTGGAGCCCGTTTGAACGAAGGTGCTAACATCAACAAATCTCTTCTAGCACTTGGGAACTGCATCAATGCTCTCTGTGACCCCCGGCGCCGCTCACACGTACCGTACCGTGACCTGAAACTCACCCGGTTGCTCAAGTTTTCTCTTGGAGGCAACTGCAAAACAGTGATGATTGTATGTGTACTGCCATCGCTGGACCATTATGACGAGACGCTCAACACGCTCAAGTACGCTGACCGGGCCAAAGAAATTAAAACGAAGGTGGTCCGCAACCAAACCAACCTCGACCGCCACGTTGGCTCGTACCTCAAGATGATCACGCTCCAAAAGCAGGAAATTGAGGAGTTAAGGGCACGAGAACTGGCAGTGGTAGAACAAACAACCACCAAGATCCACGCATTGCACGACGAAAACGTTGCCCAGCTTCTCACGGGCATAGAAACCATCAAAACATCGCTCGTGAAACAGAACCACGACAAGTGGCGCAAGTATTTTGTTCTAGCCAAACGCAAGCTTCTTATACTCCAACGATTGGACATTGCTGCCCTTCTAGGCGACGCTGACGAAGCAGCTGTGCCGCTTGCTGAACAGTTGCTTGTCAAACTCGATACACAGATTGTTGAGCTCGAACTGCAGTACACTCGGCCCACGGAAATCGACCATATCTTGAACGAAACCACGGCACAAATCCTCCGACGCTTGAAAGAGCTTGCAGGATGGCGAGAATGTCACACTCAGATCTTTGAGCTGCTTGTGGCCACGACCAAAGAACTGTTGGAACGAGATATCTTGTTTAATTCGCTGATTTTGTTTGACCATCTCGTGCATGAGCTCCGTGAGTTTAGTCTTGTGGGTAAAGAAGTGGATTTGGCAGCGAATCTCGAACTTTTACTTAATGGTGAATACGATTCGCGTATAGAAGTGTGCTGCTCGCAGTTTATGCAGCAGAAACTACGTGAATCTGAAGAAAAGGAGACCAAAGAAATGCTTCCGAAACTCCGAGACCATAAACGGACGCTGCTGCCGCTGAGGTCGCCGCGTGGCTCGAAGCGGACGATTCGCAAGCTGCTGCGTTCGTCGCCATACCGCAAGACCTCGAAGAAAATGGTACGCTGGGACGTGCCGAAAAGCGAGGCTATGGAAAGCGATATAAGCGTGGACGAGTCACAGATCCGTAGCGAGGATGACGACTCGCCACTTGGCCACAGTGTGATTGACCGGTCTTTTGATGATTTGGATCTTAAGTTTGATCCGATGTTGGACTCGCCGCCGGCACGGCGTCGGGTGACGAGTGAGTTGACACGCAAAAAGAAAGAGTTTGCCAATAAACGGCTTCTGATCTCGTTGAGTAAAGAACACGGTGCATCGAGATTACCGTTGTTGAACAAACAAGCAAGCCGGATTGTGGAGCAGGAGTAGGCGTCAGAGAAAATGACGAATAAGGCTGGGTACATATAAAATTGCATAGTTATAGAGGTATAAATGCTGCTAGTAATTAATTTATAATTAATGAAAAGCATCTGGAAATTAAATACTAAATTAAATATCAGTAAATATTGATTGAAAAGAAAATAGTTAAGAAAATCAAGTAACAATGAAGAAAATTGAGTTATCAAATCAATTAAACTTGAGGTGTTGTCCAACAGGCCAATTAAATGTTTTCGTTTGTTGGTTCAAGAGAATCTATAATTTAATTTTTAATTGCTGCAAAATTTCTTCACTCAAATTGTAGATTCATAAATAATCCATATATAAAGCGAGCTTAGTATCTGTCGTTATCGTAGGAGTCGTTTCTGTTGCTACCGTACGAATCGTTGTTGTTGTTTCCATAAGAATCGTTTCTGTTGTTTCCATAAGAATCGTTTCTGTTGCTACCGTAGGAATCGTTGTTGTTTCCGTACGAGTCGTTTCTGTTGCTACTGCCGTAGGAGTCGTTCTTAGAACCATAAGAGTCGTTCTTAGATCCATAAGAGTCGTTCTTAGATCCATAAGAATCGTTCTTAGATCCATAAGAATCGTTCTTAGATCCATAAGAGTCGTTCTTAGATCCATAAGAGTCGTTCTTAGAACCATAAGAATCGTTCTTAGATCCATAAGAGTCGTTCTTAGAACCATAAGAATCGTTTCTGTTACTGCTTCCGTAAGAATCATTGTTAGAGCCATAAGAATCGTTGTTGGAACCATACGAATCGCTCTTACCATAAGAATCGTTACCGTACGAGTCGTTACCGTACGAAGATTCGTTCTTGTGGCTCTTGTTGTGGCCGTGCTTTTCTTCTCTGTTAGTCAAGTTCAGCAAGAAACCTCCCTGATTGTGCTGGCCGTGGTTCTGATTCTGGTTGTGACCTTGGTTATGTTGCTTATGATCTTCGTAGCTGTCCTCAAGTTTGTTAGCACCAATTGCCCCTGCAACAGCACCAACAATTGTTCCCAAGGTACCGTGCTTTTTGCCACCCAACTTGTGGCCACCAAAGGCACCAGCAGCACCGCCAGCAACCGAAGCAAAGAGGCCTCTTTCGCCGTCCTCGCCTTGTTGGTTGTTGTCAGAGGATTTAGTTTGTTCGTAATTACCTTTTTCGCCAGAGGCGTAGAAATCGTCTGCAGACATTGTTTGCTATGTTTAAAATTGCTGAATTGATGGCAAATTGCTACACTTTTATAGCCCCAAATGTATCCTACACGAGTTGCCGGATCGGGAGACAGACAGACCCACAGAGAGAGACAGCAAGTCCCCTAATTTCAGGCACGGCCACGCTGCCCCCCCGCGATGAAATATTCCATGCATGGTGGATCCCAGGAAATTCAGGATTGGGAAATAATAATAATAAAAAATACAGGAAAAAGGAAAAAGGATGATATTTTTCTTATATGCACATCAGTAACACACACAAAATCACAAATAAAACGACGACTGTGGTGACAAAAGTATTTCAGGGCCTCTGCTCGCGGGCGGTGGTGGACACGCACACATTTGATGCGTCATTACAACCAACGCGACGTGGCCGCTGTGGCTTGCTATTATTTTCCTTTGTTTTATTTTTCATTGTCTGTCGTCACCAAACGCAAACGCAATCGCAAACAAAAAAATAGCTTTGCCACCTCCCCCTCCCCACCTCTATAATCAGGAACATTCTATATTCAGACAATGACGCAGTCCTTGTCGGTAGAATTCGACGGTTTGAAATTGGCCCTGAGTTTGGACGCGGTGGCTTTATCCGTTATGCGACCCAAACTCTTTTCGTCGCCGTTTTCGGCAGCACGGCGGTACCAGTCCTGCGCCTCAGCACTGTTCTTGACACAGCCAATGCCCTTGTCAAAGAAATTGGCAAGCGCAAACTGTGCCTTGGGAAAGTTGCACAACGCAGCACGTTTTGCCCATTCAAACGCTTCGTTTTCGTCCTTGGGCAAAAACGGCTCGCTGCCAACCAAGTACCATGCACACATCGCAAGCATCGACTCAGGATCACCTCCAAGCGCCGCCTGCGTGTAGTAATGGATCGACAAGTTGCTGTCCTGCGGCACGATCTCACCAACCTCGTAGTATTTCCCGAGAAGTGCCGCCAGCGGAACGTGGCCAAGTGCTGCTGCCTGCGAATAGAGCTCAAGTGCATACTTACGGTCGGCAATCACAATATCTTCAAACCCATTAAAGTAAATCTTGCCAAGCTCGTATGGTGCAGCAGCCACAAGCTCGTTGGCAATGTTGCTGGCCCTCTCAAGCCATTTTATGCCGCTCTTTTTCGTGTTGACGTTGGCTGGAAGCCCCATCCGCCCATAAAACGAATACACCCCGAGCTTGTACATGGCACTCGGATGGTTTTTAGCAGCAGCAATCTTGAGATATTCCACCGCTTTGCGGGCATCACTGCCGGTTCCAAGCCCCTCTTCGTAGCAGTACAGCGTACGGAACGCCAGCTCAACATGGCCATGTTTCGCGGCCAGCTGGAAGAGAATAAATGCATCGCGGTTATCAACACGGTCCAACGCACCTGAACTAAGCGCATCGGCAAGCAAGTACTGTGCATCAACGTATCCTTTGTCGGAAAGACGCTTGAGGTAGAACAATGCTTCCTTCAAAAGCGACTTCTTGAGCGACTTGTCTTCGTTTTCAAGCAACAACGCTGTTTGGAGCATGTACTGAGCATATTGGAAAAGCACCGCGGGATCGTTGCTCTTTTTGGCGTTCTGACGGTAAAGTTCGATTGTCTTGATGCGTGGAACAAGCGTGCTGCCACTGCCGACGTGCTGCTGGAGCAAGTTCTGCAGAAAGTCAACGATGCTGGCGCTTTCATGGTCATAAAAGAACGACAGCGCCAGCAGTACCAGTCGGGTGTGGCCAGGGCCGCCCAAGAGATTGCCCAGCGAGGCACTGGTGCTACGTTTATGGCTGGGAAGCTCCAAGTTTGTCACTGACGACGATGCCAGCAGCAAACCAAACACTGGCGGTGACAGGAGCGGCGCTGGAGCCATCATTGGAGTTGCTTCGGGTGATGCAGCAGGATGTAGTGGCAAAGGAGCCGAAGCAGAAGCAGCAGAAACCTGAGCAGCACTAGCAGAGGCCGCGAATGTGGATGCAATGGGTGACGCCGCGGGTTTGGGGCCTGGCGACGTCATTTTTGGGGTGGGAGAAACCGGGTTTGATGCTGGATACGCAGAATGATGGGCTGGAGACGAGATTTTACGTGCTGGTGATGCTGAATGGTAAGGATATGGTTGGTTTGGGGGCGGAGCCGATGCAAAGGCGGAATTTGAGATGGATCCCGAGTTTTTTGGGTTTAGTGGAGGGTTTATTGGATAAGGAGGGTTTGGATTTCTCTCCTCTTGTTCAAACGCCATTGGGCGAGCCGCCACCTTCTGGCGGTACGGATGATTTGACATTATTTAAAGGAGAAAACTCGAGTGTGGTAAAAATTCTTGATCTACTTTTTTTTTCTACCTAAGAATACTGATTAAATAACCGACGGCGCCTACCGCGAGCACCCACACGACGCTGCGGAGTCCGAGCATTGGCCGGTGAGTGTCGTCGTCCACAAGAAGTCGTGCACGGTCTTCAGCATCGAGCAGGGACCAGTCCACGCCCGACTCATCATGATTGCCTGAAGCTGGCGTTGTACTTGCTGCTGCTGCTGCTGCTGCTGCCGCTAAGTTCCGTTGTTCTGCCTCGCGCTGTTCGCGCTCTTCCTGCTCGTTGCGCAACGCCAAATCCAAAAAGTGCGCCCGGAACCGCGGGTTTTCGCGCGAATTCCATGCCTTGCTCTCACGCGCAAGCCGCCGTTTCACATTGTCGCTCGTGACGATGCTGCCAGTGGTGCTCTCATCGCCTGTCATAAAACTAAGGAGCCCGGTCAATATCGTCGCCACGCTCCACGCAGGATTCCATGTATCGGGATGATAATCGCTCATCGAAAGACAAAGCCGAGTGTTACATGCAAACCGACCGTTCGGAGTAATCATCGAGATCAGTGGCGGCTTGAACGGATACTCGCTGGGAAACCTCAACATCCCATGATACTGTCCATGTTCAAACGGCGTGTTGGGAGGCCCGGTGATCACATAGTGCCACTCAAGAATGTTCTCCTCATTCGGTTTGGCTATAATGAATGGCGGTGGCGCCGCTGATATGCTCTTGTACTCTTTGGCTAACCGTTTCTGGGACATGGTCTTGACTGCCACGATGGCTGAACGTTTGGTAAAATGCTTCCAGTGCTGAGACTTACTGATCGTGCAGAATTTTACTGATGGCTACAAAAAAAAAAAATTAAAAACCTGCGTGCTGTAAATTACTGACCGTTCTGACTAGTACCTAAAAGTTTAAAGCTCACACCCTCTTTCTACCCGCACACAACACCAACGTGCTGTCGATCAAGTACTCGGTCTCACCGGTCTTGTCGTCCTGGCGTGACCGGATCTCACCCGCCTCCACAGCAGCTTTCACGTCAACCGTACAATGAGTAATGATAAACGAGCGTGGGTGCCAGATCCTCACAGTAACATCGGTGTCGGCAACCGTACCGAGACCCGCGTCGCTAAAGGTCTCGCGAAGCGCACCAGAACTAATTCCGCCCGCGTGTCTCACCGAACTCAGCAATTCCGAAATGCTGTGTTCGCCTTCAGCGCGGAAATCAATAACAATAAGCGTACCGCCAGGAGCAAGAAAAGATGCCAATTTCTTGGTCATCTCGCGGTAATTGTCGAAATGGTGGTACGAAACTGTACAAAACACCACGTCGAACTGGCCGCCAAACTTCTCGTCAACTTCCGCTTGCACCGCGCTGTCCAAAATATCGTAGTTGTAGGGACGCGCAATGTCACCAACCCGGTCCTTAAACAAGCCCAAGAAACCGTCGCTGACGTCGATTCCGACGATTTCGGCGCTGGTATCGAGATACCGAACAAGATTCAGCGCGATTAGTCCGGGCCCGCACGCAAAGTCCAACACTTTGGCACCCGACTTGAAAAGCGAACTGTTGCCTGTTGTTGCCGGATCCGGCAAGTCTTTAACCGTAAGTCCCATTGCCCGCTTGTCAGCATCGCCATCAATACGCTGAGACTTATGGGGCTGTGACCAGTCGAATTCAAGCAACATTTTGGTACAGACTACCGCAAGCGTCTGGATCGAATCACGTTGTTCATATAAACTGAGTTGCTTTTCGAAATGGGCATTGTTGGCTTCAATTGCCGCTTTATGTGAATCAGACATTGCTTACGGCTCCAAACATGCAAGCTTTCCCCGTTCAATAAATGCCTGATTTTGTTGCAGTGTGCAGGCGCACGGCCTTTGTTCACTTCCATCATTCTTATGTCCCTGGAATCTTCTCTGGTGTCCTGTTTGACTCTTCGATGAGTCAGTAACCAGAATTTGGAATTGTCTATTGGTTTAGTTTCCGACTCGGACCCTGAAATCAAAGGAAGGTCGATCCCTGCTGTTTCATACCACAATAACTTCACTCAAACCACCCTTCATAATATTGGACATTTTTATGGGAAAAAGATTACCATTTTTAGTTTCACTCCGGAGATCGGCTTTAAGTACCAAAAAAAAACCCCCCTTGCTGGTGATCTTATCAGTTGTGCTTATCAATGACAGCTGTCATCGCACTTTAGTTTCTGCTTTAATGGTTCTATGTTCCAGCCGATTGCCCAAAACGGTCAACGGCCCCCGGATTATTTTTTTTCGCATTGGTTGTACCGATTAGGAAGGCACTTTTATTGCCCATTTTGCAGCTACAAAGATAAGCCAGACATAAATCAAGCCGGCAAAATCTCTATTTGAGCCAACGAAAATTGATATGTTACCTCCTCCAGTTGTTCTACGGACCATCAAAGATGGGAATACGCATAAATGTGTTCCCGAATCGCTTTATCTCGCCCATTTGAGCGAAAAGTACCACGAAGCCTGTCGCATCACTGGCCTTGCAACCACTGCCAACGTCCAGTTTGATCCAACTCAACATCTCCAGTACTACACGAGTCCTGCTCTCCGGCACCAGTTCCAGAATACTCGGCGGTTGACCATGGCCGAGCTTGGGTTGACCAATAAGAACCAGATATCGCCCATCGGCGTCAGCGATCCGTTCCCGCTCTTCACCCAGCAGGCAGTCGATATCATGCGCCAGGAAGTGTTGGAGAAACAACTTTTCCTGGAGTTTGCTCGGTTTTCATACAGCTCCACCTCGGGAATGGACGTGGCCATGCGTGGCTATGTCAAAAACGACGACAACATTTCGGCTCCGTTCACCTACCGGTGCTGGACCCATCCCAAGACAATGGAGTTGGTGAATATGATGGCAGGAGTGGAGTTAGAGATTGTAATGGACTATGAAATCGCCCATCTCAATGTGTCTATGAAAGATGCTCTGAAGGCAGAAAAGGAACGACTTGACCATTCACGGAAACTGGCCCTGGACCCTGATGGAAGCGATATTCCGGCTGTTGTGGACTGGCACTATGACAGTTACCCGTTTGTGTGTGTACTTATGCTCTCAGACACCACCGACATGATTGGAGGTGAGACTTCACTTCGTATGGGTGCTTCGACGTACGATACCAGCAATCCCGAAGCATCTCACATTGCCGTGGTTCCTGGCCCACAAATGGGTTCAGCTGCGGTGCTCCAGGGCCGTTTGATCGAACACCTTGCACCTTCACCAGTTGGTTTGGCCGAAAGAATCACCATGGTGACTTCGTATCGTGCTCGCGATCCTACCAAGAAAGATATGTCGGTACTTAGCACCGTCAAACCCGAGATCAACTACGGTTCGTTGTACAACAGTTTCTATCCGCAATGGACCGACTATCGTATCCAAGTTCTCAAGCAGAAGCTCGACTTGGTCAACCAACAGGCCCGCAATTCTCAGGGAGAGTTCCAGAAAGAGCTCACAATCAATGCTCTTGCAGAAATCGAGGAATACTTGCAACACACCTACCGAGAAATGGAAGTGTCGGATACCGAATATGCCCGGGCCGCTGCAGCTATCTTACAAACAACTCAGTAGCGTAAAGACTATATATTGATTGTATATTCGGATTAAACACAGATCCTTACGTTTTGGATATGCTCATAAAAAAGAAATAGAAATGAATATTAAACGAACAAAGCATGCTTTCTCTCCACCTCTCACGAGCAACACATCTTGCTCCAGAAACCTTTTTCCTCCTCCTCGATATGTTGCTGCTCGTACTGGTGGCCGTTGTGACCGGCCTCATACTTGGGCTGGTTCTTGGACTGCACATTCATCAACTCGCCATTGTTGGCCGTAATGTTGTTGTTGGTAACAGAATGAGAAACGCCTTGGCTCTGCGACTCCTGCTTGATGGGTGGCAACGGACGGTTGACCAAGTGCTGAAGCTTCTGCTGGTGTAACTGTGCTGCCGATAACTGCTGTTGCGATGGTGGAGGTGGAGTCTGTTGCTGCTGTTGCTGCTGTCTCCGTCTTTGGTCACGGTGACGTCTGTCTCTCTCGTTTGGTGGGTTGGGATGACCGTAACCGTGCAAGTTGGGCTTCTTGTTGATGGCAGCATCCCAACCTTTTCCTCCATTGAGATGCAACCAATCAAAGTCTCCGTCACAGGATTGACCCAAGTCGTCTAATGCAGATAAGAGCAACATACGGTACTCTTCGTAGGCAGGCTCGGCGTCAAATGGCAAGCTCCGTACACTGTCCAAGTATTCGGCAAACTGTCTTGGTAAACCGTCACAAAGAGTGACTGCTGGCGTAGTTCTCTTCTTGTCACCAATCTTCTCGTACTTTTGCTTATTAGTAGGTGCTTTCAATCCTTGCCATGGCAACTGACCTCTCAAGAAGTAAAAGAACACATGGCCCAATGCCTCCAAATCATCTCTTCTCAGTTGTTCTCTTCCCAAGTGGGTGTTGATGGACATGTAACGAGCGGTACCACTCAAAGACTTCTTTTCTCTGTAAGGAATATGCTGTTTAGTTCTAGGATCACGGTATTGCTTGGCCATACCGAAATCAATCAAATGAACGTGGTTTTCATCAGGAAGGTTTTGGCGACCAATCAAAAAGTTGTCCGGCTTAATGTCTCTGTAGATCAAGTCGTGACGATGTACTTCTTCCACAAGGTTCAACATCTGAATGGCGATCTGAACCACGGTCTTTACCGAGAAGCGGCGTCCGCACCAGTCAAACAAGTCTTCGAGGGAAGGACCCAAAAGATCAATGACCAAAATGTTGTGCAAGCCTTCCTGGCCAAAGTAGTAGGCGTTGGGGATGCCTTCCGATCCTTGCAAGTGTTTGTAGGTGCGGTATTCGTCTCTGAGCTGTGGGGCCTCCGTTTTGCGAGGCTCAAACTTGATGGCGACAGGGACTCCGTTGATGATATTTGTACCTTCGAAAATAACACCAAACGAGCCTTCACCAATCTTTTTGCCTATTTTGTAATGGAGTCCGACGACAGACGAGTTGGAGTTCGATGAGTTTGTGGGTTGATTGTGTGAGGCAGTGGCGGCAGCAATAGCGGCCGGCGACGACGATGAGATCTGAGCACGGTTCGACATGGCTCGATTAATCAGGAAACAATGACAATAACTGGAAGGTTGGAGGTGGTGGAATAAAGGGTCTATCTATAGGTTCTATTTAGAAGGGAAGGGAACGTCAAGTGACTATGATTGTGTTCAGTTTTTTTGTTGGTGGTGTAAAAAAAATCGCTGGTTTTGATGATTGTTGTTTTTGTTGTGGATGGTGATCTCAACTGAGGATTGAACAAGCAGGAGTAAAGTTTATATAACTGTGCCGCTCAAGATATGTGTGTACACTTGGTGTAGAAAAAGAAGAGTTGATGCGGTAGACGTATGTGCTCTTCCACTTTGCTTCCAGTAAATAATTAGTGGTCTTCTCACCCCGAGGTTTGTGTCGTTGTCGTCTCCCTTCTGTGTCGGTTAATTGGAAAATTTGATTTCCGGTGGGCGCACGTACAGAGCTTTCTGGCACTTCTTTTTTTTATATTTTTTTTTTTTTTTTTGGCGCTCCCAGATTTCGGTTTGACGGGGTAGCGAGCCAAGTAAAGATGAAATGGGAAAAATTATACGAATCGATGTGACAGTGCGGGTTGCTGGGCCCGCATCAGGTACTGTTTGTTAACCTACAAAAGAGCAGTTATAAGAGATCTCTCTGTTTCTACAATTAACACCGATGCACGACTCTCTATAAAAGTTTCCCCTCCTGTGTTGCTTGCCCGGTATAAGACAAGGACCTGCCGCAGGCACCCATCACAGAAAAAAGTCTCTCGCTACGAAGGTCAGTCCCCCTCAGCCAGGCGTATCTGTGTAACTTGAGTGCCAACTATTTTTTAGACTATACAGCACCCTATTTTCTGGCCCGGAAATCGTGTGACCCCCCAACGAGCAGTATTGCTTAGCAATAACAGCAACGACCTGCAATATTTTCGTTGCGGGTTACAATGTCTGGGCCAACAAGGCGCCCTCCAACCTGGATCCAGATCCTGTGCCCGTGACAGTAGTTATTGTTCATTGTTACTTTATTTGTTTGTTGTTACTCGTTTCTTTTATAGGCTGGCTGCAAGTCTTTGCTTTTACGTTACCATATTGCGAACTGTGACGGGGCCTAAAAATGACTCATCTAAGCCTCCTCGTTTGTGGTGGTTAAGATCAATCCTGTACCAAATCGGACACTCCCGCATCGCACCGACCACACTGCCTGGCCTCGGTTCGGGGTTGCTCCATCCGCAACCGATCCTTGGTGAGATTGTCTGTTGTAACTAATAGGTTGGGCAATTGTCTATGCTCTGACACACCTAACGGACATAACTTACGTATTAAAACCGTGTTCTTGACCTCAATCACCGAATATGGTACTTCGCTAGCAAACCTCCAGCACCAACTTGACCAAGACCAGTCTCACAACCACACGTAGCCAATTCACCGTTTCCCTTCAAGAACCCCATAATTCAGACATTGTCGCAATTTCCTTCCCGTGACCTATTGTTGCCCAGACGACTTCAAAAATAACTCCAGGATCATGGATGCAAGTCAGCAGCAATCTCATGCATGTGTCTATTGTACTATTGTGCGCCGCAGTTGCAAGGCATTGTTTCCCCTTTATAAAAATCTCTTTACTACTCTACTTTTTACCACCATTAAACTTAACCGACAATCATTTTATTTTTCTTTGGTATATATGATTATTGGTTCAACTTTACTGTCACTGCAAAGCTAGTCGCTATAATTCGCTTCTCTAAAGCAATCAAAAAGCTTAAAAGCTTTTAATCCAAACTCAATCCTAAAGCTTCTCTTTGACTCTTTGATTTCGGATCGAAGTGTGGAACGTCAGCTAATGAGGTCACACGGGTACCATGTCTGGCTTCCTTACCTTCGTGGTCCCA
>JAJMKY010000076.1:0-267167 GCA_030564025.1 Teunomyces panamensis | reverse complement strand
TTGTGCAAGTGAGTAATACCAGCAGGTTGATGTTCATGGACCAAATCAGTGTGCCATTGAGAATTGCCTACCCTTGAGTTCTTGAATGAAATTGGAAGACCAAGAGTCCTGTTGTAATCGGCCCAAATGACAGAAATACCATCTTCTAATCTAGCAGCCTGTGGATGAATTTCAACTTGTCCCCAATAGTGGCCCAATTCAAGTTGCTTTTGTGGAGATAAGTCTTGGTCTCTGAAGAAAACGACGACTCTTTCAGCAACCAATAATGCCAACTCATCCTTCTGTTGATCATTCAAGTCAGACAATTGCAAGCCAACAATTTCCGTACCAATGTGCTTAGTCAAGTTAATAACTTCGGTAGCAGCACCAAACAAAGCCTTCTTTTCTGGGTCGGCGTTCTTTGCCCGTTCGATGTAAGGGTAATCCTTGTTTCTAATTTCATAGGCTTCGTCAATGAACTTTGGAATTTTTTCAATAGGAGGTCTGATTGGGTAACCCTTTGACAAATCGACGTTGTGTCTTGCATATCTATCCTTAGTGGTTTGAGGTAAGCTGTCTATGGCAGATTTAAAGGCAGCTTCGGGGTCTTCATTAAACTGACCCCGGCCAAGGGGTTTCAAGCTTGCAAGTTTTGAGATTACCTCTTTGTATTCGTTATCTAATGGAGCTGTAGTTGGTGCCATGATATTGGTATTTTTTTGTTAAGATTTTCTTTCTTACACTCGACATTTCTATCGGGCTTATTTTATAGTGATCAAATGTGGTGGCTGCAATTCGCAACAATTAGTGAAAAATAGTTAGTTCGTACTCCGATCAGCCCTACCAAAAACTGTGGATACATATCGTATTTATTTTTAGGCTATTAAGATTATTTTACGATTTTAGCACACTAGTTTTAACAATGATGTAATACCCGAGGAGTATATGTATCTGATTTCAACGGTTTGATTGGTATAGTTCCTCTGCCGGGATGGTGGTGGAGCGAGTGTGAGTGGAGCAGGTGCATTTTAGTATTATGTCAAAAAGTATTATATTTTTATTTGTGTACATTTTATAATTAATTAATATTTTTGCAAAATTCCCCACAATTATCGTACCTTGCTTCGCACAAAGGTTTCAACACGCTCTTCCATCATCTCCGTAATTTTAATGTATATAGGGTCGTTCTGGACCATAAGACTCCATGCAGCAAGATTGGGATACACCACCGAGAGATCTTGCTTGATTTGTGTTATATCTCTGACCTGAGCTTCGTTATCAAAGAGATTCTCATAGATTGGGAAACTGAGCATGATATCGGCGGCAGTAAGCCTGTCTCCAACAAAGTAGCCTGTTCCGTTCTTTGAAAGATGGTCGTCGAGATTTTTCATGTTCAACTGCCATTCATGGATGTAGTATCCCTTGTTGAGGGCCTTTGTCATGACTCTCATGATGGTTTTGGTACCTACTGGGGCAATTCTTTTTGCAACCGAGTTAATTAAAAGCGCCATGTTTAGCCCCTGAAGCGTTCCCTCTGAGTAGTGGATAAAGTAATCGACCTGGATCTTTTCTCGTGTGTCTGTTGGTGTAATCAAGTAGTATGGATCATAGTTGTTGACAAGGTATTGCATGATCAAGCCACTCTCGGCCAATGTTAGTGGAGGCAGCCCGTCAGCGAACTTGATTTCTAGAATCGGTGCCTTCCCGCTTGGATGGACTTTGAAGAGTTCTTTGGGTCCTCTCCACGTAGCAGGGTGTCTGAGGTATATCTTGACTTCGTAATCGAGATCGAGGACTTCGAGAAGCCACAAGATCCGATGCGCTCTCGAATCAGTGAGCCTGGAGGTTAGTTGATATGCTGGAACAATTAACGAGGAGAATAAAACTTACCAATGCAAAGTGAAATGGTCTTTGACACTGTGAATGGACATAATATACAATAATGGTTCACTCAAGTATCCTGAGGATTCCGATTAACATGGGGCATTATATATTTCGGTTTGGGCATATATTTTAGCATAAACGTATATTTCCCGATGAGGCAGTTTTTTTTATGGGTGATTTTTGCGGGGTTGAAACTTAACCCGATTTTGTGCCTATTGGAGCAAAGATGGCCCGAATAGGGCCTTGGTAATAAAAGTAGTCATTACAACTTGGAGCCCAGTGCAGTAATAATATCATTGGCTTTAACTAAACCGGTATTCTTTTGAATCAATTGAAACCACTGGTAAAGGTGTGGGTAAGAAACCTTGAGATCTTCGCCTAAACCAGCCCTTCTCAGACTGTCAGTAAACAAGCTGGATACTGGGAAACTCAAGATAATGTCGGCAGCAGATAATGTGTTTCCAACAAAGAATTCGCTTTGCAACAGGTGTTGTTTCTTGATGTTTGTTTCCAAAAAGTCCAAGTTTCTCTTGAGTTCAGGCAAGTAGTATGCACCGTTGATGCCATCAACGACACGACGAACTAAGAACAGCAAGATTCCAGAACGAGCTACCGCGGTGTTGGTCACCAATAAGGCCACCAATACACTTTGGAACGAGCCTTCGGTGTAGTGTAAATAGTAATTGACCTGTTGTTCATCCGCAGAAGTATTGCCCTTGAGTTTACCATTAGGATCATAATTGGCAAGGAAATACTGGATGATGTGGCCGGTTTCAGCAAGCACCAACTTCAGACCATTATCCTCAATGATCTCAACTACCGGTGACTTGCCCAATGGGTGGACCAGAAGCAATTCGGGAGGAGCACGGTAGGCGGCGTTTCTCGCGTAAGTTTTCAACTCGTATTTGACTTTCAATTCCTCGAAAAGCCATAATACACGGTGCGATCTCAGATGGTTGAGCCTGGAGTTAGTACGATACACATCACTTTTATCTGATAAACGTACCAGTGTAAGATAATCTTAGTCATTTTAATTGCGTTGAAGAAGTAGCAAGGGTTAAGAGGGGTTTTTTTAGTGAGGACGAAAATAAGGCAGGATCTTCTTAACTGCTGCTTCAAACAAACAAACATACTACAATAAACCCCAGCCAAAAATCAGACTAATGAAAATATTGTTATAAAGACGAATCTAGAACTTTTGACTTTCATGGTTGAAACCGACGGAGACCTTTTAACCCAGACAAACATACGGCGGCTTGCTATACAATAAAGTTACCTTGGTGGATCAGATTTTCTGGTGTGCGCATCTCATCTCTAAATTTTTCAGAGTAGTGAAAGCGACAAAGTACAAGAGAAATGTCCCAAACGAAGCAGATCAACACGCTTGTGCTCGATGCAACGCCGTTAATCACACAGTCCGCATCGAACTTGATGCAGCATGCGTCCAAGTTCCTTACAACTCCCGGAGTTTACGCTGAATTACGTGACGAAGCCGTACGCCAACAGTTGGTGCTCTGGGGCGATAACTTGGCCATCAGACACCCGAAACAGGAGTATATTGACCGGGTCACCAACTTTGCAAAGTTGACCGGAGATTTCCAGGTTTTGTCGGCCAACGATATTCACATTATTGCGTTGGCTTATGAAGTTGATGTGGAGTTGAATTACGGCGATGACAGATTACGAAAGTATCCTGGTGAAAAGAAGGCTGGAGACGAACCAGAAAAGAACACGTACCGTTCTCCTCAACAAGTGGTGGAGGAAGAGGAACAGGAACAGGAACAGGAAGAAGAAGAAGAGCAGCAAGAAGATGATGGCTGGACTACGGTCGTGAAGCCCAAAAAAGAAAGAAAGCAACGTGGAGGATACAAGAACCGGGAACAAGGCGATGCCGCATGGATGAATCTTCCAGGAATTGATCTTGAAGAGAAGAAGGAAAAGAAACCAGAAAAGAAGGAAGAAGAAGAAACAAAAGAAGAAGAAACCGAGTCAAATGAAGAACTCGGTGAGGATTATGACGAAGAAGAGGACGATGGTGAGTGGATCACTCCAGAAAACCTTCAGGAATCGATGATCCGCGATACTTCGCAGCAAATGAAGGAAGCAGAACCTACGAATGCAGTGGAAGTTGCGTTATCGACGGGGGATTTTGCGTGTCAGAACGTGGCGTTGCAGATCGGGCTTCATTTGATGAACTCAGTTTCTGGTCGTCAGATCAAACGGGTGCGGAACTATATGTACCGTTGTCATGCGTGCTTTCGGTTGACACCGATTCCAAAGTCTGGAGCACCACGTCATTTCTGTCCCAAGTGTGGAGGTGCCACGCTTATCCGGTGTGCTGTGTCTGTGGATACTGAGACCGGGAAGATCACGCCGCATTTGAAGGCCAATTTCCAGTGGAGAAAGCGTGGAAATGTGTATTCGCTTCTGTCACCGTTAAGTAAGAATCTGCAGCGGTTAGCGGGTAACGGAGGATACCAGCACAACAAGCAGAACCGGCACAAGCTGTTGCAGGAGCCGATGATTTTGCGTGAGGATCAGAAGGAATATTCACGTGCGGTGAAGGATGACGAGTGGCAGAAGCGCCAGAACGACAAGATGCTTCAGGAATGGGTTGGTGGCGGCAGTGCTGACAATTACATGAGTCCGTTTGGCAGCACCAATACAATCAGAAAGTCTGGTGTCAAAATCGGCAGAGGAAAGTATGCCAATGCATCTAAAAAGAGAAAGTAGACAAGTTCCACCTTAAGAATATAATAATAATAATAATAATAATAATAGAGGAAATTTATAGTGAAGTTTTGTAAAAACCATTAAATTGCAAACATGGAAAATTAAAAAAAATATAAATTAACTTGCTAGTAAAAAAATCCATGCAGCAAAACAACACAAGAATTGCAGATCAAACCTTTTTTCTCTTTTATATAAATAGAAACAAGGTTGCCGCATAACTCAAAGCGTCTATTTTTTTACTGCGTTTTACACAACAATAACAACTTCATAAAGCGATGTCTCTGTCAGCGAGCCAGGCAGCAGCCCTAGCCGCCTTCAAAGGTATCGATAAACTGAAGGAATCCGCCAAAGCGCCGTTTCTCCTTCCCCGGCCGCAGCCCGCAGTCCGCGGCCTTTCCTCTAATCATGTCCCCAAAATCCAGACACAAGGTTTGTCCAAAAGCCCCTCCATCACCGCAGCCACTGTATCAAAAATTACCAAATCGACCACATCATCTTCTGCTTCATCGTCAGCAGCAGCAGCAGCAGCCTTTCAAACACCGAAATCGTCTCATGCCGCACGCTCGCCGCTCCTATCGCCAGATCCTGGCGACACCCCGCCACGTACGTCTCGCCGATCGGGCTCCCACCAGTCAAGCCGCAGCATCAATTCATTCGACATGATCAAAAACGTCAAAAATAGCATCGACTCAAAAGCCATCACCAACGACCAGAGCAAGAAACGGCTTTCTATAAACTACGAACCCACAGAAATGCTCAAGAATGTCCGCCATTCCATCAACTCCAAGGCAGTCAACAACCACGATGCATCACCAAAAGGCGCAGCAATTCTCTTGGAAATCAGACAGAGCATCGACCTGAAGCGTGTAGTAAGCCCAGGCCACCCAAACGCCAGCACTGCCACGATCCGCCTGGAAGACGAAGTGAAAACTCCCAGTGTCAATGGCATCTACAACAAAAACGTTTCAAGCAACTCATACTCATCACTTGGATCGTCATTCCTGGATACCTTTGGCCCCAGCCCCAATACGCCGGCGATTGTGTTGGAGCACCACGACTGGAACGTCGATGCGTTTCGTCCTCCAACCAGAATCAAAGAAGGCTCGTCACGATCGAGTTTGATTGGCCCCAGCGATATTGTTGAATCTGATACCAAAAGTATAACGTACTCTCCCAAGGGCAGTACGGAAACATTACCAAAGAAAGATACCAAACCGAAGCGTAAACCGCCGCCCGAATTGGAAAAATCATTTTCTTATCTCGAAGGGTATCCATTGACATCAACGGTGCTGAATCTCCAAGTCTCTAACGAGGAATTTAATCATCGGTTGCTGATTGGACACTACGATGACGAAGATAGTGACTTTTATGCGGTCGAAAAGAGTGCCAAACCGCAACGTGAAGGTAACTTGCCGCAGTTTCCTGATATCAGCAACAAGAGCAAGGATCACAAGACTTCTTTTTTCAAGATCAAGAGTAAATCGAAAGGAATGGAGGCTTCAGTGAGCAATGTGATGGACATAGAGGACGATGGCGACGAGATGGAGCAGGCTTCACGGCCAGCCACGCCTCTTGTTCATAACAAACCGGTGCAATTAAAGACCACGATGCGGAAAACCAACCGGCGGAAAGAGAAGAAGCTTGAGTTTAACGAGAACAAGCCCTGGAAGAACCATAATGAGTTGAACTACGTGACTGACCAAGAACGGAAACGCTACGAGGGGTTGTGGGTGAGCAATAAAGGGCTCTATATTAGTCATGTTGTACGACCATTGGTTGGGGTTGACTACGAGAAGAATGCTGACGACATCCAGCAGCGCGAGGAAGGCGTCTCTCTTCAAGCAGCGCGGCTTTCGTCACATGTGGAAAAAGGTGGCAATGATCCCGACAATCTCCACAATCTTACAGAAGCGCAGCCGGACCAGTTGATTCACGGTGTGGTTGTGAAGAGGTTGTGGAGCCGGAGTCGGTTATCGCAGGAAATGCTTGCCCAAATATGGAACATGGTTGATTTCCGTAAGGACGGGAGTTTGAATCGGGCCGAGTTTGTAGTGGGTATGTGGTTGGTTGACCAGTGTCTTTATGGTCGGAAGTTGCCGAAGAAGGTTGACCGAGTTGTGTGGGATTCTTTGGGAAGCATTGGTGTCAATGTGGTTATTAAAAAGAAGAGAAGATGAGGAAGGATATAGATAGAATAGAAATAGAGGGTTAGAAAACAAAAGAGAAAATATTAGCGACAGAATTGAAAATTAGCGAGAAATAGAAAGAAAAATAGCGAGCAATCGCGCGCGGGCGGGCGCTTTAGAAAACTGAATTTCATATTTATTGCAACAGATAAGCAACGAAGATGAATCTTATGGACATGCTTGCCGGCGACACGCCGAGCTATGAACAGCAGATGTTCAGTGACACTACAGTAGTGCATGTTGGCGATGTTGGCGATGTTGGTGGTGGTGTTGTTGTTCCTGAAACGGAAGGCGAGAACGGTGGAGTTTACTACTTGCCAACTGTTTTGACCCAGATCCAAAAGGAACTTGTGGAAGTTGTGTTACAGTTGTTTGCTGATGATTTGGCGGCACAAGTGGTGGCCAAAAGGACGCTGTTGAGCATCGACAGTTTATTGGAGAGCCACAGCGATCTGGAACACAGTTTGTATGAAAAAGTATCGCTCTTGTTTGACCAATTGGTGACGATCGGCGTCCATCCGCTGTTACTCGTGGACCACTTCATTCCGAAAAAGCTCTTGTTACTGGAAACCAGTGAGAACTTGTGCAACTTGTCCGGCAAATTGTTGGTGTTCAATCGCATTGTCGATGTGTTGGTGCAGTCGCCGCCATCGCCCAAATTCCACATGTTGGTGGTCGCTCTGAGTGTGAAGGAATTGGAGCTTGTGGAGGGACTTATCATTGGCAAGAAGCTTCACTACACCAACCTTAGCAGTGCCAAACTCTATGATGACGAGCAGGACGGCAGTGGCCACGACGTCGGCGTGTATTTGAGCACCTCGCAGCAGCTCTACAACAACTACACATCGAGTCACGAGTCGAAATTCGATATCATTTTCCTGTTTGACATGAACTTGGACGCCACCAGCGCCAGCATCGAGATCCTCAAGCGTAACACTCAACGCGAGATCCCGATCTTCGTGCCAGTGCCGGTGTTTTCGCTCGAACACATCATGTTGAACGTGCCGTCGCCACCTGCACTGTTCAACTATAGCAAGGATACTTCGAGCCCAAGCTTTAAGTGGAAGTTGCTGGTGATCAATACCTTGATTGTCAATCGGTTCAATTTGTTTGAAGACGACACCAACTTCTTTATACGAACATATGGTGGACGTCTCGGCCAGTTCCAGGACTGGTTTAAGGGCAACCGGGAACTTACAAAGTTGATTGAGCCGTTTAACGAGCAGCTTTCACTCAATTTCAGTGACGAAAAGTTGCTCAAGAAGATCGGAACAAACTATCTTGACGAAGAAATTCGCGAGAAATGTACCGCCACCGACTACAAGGCTTACCATGCCACACTTGCCGAAGTATTGAACCAACGAGTGGCGCATTTGGAAGACGTAACGCGACGAATATATACGGAATTGATTCCACCGTTGAGGGAGACTGAGACGGCGAGACAAACGCGATATGACGAGTACGATGACTCGATTGCAGCCAACTATCGCAAACTCAAGCGTTTGAATGAAGATGCTGGGTTTGCCGAAAAGAAACTTGCACGTGTCGATGCCGATTTGGGCCGTCAGCGTGAACGGGCAGTGGAACTTGGCGAGAAACATGAGCTTCTACAATCACATCTTAAAGAAGGAGTGACTGCTACGAGGTTACAACAACAGACCGATACGCTTGTGAAACTTAAGGAGGAGTTGGCGACGATTTCTACCGAATATACCAAACTCGATGAAGAATACGATACGGCTCGCACCAGGTATCAGGAACTGTCAGCCACGGCGGCGCAACTCTCGCAAAAGCTCGCAAAACTCCAGGCACAAAATAACCAGTTAGAGAACAAAATCAACGGCCCGGGCATGAAATCGTTACCAGATCTTATCCGCAAAGACACTCTTCTTAACTACGAGACGGAGTTGGCACGTCTCCGGTACAACAACGAGTTTCTTGCCCGCTTTGCCCAAGAAAAACTCGATAAACTCACCAGTGAACGCCAACTGATCATGGAGGCCACGAGCGCGGGGTCCACCAGCCGGCCCAGTAACCGGATTAGCCGTGCCACGACTCCGCTCTGATCGGCAGGATACGGATGTGCACGTGACTCGTCCCACATAAGGGAAAGATGCTAGTAAGTCACACAGTAATAGTATAGTAACAGAAAGCATTGGTCTTTTATAATTAACTAATGTTTAGTACGTACGTGGTATTGGTAGATCGGTGGGTAGAAACTTATCTCCCACCAGCAGTGCTTGTCTATAAAAGACAATTGGTCGGCGAGTACGTGGCACCATGGTACGAATCGGTCCACAAGCCGTACGGATTCGTGTTGGTGCTCCGCGATATAACCGTTCTCTTGTTGGTTCTCCAATGGCTTTATCATGTTATAATTGTTGTGTATGGCTACGGACCTGTAGCCACATTCACTAGAACATTCAAGGAATTACATCGCCGGACCATGAAACTAGTATTATCGCTTCCACCAGTTAAACGCAAGCTCGACGGTGAGCTACGCGAAATCATCGCCAAAATCGAACACGATACCATCAAAAACGATGAAAAATTGCTCCAATTCCCCCAGATCCCGGCCGCTGGCCTTCAATCGGTCCAGATTCGCTCCGAACTTGACAATTTACAACTTCTCAAGCATACTAGCTGGAACAACGGCCGTGTCAGTGGTGCGGTGTACCACGGAGGCGACGAATTGATTGCATTACAGACCGATGCGTATCATAAGTATGCCGTGGCGAACCAATTGCATCCCGATGTGTTTCCTGGCGTACGTAAAATGGAAGCCGAAGTCGTGGCGATGGTTCTCGATATATTCAATGCTCCAACCACAGGTTGTGGCTCCTCAACCTCTGGGGGCACGGAATCGCTTCTTCTAGCCGGATTGGCTGCTCGTGAATACGGAAAAAGAACAAAGGGCATCACCCAACCGGAAATTATTGCCCCAGTTACTGTCCATGCGGGGATCGAAAAGGCATGCTACTATTTCGGCATGAAGCTCCACAAAGTTGGTTTGGATGCCGATTACAAGGTCGATCTTGCCCGTGTGAAACGCTTGATTAACAGCAACACCGTGTTGTTGGTGGGTTCAGCACCCAACTTTCCTCACGGCATCATCGACGATATCGAAGGTTTATCGAAGTTGGCACTTCGCTACAAGATTCCACTCCATGTCGATGCGTGTCTTGGCTCTTTCATTGTGTCGTTCTTGGAACGCTCAGGTGTTCATGGTGATACCAAGCTTCCGCAGTTTGATTTCCGGGTGCCAGGTGTCACGTCCATCTCATGTGATACGCACAAGTACGGATTTGCACCCAAAGGATCGTCGATTATCATGTACCGTGATCCCAAGTTGCGTGAGTGCCAGTATTACGTGCTGACTGACTGGACAGGTGGCTTGTATGGCTCACCTACTCTTGCTGGTTCGCGTCCAGGTGCGTTGATGGTTGGATGCTGGGCGACGTTAGTGAATATCGGTATGGACGGATACACGCAGTCGTGTCGTGAGATCGTAGGTGCAATGCTTGAAGTTCGTGCAGCAATTGAATCCCATCCGGTATTGAGCAAGCATCTTGCGATAGTTGGTGATCCCATTGCGTCGGTGCTTGCATTTGTTGCTCGCGATAAGATGAACATTTATGACTTGGGTGACGTTTTGAACAAGAAAGGATGGCACTTTTCGGCGTTGCAGCATCCAGCAGCACTTCATTTTGCGTTTACGCGGTTGACGATTCCGTACGTGGCCGAATTGGTTTCCGATCTTGTGGCTGCAGTCGAGCAGTTGGCAAAGACTCCCAGCACCAAGACGAGCGATACTGCGGCATTGTACGGCGTTGCTGGTAGTGTCAATACCGTTGGTGTTGCCGATCGTATTATTGTCGGTTTCTTGGATAGTTTATACAAAACAAAGCCGGAAAACGGCAATGAATAAGTTATGGTTTATGTACGATTGATAATTTTCCCAAAGTTGTTGCAAATTTCCGCAATAATCCTAAAAAATTATGCAAAATAAGAATTGACATGCAAATTGTCTTAATCTTAAACCGTTAATGTTAGGTTGATGTCGGACTTCTTTAGTTAATCCACGAGTTTTGCCGGTAATATTTGCTAATCTTTAATTGAATGTTACATCTCTCTTCAAATTTTTTAGCGGTTGTGACTCAGAGAGAGAGGGACCTTCCCAAAACGGTAATTCGTCGAAGCGCGGTGTAAAAAAACTCTTATCTACAACCTTCTTCTTTAAGGAACTAACTTTTATACCCCCATTTCTTCTTATTTATTGATGGTTACGTGTTCACAAGTGCAATACGTCTCTGGATTCTTTTCCACTGTTTCATGTGCCAGCTGGATCTTTGCCCAGCTGCCGCAAATCCTTGCCAATTACCGCACCAAATCCGCCGAAGGCATCTCACCACTGTTTCTTTTACTCTGGTTCCTCGGCGACTTCCTCAGTTTCACCAGTTGCTTGTTGAATGAGGTTGTGTTGCCGTTCCAGGTATACTTGAGCATCTTTTTCCTCTGCAACGACATTACGCTCTGTTTCCAGTATTACTATTACAACAGCGTGTATCCACGCCGGTCGTACCAACACCTTCAGCAACCAGAAATCGAGCTGGTACCCGAAGTCCATGCCGAACCATCATCTCCAACCACAGCACTTCACATCAGAAACAAGCATACTACGGGCGACGGGTCACTGGGCAGCAGCTATGGCTCGTTCGAAGACCGTAGTCCGCTCCGCACCGTGGTGCTAGGAGCCGTGCTTAACTCTGCCACGACTTCGGCTCAGCTTATAGCACAGGACACCACCACGTTCAATTCATTACTTGGAACTGTGCTTGCATGGGGCTGCACCGTGGTGTACTGCGGCTCGCGGTGTCCACAGCTCTACAAGAACTACAAACGGAAATCAGTCGACGGAATCTCACCGCTTCTCTTTGGAGCAGCGCTTTTGGGTAACTTGGCTTACACGATATCGATTTTGACCAGCTGCAGCTTTCTTTTTGAAAAGAATAAGGGCGATTTTATTACCAAAGAGTTGCCTTATATCATTGGAAGTTCAGGCACCATTGTGTTTGATGTTATGTACTTTTACCAGAAACGATTGTACAGATATTCCGGTGGAAATACTATAGAAATGCCTTTGGGCGAATGGGAATAGCATAAATAAGCATTAACAGATCTACAATTTAATAAACTAATTCATTTTTAGGAAAAGTTAGGCGTAGTTTCATTTCGCACTAAATTCTCATAAATCTCATAAATCTCACAATACTTGTTATTTCTCAGTACGTTCTCTGTACGTTTGTCGCATCAAAATTCTTTAACAATTTTCACAGTTCTTCAAATCGAAAGTCGACTTCTTCAACTGCTATATGTGGAGAGTTTTGGGCCTGGCATGGCGAATATCTAGTCGCAGATACGCTAGTATGGCACATCTAAAGCCTGCTTTACCAGAAATCACCACGTCAAACGAGGCCATAACGCAATATCGCATACGACCGCTGCCATTTCTGGGTACCGTCAGGGACGATTTACTGGCGCTTCCGCTCGATACATACCCAAACCCGTTGTACAGAATGTCACGGCAGGAGATACTTGAGCTTTCAGCACAAGAACTCGCCCATTTGGTCAAAATCCCGTACCGTGCCGTCGAAGAACAGCACGAATACTGTTTGACGGTCGCCGATATCATCAAAACCCAGTTATTGGAGCTGCCAGATGTTGCCAACAGACTCTTTTGGAGTATAAGAGACGAACAACTGCGTGATCTTGTGCAAAAGGCGATGATTTCGGAGTTCCACAACAATATCATCAAAACATCGATCTTCAATTTCATCATAGATCCAACGTCAAATGAGTTCCGGCGAGGCTTTTTCCGTCTTCTCAACACCATTCATTCATTGGAAGACCGTGAGGTGGCGAGTCAAACCTTACTTAACTATTTGAACAAGTTGGCAACGACAAATGTTCACAATCCACAACCAATCTTTCTCACCAAACGTTGGTATGCGAGAATCATCAAACTAACGTCATCACAGAAGTTTTCCGAGCTTTACCTGTACCTTTTTCATGTTAATATCCAGACTCAAACCCAGCAGACGTTAGAATCACTCAAGAAAACGCTTATGCGAGGCACTGAGACCGAACGGTTCATTGCTCGTACCGGTTGGATCAAGCCCAAATGGCACCAAACCGTCAAGTATTCGTTTCTGCCCGAATATTACCAGAAGATGTTGAGTTTCTTTACCATCAACGATCTCCGGGAATTCACCGAGTACTTTACCAATGCGAAAGATCTTGTCAACTCGAATTTGTACCTTGGACTTTTGGTGACCAAATTTGAGATGAAGGCTTCACAGCCTCCGAAATGGGTTCAGGACGGTGACCTGAGTGTTCCACAGGATCTTCAGACCGTGCTTCAGTCGTTGATTCATCATGTAATGACGTTCAAGGGTTCGCGAAACTGTATTGATGTGCTCAAGTACATGAACGAAAAGAAGCTTGAGGTGCGATTCGAGACTCTTGTTGTGATCATGAGACAGTTGCGGCTTCAACGTCATTACCAGGAAGCGCTTTTATTGATGAATAGTATCGATTTACAGAACTTATCGGTGCAAGAACGGCAGCAGCTCGTGGATGAAGTGCTTATTTTGATCAAGAGTCGGTATCCCGGGTCTCCGAAGATTCTTATTGGCTACACAGCGTCGATGTTGAGTGGTAATGGCAATGACAACGCCGGACTTGCGCTCTTGAACCAATTGGGGCTTTTGGGGCTTACACATGGTCCGGGAAAAGTTGGTCTGGTGACGCAGTTTGACGCGATACAGAAAGCTACCGTTGATAAACGGCTTACGGGGTTTGAGTTTACGTCGAACGCATTGGCAAACGTGTACCAATGTGTGTTTGACTCGATGGAGCGGCATGAGATAACGCTGGAATTGGTGCTTGAGCTTTATGACAAATACGCTCGTGTGGTATTTGAAGCTGGAAGTGGGCCACGGCCACGCGACTTGAACGATCGTGTTGTGAATGCGCTTGTGACGTACTTGTTGCGGAAACGGCCTGGTGAGCGAGGAATGGACGTTGAAGAATCGGTGGATCGGTTTGAAGCAGCAAAGAAGATCATCACCGATTTCAACAGTAAAGCAGAAGTTCCACGGCGGCACCGCACCACGTCTTTGGTGGATCTTCTTGTGTACACGAGTCTTTTGGTACACCGCGATTATGCGTTTGCGCTGCAACTTATGAGGCATTCACGAGCACATCACGTTCCTTATACTTTCAACCAGATTTATCCATTTATACGGTTCCACTACCAGCGCCAGGAGTACGCAGCTGCCGAGTTGTGGTACGATGAGCTTGTGCGACACTCGGTGCGCGCTACTGCCGCGCCGGCCAAAGAGCTCTTTCGTATTGCGCGTGAATTGGGCTGGAAAGTGAATGGGTTTGCGTACAGAAAGAACCGAATTGTCAAGAACTACAGACAGCGCGAGGAACAGAAACGAGTGAGGCTCGAACCATCGATGTTTGATCGTATTTCGCCGCAAAGTACCGAAGAAACCGTCACCGACGAGCTCATTTATGGTAGTGGGCGTGACAATTTCAGCGATGAGTTGGCGGCGGTTTTGTTTGCGCGGAAATAGAAAATATGCATTCAAACACACTATTGACATTTATGCCCGATTGGGAACCCGCGCAGACATATAGAAAAACATCAATTTAATATTTATGATTTTAATGAATACACAATGAAAGACTGGGACGATTCCATGACGCAGACGCCCGTCAGAACCGCCTCTGCCCGTCTCCAGGATGTAGATGTTCTGGAAATCGAATCCAACATCGCCAATGAACACACAAATTCCTCTTCGGCGGCGGCCGCTGCCCATCTCGATACCATTGCCGTCAACGTCAACCGCACCATCGCCGACCTCAACTCCATTTATACGCTGATCGGATACACCCAGAACGAAATCGCCACTAAAAAGAACGAAATCTTTCTTGTTATCGACGAAACCATCCAGAACTTCACCGCCAGCCTCCAACGAGAGAAGAATAATATCGAAAACGAATGTGAATGGTTGCGTCAACAGATCAGAATCATTTTGGCAGTAATCAACGACAGCAGCGGAGAACGCCATCTCAGCCAATTGGATCGTGGCTTGGTGTTTAACGATACACAACGTTACCACGAAGGATACAAAGAACATGTATTAAACAAGCTTTCTCAACGTTCGTTGGTACATACGACGCCATTTGGCGATGAAGACCTTTCGTTCGAACAGCAATACGAATACATGCTCAAGAATATCCCAGAACTCTCGCTCCTCCAGCTCAAAAGCAAACTCAACGCCATTTTTCTCGATGTTCTCAAGGCATTTGTCAAGTTATTCAAGAAACTCACCGAACTCGTTCTCATTTACATTTCCCACACCGCCACCGTGGGGAAAATATACTCACCAGCAGCAAATATGGCGATGATGGACGCCATGCCCACTAAAGAGGAGGCAGAACACAATAAAGTGCTTGTAGACGAGTTTGAAGACACCCTCAAGTTCCTCAAGTTACACGAAAACACCAAAGAACAACCCAAAGACACTGCATTTATAATATCATCGCCACGAAAGAACAGTACAGAACAAGAGCCGCTGCGAACTAATGTCGACGGTGTCTTGAGCCATCTCCGTGACCTCAACTACCAAATTGTCCGGGTGATACGGGTGATGAAACTTACCAAGATAACCCCCGAGGTCCTTGCACATATCCAGAGAGAAATAGAATTTTGTGACAAGGAAATCCAAGTACGAAAACAGAAACTTAACGCGACCATTGACCAATGCTTGGACCTTATTTCCACGCTTCATTTAACCGAAGAACAAGTTGTCGATATGCAACGGCAAGATTCAGACTCAAATGAAGGCTATTTTGATACCGAAACCCTCAAGTTTATCCAATCAGACCCCACTCATTTTGGGTTAAATGACGAACATCTTCATTTCCTCGAAGTGTTTGCCATCTCACTCCAAAAGAAGAAAGAAGCAAAACAAGAAAAGTACAACTACTATCTTGCGTCTTGTCGCGATTTGTGGGAAAAACTCGGCGAGAATTCGGATTATATCGATGCATTTTTGCAAGCCAACAGTGCATTGACGGATATTTCGCTATTGAACTTTAAAATGGAGTTGAACAAGCTCTTTATGAAACGGAGCGAGTTCATCGAGAGTTTTATCACCAATACAAGAAATGAGATTGAACAATTGTGGGACAAGATGTTCTACTCGGCCGAACAACGTGGAATGTTCAAGTATTACAATTACGACGTGGAAACCGACACCAACGACAAGGAAACGGTTCTTCTGGAACATGAACAAGAGGTCAAGAGACTTAAACAAGAATATTCCAGCAAAGAAGCCGTGCTTGTGTTGTACGAGCAGTTGAACGAGTTGATTCAGGACCAAGTTTTCCTCCGGGAATCGTCCAAGGACTCTTCGAGGTTGATGAGCAAGAACTCGTGTAAGATCTTGCTCCATGAAGAGAAGATCCGCAAACGTATTAACAAGAATATGCCGAAAACGTTGGAGAACTTAAAGAAAGAAACTATAAAGTACAACGACGAGGCACTCAAAGTTGGCCAACGGCCCTTATCACTCAACGGTGACGATTTCTTTGAAAAGATCTTGATGATAGAAGCTGAGCAGATGGGATCACGGTCCAAGAACAGACCGTTCCGGTCTTCTCCCACCAAGAAATCACCCATCAAACCCAAAGCCGTGGCCAAAGTTCCTTCTGCTGTGCGTAAGACGTTGGCCACGAAGAAACCGGTACGTTCGCCGTCTCCGATCCAAAAGGGTCGTCGTTATGAACGTACATACAACAATCCAACCACCATCAAACTTACCAACGCCATCACAGACTCTCCGGTACGTGATTATACCCAGCCACACCGGATTCCGCCATTAACAACCTCTTTACGACAACCAGAGATTTATAACGATACCGTTGTCGATACGCAATCACACGCGAATTCGCCGGCACTTTCGTCTTTCTCCAAGACATCGCCATTACGGATCAACAGCAGTATCACCAACAGCTTTCTCAGCTCGAAACTGAAGTTCTCGCCACTTAAACAGAACTCGTTTGAAGTCTCACAGGATCGTAGAGCGTCAGTGCTTACTTGTGACAGTTCGACGTTGGTGGGTGACGATTACCAAACGTGGCGTGACGAACGGATCAAGCAGTTCAACGTGCTTGAATGAACTCCTCCTTTTTCACTTCTATTTGTATTATTATAAAACATTAATATTACATTATTTAACCTTCTATGTTGCAGTAGCTGTATTAGTGCTCGAAGATTCGATGTGATAGTTGCCGATATCCGTGACAAGCTGACCGGTTTCCTTACGCTCCTCTTCGTCGAGGTCTTCGTCATCATCATCGTCATCATCGTCATCATCGTCATCATCATCATCATCATCATCGTCATCATCGTCATCTTCAATAGCTTCTTCATTAGCATCTTTTTCTTCGTCTTCGTCTTCAGGATATCCTCCCAACTTGAGCACAATCTTGTTGACAATCTCGTTCCAGTCCATCATGCCGCCCATCCCGATATCGCCCAAGCTACCAACAACTTTCTCAACCGGCTTCAAGATCTCGATCCATGGCATTTCGTCCTGAATCAAACGGAGCTGCCGTTTGGTTGTAATAGCATTGTACGCATAACTGACCATCAGAGGCGCTAGTAAGATCGGATACGACGTGTTCCAGGCCCGAATGACATTGGTCAACAAGTTATCACACAAACCCAAGGAGATTTTTGAAAGAGTGTTCGCTGTAAGAGGACACACCACCAAAATATCGGCCCAGCGTCGGAGCTCAATGTGCAAGACCGGATCCAGCCGTGTCCCCCAAGTGCTCCATTCATCGGAGTCGCGCCAGACTCGTACCTTCTTCTCGAGGGCTGCCATTCCTTCAGGCGGAATGAAGTTCTCGCTGGATTTCGTCAAAATAATTTGGATCGAGATCTTGTCGTGGGTGTAAATCTCAAACAACTTGGCGATGATCGGTTTCATCTTCACGATCGACAACGCACCACACACCCCAAACAATACATGGATCTTACCATCGTCCTGTGGCAAGCGTGGGTCGATGTTGGCGTTCTGTTCAGTAAAAGGAGCCGATGCGTTTGGTTTGGGAGACTCCATACGTTCATCCAACGAGGGAATGGTGTCAGATAAAAGCGCCGTGCCGGTGTTGGAGCTGCTCCGAGAACGGTTCTTGGGCTTGAACGTCTCTTCCACGTAGAAATGTGCGTGGACAGAGGGTGCCTTATGATGTATGCTGGTGGTTGGAGGATTCAACGTGTAATCGAGTGATGTGACCGATTCGTTGGGTCCCACAGATGGAAATGGCGACAAGCGATCGATATCATCGACCAGGGGACTGTGTTTCTCCTTGAGGAGCGCACCGCCGGCAGGAACGGTCTCACGGTTGGGGTCGGATGGGCTTGAAAGTAGTTTTGGCGACGTTGTGATCGACTTTCTGCTGCCGTTGTTCAAAATAGGTGGTGGGGAGGGACATCTGAGATTAGAAATTGCCAATACCGAAGGAGGAATGTCTTCGGCATCAGGCGGTGGCAGGGCCAGGTTCGACATTGGGACGGAAACACAGGTGTGGATTTATATATGCTGGATAAAAACTTTGATACTGGAGAATTGGAAGGGAATAAAAGACACACAGATTTCGTATTCTGGCTTACTTAGACAAAATAACAGCACCAATTGATGTCCTATCTGCTATGCACAGCGATTCGTTTTTGGGATTGGGATTTCTGTTACGTAAGTCTCTCCCTTAGTAATTTGTACCCTTGATTTTAACGAAGAAATTTTTCCCGCTTGTTCTTGGAAGCTTGGCACGTGAGCCCCACAAACGTGACACTCCCACCACAATTTTTTTTTGTTCTGCTGCTGAAAAATTGTTGAGAAGCGAATTCGGTTTGATGTTCGCGTACCTGATGTACGTGTTCATGTCCACGGTTGCAATCACACATCTCGCTCTCTTCCTCCAAAAATATCCTTCAGTTATAACATAAAATAATTTAAAAAAAAAAAGAAAAAAACTTTTATTAAGCCGCTTGGTGGAATAGGTCCAATGAGATATATAATGTCTTCATGTCGTACGTCATATTACCAATGCATTGGTATGTTTTCTAAATGTGACGGAAAATAATCGTCTTTGTTTCAAGAATAAAGAAATAAAAAAACCGTCTCGCTAAAAATTGGATTATTTGAATTGTGTACTAACACTCCAGATTTTTATCAAGCATCTATAAGCTGGAACAAAACAGGCAAATCTTACCTTTTGGTCACGGCTAAAGGAACAAAAATTTATAAATAATCTTTACATAAGCCACGTCACCAACAGCAACTTTACCTCAATTACATTTTGCAAATAGTGAGGCGGCCACTGGTCACGACAGTGACAAAAAATTTGTATGTAGAGGATTGAGGTAGAAATAATATTACGTCGTGCGACATACAAATTTTGCAACCATCCTAAACCTTTAACGGGAATGCAAACTCAAATCTTCAAACGACCCTACCATCTTACAAACATTCTCGGCATCGGGATACACCGAATTATCGGTTGGCAGCTCAATGGTTCCTTCTACGGCAACTGGAGGCGGCACCACAGGTGGCGCAAACACAGGATACTGGGGGAAGACCGGCGCCGTTGCTAGGTTTTGCGGTGGCATGTGCGTTGGTAAGGGCTGGGGTCCTGATGGAGATATACCTCCATAATAATATGGGAACGATGGAGGAATCGCAACCAGGTTTATCCCACCGTAGTAATACTTTTGATGAAACAGATTACGCTCAAATGCCAAATAGTTAAGCACAGACGTACCGGGATAGAGCTTGTTGGCAGGCACATTATTGCCAAAAGGATTGAGTTGTTGTAGCACATAATTGTTAAACTCAGGAAATTTATCAAACCGCACCGTAAGTGAACGGCCCTCAAATTCCATATTATCAAACAACTCAATCAACTGTTCCGAGGATCTTCGATTCCCGGTGGTGACAATTGCAAACCCACGACTACGTGCCGCGTGGGGTACAATAGTTTCTAGTGCCGGAGGTAAATTACTTCCCGAAACAGACATGGGGTTCATAATTTTTTGTTGTGGCGTGTTCTGGCCAACAGATTGCATTGGTATTTCCACCCTCAAGATGGAAATAGCATTTTCTGGATCCAATTCCTGGGCTTTTTGAATTAAAAAATTCTTCAATGACACCCATGTAGAGGTGTACGGAACATTTCCAATAAATATACGACACGGATTTACCTTGATTAGTTCATTTCCTTCACCTTCGTCGTTTTTCACATAAATAAACCCATCACCATCTCTTTTCTCCTCATCAGGAGGTGTGCTAGATTTGTTCTTTACCATATTCATTATAAAGGGAGGAACTGGTTGCTTGCTGTTTCCTGAATTAAGACCAGAAATTGATGTGGTAGATGAAGAAAATGACCCTCGGTTTCCCATAAGCATACTACTGTACGAACTCTTACGGGAATCAAACGAGCGAGTCGATGGTGTTCGGCTTTGCAAATGCCGAGGGGGACCAGATACCATAGTTTGCTGTAGAGCTACCGCCCCAGATTCATTATCATGTCTGTCGTTCTGTTGGCTGATAGTAGCAGGTGACGACGAATTGGATATGGACGTAAACGAGATATTTCGCGCTGCCTGGTGAATTGCTGGTGTCAGGTACGAATAGTACGAGTTCGATGGCTCTACAATACTAACGTCTAGTATTTTTTCCATCCACTCGTATCCGTTTAATATGTCAATAAGCTTCATGGCAAAACTCCAGAATGAAGTTTCAAGGATAGCATAGGTGTGTACCGAGCCCAAATCGGAGTAATCGTTATCATCATCGTTGTTGTCATTGCCGTCATCTTCATTATCATTATTACTTGTCACTTCGTGAACAAATTTAACTATTTTGTATGTGGTATCATCTAGGGGGCTGTAGTTGGTCATTATGATAGAATCCACCAACTCAGCCAACTTTCCCTCTTCAATGGAATTTGGGATATTAGATATAAGTAACTGAGTTTCAGCATAGTACAGATAAGCTCCGTAGCCATAGCTGAAGTTCGCTGGAGCACCCGATGCTCCTGAGCTCCTACGGGTTATCGATGATAAGGATGGGTCCATATGTGCGTAAGATGTAGACTGCAGTTCAATTGAAGCTGAATTCGAGGAACCAATGGACATAGATACAGAACTCAGCGGTGTTGTAGGAATAACGGATGAGGGTCGGTCCGATCTCAAATGTAGGGGCTTATCTCCTTGCGAACCCTCAGCTGCTCCGGGAACAAACGGAAGAGCATTGGTGTTGAAAATCATATTAAAACTATAAAGAAAGTATCAAGTAGATTAATATACCTCGTCCAACACTCTGTATTGTTAGCAAGGATAAAAGTTTTCCAGATAGTTGGCCAGTTGAAAATTAAGGATGTCAAACAACTTTATTGAAAATTAAAAAAAGCTTATTTGCAGACTGTACCAAAATGAGGCACTTTATCGTTTATAGGAAGGAGAGAGAAATATTGTTTCGGACCACAAGGGAATAATGCGCCACGAAATGCAGAACCATACATTTTTCAGTTGTTTATGTGATGCCAAGAGTTAGAGGTATAGATACTTTTGAAGAGAGGCTGACTATGTAGTAGTAGTCCAAGTTATGCGATAATCTTGTTACGATCAACTTGACATGTGATCGCTTTATGAGAGAGCACGAATCGGGTGCGTTAAAAATCTCCATCAAAATTGCAGAAACTTTATCGCTTTAATACTGCCATTCTCAGTATCACACAAGTATTTAGTCTTCTGTGCATTCTGCGACTTCATGCACGTTTCCCCAAGTAGATCTCTTGCCAGTGCAGGACTCTGTAGAACATTCTTTTTGTCCATTGGTGATCGCACTACTCGGATGGAACCCAACCTCAATCGTTTTGTGGCACTTTTTGCAGTAATTGCTGGCAGACCACAAGAACAATGCATTATTTTAATTGAGCATAACAACATATCAAAGATTCCCTTTGTCTATAAAAAGACAATGACATGAAGCTAATTAATTTAAAATCAATTATATCTTCTAATTGTTTTCACAATGGCTTTTCCTCGTCTGATTTCTCCAATTCAACTTATTGAAAAACCAAAAACTGACCCGGTAGTTAGTGTTCCCGTCCCTAAGAACAACACTTTGAATCTCTTGCTTTATTGTCTTATCCTCTCACTTGCAGCCTTTCCACTTGGTTGGGATGTTGGTACTGCCACAAACGCGTTTTCTCTCTCCGATTTTCCTCATCAAAACCTTTCCGACTTAGAATATGGGATTTTAGTCTCCTGCTTTCATTTTGGATGTTTAGCTGGGTGCTTGACTATCGCCAAGTTGAACTTTTCTCTTAAGGTACTCTTGCAGATTGGTAGCGGCTTTTATTTAACTGGAACAGGCACTGAACTTGTTGGATTTTACTACTTTCCTGATCAACTCTGGGTATTCCTATCCGGACGGTTCTTTTGCGGTATCACCTGCGGTTCATTCTGTGTTCTTGGTTGTTTGTACATGAATGAACTAATGTCTGACCCCAACTTCCATTTTAGAAGTTGTTTTCTTAGTTTCTGGCAGACTTGTATCTGCTCGGTTATTGTGATTGGAAGTGGTATCAATATGGTTTTAAAACAAGCACTAAGAGTTGAGTTTGCAAAGCTCATTTACCTTCTAGTGTTTAACTTCTTGCTTCTACTTGTTCCATCCTCGTTGAAGTATAATATTCAACAGGACAACCAGTTTGTTTTGAAACAAACATATTCAAAGATTTATAAGGGATATGACTCGACACAACACTTCAAAACATTGTACGAAGACCACCGTGAGCAGTACATACACAATAGAACCGAGTCATTATTATCAGCAAAGAACAGGAGCACCATATTAAAATGTTGTTGTTTGATGGCTTTCCAACAATTAACCGGGATTAATTATTTTTTCTATTACGGCGCAAGTGTTTTCAAAAGTCCTTATTCTTTAGTCATTTTGAGTGCTATCAACTTCCTAGGTGCTCTAGTATGTCCACTGGTGTTAAAGCTCTTCAGAATAAAGCACAATCTTTGGGTTTCAGCTGCGTTGATGCTGGTTGTTATGATAACTTATTCCACTGTTGGAACTGTTACGACCGAAGATAAAAGACCAGTTGGAGTCTTAATTGCTTGTTCAGCACTATTTATCTTTGTATTTGCACTTAGTTGGGGTCCTGTTGCAGGTATAGTTGTTAATATCACCAGTCAGAACAATGCCGGAATTATTTCATTGGCTATCGCAGCCAATTGGCTCTTCAACTGGATTATCACCATAGTTTCTCCGATGTTCATTAGTCAAATTGGCTTTGCTTACGGTTACTTGTTTTCTGGATGCTTAGTTGCAATGTCAGTGTTCGTCAAGTTGTTTGTGGATGATCCAGAAGCTTAAGAGCAAAGATAGCCAACAAACTACCGGGAATTACTCCTTCCACACCTAAAAAGGTTGCAGTAATTCTATCCACAACCAGAGGGGTTCATTCATCCTTTAAATTATGTAGTAGTCAAAATAAATGTTAGTAAAATTGACATAAATCATGTAGTCACAACATGGTTACTTTTTCTTCAGTATTTCTTTCTGTTTACACGGAAGAATAATCGTATTTCTCTCGAACAGATTGGAGGATAACTATAACAAATAATTGCAATGTATCGGTGTAGTTGTAGGGTGCATTTTGGATAATTCAAACAGTGGTATTTCAATAAAGATATCTTGAGCTTTAACGAACTCTTCGTCACAACGGTTTATGCACAGATGCCACTGAAATGTATATTTTCCATCACCAAAAAAAAACCCCTCTAAACAGAATTTCGACAAAGAATTTCTAGACTGCAGAAATACAACACCGCCCTAAAATGTTGGTTTCGGTATTCCTTGGGCTTTCTTCACGGTGTCCATGATGACGCAATTGTTACACCACGAACTACGGGGCGACTGCTTTGCTGGAGCCAGTAAGTTTCAGAAAGCAAGAAATTTTTGAGGAATATTTTCTACGGCAGATAATGTGCGCCCTGGTCGTTGACGTGCAACTGCAAACTATGCATGGGGTACTCGAATACTAACACTAGCAGATATTATAGAACCAATAAAATTACCAGATACCACGCAATATCAGGTTGCCAATTTGATTTCTACTTGAAACGTGAGCATGCTAGGGTGGTAGGAAAAATATGCATAGTTTCATGCAACCTAGTGCCGACGTATGAAATAGGATTTTGTGTTCAAAAACCCGTTTCGCTTAATCTTGTTGGTTTAGCATATATACATGGTAACTGCTTCAACAGCGGAATTCTCCGGTTACCTTGTTGTTTGATACAGAAACTACTTACCAGAAAAAAATTAACTTTATTGCTGCTTTATTACCTGTAGTTTTTTTAGTGCGGATTGATTGATTCTCATCTGTAACGCTCGATATGGTTGTGTTTGTTTGACATCTCCGAATCAAGTAATATTTCACGCCCACTTGGTTTATTTTTGTGTAGCCCTGGGTCTGGGTGCATACAGGTGCATATTGACTTTCCACTATTCAAGCTAAACTCCCAAAGAGAAAATAACATTCTTTTCTAAAATGAATGATACTTCAGCAGTCAGATTTCCTTATTCGGCTCACCCTTGGCATGACTTACCGGTTACTGCTCATGCATCCGTCTTACGTGAGACAGATAGGGTATTTTTAGGTTTGTTTCTAGAAGTGCGTGTACCGCAGCTTGAAACTTCGGTTATACTTTTAACATATTTGAGTTGCAGTGCAGCTGTTCATGTAGCCATGAAGGATAACGTGGACTTGTAAGGAACAAAGTCAAATCGTGCAGATGCGGATTAAATTGATGTAGTTTAATGAATCTGTGTATTGAGTTGAGGACATTAAATAATTTTTTTTAGTCATGCTAGATTACTAAATTTTCTCATCTATACAATTATAATTCAATTTTCAGAGTTTAATCAGAGTGGTGTCAGAGGTAATTGGCTAGACTATTCGGTACCCACACACTTTGTTTAGTTAGCGTCACGCCAAGGACTAAAACCTATGCATCTCATGCCTTGTTTATATGTTTTAGGATACGTTTTAGTACCCAAGATCAATTGTTCACTCCGCGTATGCAGTTGCCTTTGCCGTTGATGTTTGGTACAATATTTTTTCAAGAATATTTTCTTTTGGTTATTTTATATGTATTTTTTTTTTGATTCAGCAGATTTTTTCTTTCTTATTCAATATAATCTATAAACTCAGCGAAAAATACTATTTATAATAATCCCGCTTTTATTACACTATCAACACCAGAACCAATAGCCCCTCAAGGGATCACGCCAATCAATCAAATATCCACTGGAGTAAATCACTTTCAAAAATCTAAGTAACTCATACTTAACTGTTGTGGCCACGCTCCTGTGTCGATTCTCAGTCATAACAAATAAAATTGTATCCAATTCTGGCGATTGATCTCTGGGCCAAACAACACGTCTCCCTTGCACAAGAACAACACCATCCACACATTAATTAGGTAGAGACAGCAACAATAGGTGTGCCACATTCACCCACAACCCGCTCCTGCTACTACAATGGCTAAGAAACGCTTGAATCCTTCGATCAAAAAAAGTAGGACGCGATCGGGGTGCTTAACATGTCGTGATAGGCATATGAAATGCGATGAGCAACTCCCAGTATGTCGAAACTGTATCAAGTCCAAGCGTAAGTGCTATCGTGGTGTACGGTTGAATTTTACCCAATATACCATCTACAATCCTCAAGAGAAGTCGCCTGCCATTCCACCTCCAGCTCGAGAATACCGCCTTCTAGACCAATCAATCACAATAGCGTCACTATACAAAGATGGAAGACGCCATTACGACCCATACCTTTATTTGCATTTGCCGAAAGACCTCGAGGAATCAGATCTCCAATACCAAAAGGACGTGAATTGCTCATTCCCTTCGACAACACAACCTTCGATCTACGAAACTGAACATGACGACCGCCCGAACTCACCTGATGTAAACAGTACCCCAATGTATCCATCAAGTGCACCACTACAGCCGACTACTTCCAATTTTGACAACAATATCATATTGGTGAACTTTGAGATAACAGACTTACTTAAGGACTACTACGTAATGAACCAATCACAGAGTGAGTACTTAAATCCGTCCTTAAGCACAGACTCCGCGAGTTTTCTAAACCTCCGTACTCCTTACCAAGGCTCTGACATGCCAGCATTTAGCCAGAGTCCAGAAATTTCCACGGCTCCCACCGAGATATCGCTGAATGTCGATGCTGTAGCATATATCAATTTGATCGAAAAGGAGCGATATTATTGGGTATTAGACTTGTTCAACGAATTGAGCATCTGGAAGTCAGTAATCCCAAGATATTGTCTTCAGGCCAACGCGAATAGCGATCTGTTTTTAATCAACTGTTTACTTAACTGCTCAGTATCACCGCCACATCAGCTCAATATTACTCTTGAGTCTCTAATTACTGAGCAGTTAAGCATGTGGCACACAGCCAGACTAATCAAGATTGTCCATAGTGAAAACATCACCATGTTTGAAAACCTTCTCATCAGCATTACTTTGGTACTTTTCAGTATCTATTTAAAGTTATCAAAATTACAATGCTCAGCATATCATAAGGTTGTAATTAACAATCAGATTAAGATATTCAACAAGATACTCATCAAGATAGGTCACTATCAGCGTACCACGAAGTCAACCAAATCAACAATTTTAGTGTGCACGATACAAGCCATCATTATGTTGAAGTTCTTTATCATAAAGAAGTTTGGGTTCGATTTCAATTTGTACACATCTGGTAACCGAAGTCCATCGCCATCAAGCCCATACTATCCCAAAGAACCAACCTTTACTGACTTAGAGTTGGATGAAGAGGATGATGTACTAGAAGAAATAATCTATCTTCATTCCAGCGAACCTCAAGTCAAGGCGGAGCAAGCTCCTCCGGTTTATGATCCATTTACCGAAGACAACACCCTTATAACTAATCTACTTCGACTAAACAAGTTTGAAATAGTTAATTTGAATCAATCATTTAAGAAATATGACTATCCTCAGATCAACTATTATTCGCAAGATGAACACCATCTATTCAAAAGTGATGCATTGAAGTTAAGAGAATTTATCTGGTACATGATTAAGCTCAACTATGTGGTACACCATCCTGATAACAAGCACATTCGGGTTGACTATAACTTTGTGTATCAGGACCAGAACCTTTTTCTACCTCAGTTGCAGCCAAAGGATGAGAAAACACCAGAGGATACGGCTGATTCTCAACCACGAATGAATATTCTTTCTACATACAAAGTGGCATTCCCCAACGAACGAGGTATTGCCTTCAATCTAATTCGGGAGTTTATCAATAAGTTGATTAACATGAATGCTGAGGACGTTTTGCGACGCTCCAACCAACGAATCGAACAGATATTTCGAATTATTGAAGAGTCGTTTTCCGAATCTAGAATCAAGAACATGTGGAAATCTCACTTTGGATGGATATTGTACCATCTCAATGAGGCCAATGAAATGAACAAAGATTGAACCGTGTACATACAAAAAAGATTTGTATATTAATTGTAATAGTTAACATTCTAATCAACGACCGATATTTTTGGCAATTTTGTAAGCCTGGATATTTTTTTGGAGAAGCGCATGATTAGTTCAATCTTAGTTGGGGTGGCCTAAAGCAACAGCGGTGCAGAATAAATAGTTAGTAACTCGCCGTGGGTTCTCCTCAGATAATGAGAATACCCCTCAAACAGCCGCCACTCATAAGACTACATGGGTGTAGTACCCTATTAAGCAGTCAAACTTTACCTATTGCGCTTGGTAAGCCCAAATTGCCAAGAGGAAAAGTTAACAATGTCGCTTTGTTTTAATTCAGACATTTTTACACGAAATTCAAAAATAAAAAAGTTAAACCTTGTCTGTAAAAAGAGAATAGATTAAGGTTCCCATAAGATGTTATTCAACAAAAGCTGAAGACGTAACAAGCTTTAAGGGTATACTTTTGTTATTCTATTAAGTAGAGTTTAGACTGCAATATTTTTATGCACTGTGGGTAATTGCATGTCACAGAAGCAGTCTTCGAGTGGTCCAAATTACTTCAATCCTACTCACTGGTAACTGTTGGTAATTTAATTATAACCACTATTGTATACTTCAATTATTTTCTCCAGCAAAGCTTTGTTTCGTAATTACGTTTGGCCGTCGATGGAAGACCGGAACTTTTATTTTCCCTAACCTCCCTGATTGGTTTGTGGCGTTTGTCAGATAAATTAATGTGAGCCGCATGTGACTTGTTACCCGGATCAATTCAGCCTATCCCACAAATCTCCTCACTTAGTCACCCACTTATTCACTCCCTCACTTTTTTTTCCCTCTCCCTCCCCACCAAAGTAGTTCGCGCAGTCAAAATGAAAGTACCCTAAAAAGTGTGGAGTTACCCGGATTAAGTTCGATCTGGTGTACACGCCAACTGTGAAAAAGTTTTTCATTCGAAAGGGCATTGAAAAGAGTAAAATTTTTGATACTTAATTCATCCAAATTATCAATTATGTCTCAAGGTACTTTATTCACCACTGAACAAATCAGAGGTTTCCTTCCACAAGCTTTAATCAAGCACTACAAATTGGACATCAAGGTCTCCAACAAGGAAGATGCTGTTTACAATGCCAACTTCCCATTGAAGAAGATCCCAGCTTTCGTTGGTCCAAAGGGTTTCAAGTTGACTGAATCCATTGCCATCGTTATTTACTGTAAGTATCAAAACAGAGAAATCAATTGTTGTTTGCTGTCTTTTATTTAAAGTGATGAGAGAATTTTTTCAATTATTAAACAGTTATCCCTGTCTTAATAAATCATGTCGAGAATTTCTAATCTGAAGGAATTAACAGCAACAGCAACGAGTTTTCAATAAGGAAAATTTGTACTAACTATTTAGTGATCAACTTGGGTGAACAAAACTCTAAGTTGTTGGGTAAGAACGCTCAAGAATATGCTCAAATCTTGAGACAATTGTCATTGGCTACTGGTGAACTTATCCCAACTCTCGCCAACGCTTTCAAGCCATTGACCGGTGCTTCTCCTTACAACAAGAAGCAAGTTGACGATGCTCTTGCTTACCTCAAGACTCTCACCTCTATCTACGAAGAAAGATTGAGCCAATTCACCTACTTGGTTGGTGAAAGATTGACTGTTGCTGATCTTTACGCTGCTTCTGTCTTTGTTAGAGGTTTCGAACACTTGTTCGGTTCTGAATGGAGAAAGCAACACCCAGGTATCACCAGATGGTTCAAGACTCTCATTAAGACCGACATTGTCTTCAACCAATTGGGTGAATTCAAGTTCAGAGAAAAGCCAGTTGAATTTGTTCCTCCAAAGAAGGAAAAGAAGGCTGCTACTCCTGCTGCTCCAAAGAAGGAAGCTGCTGCTCCAGCAGCTGCAGATGAACCAGCTGCTGAAAAGAAGCCAAAGCACCCATTGGAAGTTTTGGGTAAGGCCAAGGCTCCAATTGACGAATGGAAGAGACAATACTCTAACGAAAAGAAGATTAGAGAAGTTTCTGTTCCATGGTTCTGGGCTAACCAATACGACCCAGAAGAATGGTCTTTGTGGAAGGTTGACTTCAAGTACAACGAGGAATTGACCTTGACTTTCATGTCTAACAACCAGATCACTGGTTTCTTCAACAGATTGTCTGCTTCCACCAAGTACGCTTTCGGTGTTTTGGTTGTCTACGGTGAAAACAACGACAACGGTATCACCGGTTTCTTCATTCTTAGAGGCCAAGACTACAAGCCAGTCTTTGAAGTCGCTCCAGATTGGGAATCTTACTCTTACACCAAGTTGGACGGTTCTAACGAAGAAGACAAGAAGTTCATCAACAACATGTTGGTCTGGGATGAACCAGTTGTTGTCGACGGCAAGCCAAGAGAAATTGCAGACGGTAAGGAATTCAAGTAAGCGAGCGATCGTGGATCTTGTATCTTAAAGAGTTTCTATGTATACCAAATCGGATTTTTTTTTTTTAGAGTGTGTTTTTTCTATTACTACAAGTAACATGCGATGTTAAAAACCAAAGGGGAGATTCACAGTAGAAACTACGTAAAAAAATGAAAGGAAAAAGAATGGCCCACCACATTAAGGCAGCAAACAACAAAACAAAAACCGAAAGGGTAGACGTGTCCCAGCGGCAAGGGTTTTTTTTTTGTCGGAGTGGTTTGGGCACGTAAAATTTCGCTTGAAACAATAACCAAATCGGCCAAAATTTTTTAATTTTTGAATCAACAACAGTACCGGAAGTTCACCAGCGTTTAATAGTGGATTTTAGTCGAGGATGGCATTCAGTAAGAACCAGCTTCTTCGTAATGTACGAAGGAAACCACTCTCGGTGATTGCTCTGTTGGCAGTCATCGTGATGTTCTACTTGTTTTTCTTTTCGTCTTCCGGCCCTACCAAAGAAAAGACAAACAACTACAGCTACAAAAAGAAGTCGCGTGGCTGGTTTTCCAAAAACAGAGACTCTGTCATCTTAAGAAACTTACCAAAGAATCATATCACCCATTACGATTTGAACAAATTGACGACGTCGTCAAAGGCCTTGGCCAATAGGGAAGAGGTGTTGATCTTATCGCCAATTTCCCGCTTCTTGCCTCAATACTGGGAAAACTTGCAAAAGTTATCGTATGACCCTTCGTTGATCTCGTTGGGCTTCATCTTACCCAGAAATGCCGAAGGTGATGACGCAACCAAACAGTTGGAACAAGCAATCAAGGATACACAGGACAAGGGATTGTTGAAGTACAAGAAAATCACCATCTTAAGACAAGACACTCCCTCGTTGAAGAGTCAGGCAGAAAAGGACAGACACTCGTTTGCTGTTCAGAAGGAGAGAAGATCGATGATGGCTCTTGCCAGAAACTCGTTGGTGTTCACTGCTTTGCTGCCCTCGCACTCGTGGGTGTTATGGTTGGATGCTGACATTGTCGAAACACCTCCAAACTTGATTCAGGACTTGACCTCACACAACAAACCGGTGATTTCGGCCAACGTGTACCAGAGATACACCGATGAAGCCGGAAACGCTGCCATCAGACCCTACGACTTTAACAACTGGGTTGAGTCGGAAGAAGGCTTGAAACTTGCATCTGGCTTGAGGGATGACGAAATCATTGTGGAAGGATATGCTGAAATGGCCACGTATAGACCATTGATGGCACATTACTACGACGCGTCCGCTGATGTCAACACCGAAATGGCGTTGGACGGTGTTGGAGGTGGTTCTGTGTTGGTAAAGGCAGATGTCCACCGTGACGGTGCCATGTTCCCATCTTTCCCATTCTATCATTTAATTGAAACCGAAGGGTTTGCCAAAATGGCAAAGAGATTAGGCTACGAAGTGTTTGGCTTGCCTAATTACTTGGTCTACCACTACAATGAATAAACAAACAAATCTTTTGACTTGACATTTTACTGTTAATTAATTAATTATTTTTTTTTTTTTGGATGACAAAAAGGAAGATGTGTATAGCTGGTTCGTTCCGGTATTCTTAGTAAAAGACAAATCCACATATCAAAGTCTGCATCAGGAACAAGGAAGTAGCTTGTGTAGAAATCAGTTGGATTCCTTTTGGACTTTTTTCTTTTGTGTCCCCTTGAGATGAATCGGGAAAGATTTCAACGCCGCACTGCATGGGGCACTTTTTTTCAGATGAGGTGAAAGGTTACAAAAAAAAAAGCGAAGCTCATCGTAACTAATCTCTCCTCAGATCCCGTGAGAATAATGCAGCTTTCTTGGAAGGATATCCCTACTGTGCCTACGTCCAACGATATGTTGGACATAGTGCTTAACAGAACCCAAAGAAAGACACCCACTGTCATCAGACCAGGTTTCAAAATCACCCGTATTCGGGCTTTTTATATGAGAAAGGTCAAGTTTACTGCCGAAGGGTTCACGGAGAAGTTCAGTGACCTTCTCAGCGGTTTTCCTAACATCAACGATGTGCATCCTTTTCACAGAGATTTAATGGACACTTTGTACGAAAAGAACCACTACAAGGTTTCGTTGGCTGCCGTTTCGAGAGCCAAGACGTTAATCGAACAGGTTGCGAGAGACTACATTAGATTGTTGAAGTTCGGTCAGTCGTTGTACCAATGTAAGCAGTTGAAGAGAGCTGCTTTGGGTAGAATGGCCACCATTACCAAGAAACTCAAGGATCCATTTGTCTACTTGGAACAAGTGAGACAACATTTGGGCCGTTTGCCAAGTATTGACCCCAACACCAGAACGTTATTGATCTGTGGTTACCCTAACGTTGGTAAGTCTTCTTTCTTGAAGTGTATCACCAAGGCTGATGTCGAGGTCCAGCCATACGCTTTCACCACCAAGTCGTTGTACGTGGGTCACTTTGACTACAAGTACTTGAGATTCCAGGCCATCGACACGCCAGGTATCTTGGATAGACCCACCGAAGAAATGAACAATATCGAAATGCAGTCGATCTACGCCATTGCTCACTTGAGATCGTGTGTTTTATACTTTATGGACTTGTCGGAACAGTGTGGTTTCTCCATTGAAGCCCAGGTCAAGTTGTTCCACTCTATCAAGCCATTGTTTGCCAACAAATCAGTTATGGTTGTCATGAACAAGAGTGATATCATTAAGGTTGAAGATTTGGATGTCGAAAAGCAAGAGTTGTTGAAGACGCTTACCACGGTTCCCGGTGTGGAAATCATGCATGCTTCGTGCCACGAAGAAGAGAACGTCATGCAGGTACGTAACCAGGCCTGTGAGAAGTTGTTGACGGCCAGAATTGAACAGAAGTTGAAGGGTGCTGCTCGTGTGAACAATGTGTTGAACAAGATCCACGTATCTCGTCCTCAGGCCAGAGACGATGTCGACAGATCTGCTTTCATTCCAGAAGGTGTCAGAGATCTTGCCAAGTATGATCCTAACGACCCAAACAGAAGAAAATTGGCCAGAGACATCGAAGAAGAGAACGGTGGTGCTGGTGTGTACAACATCAACTTGAAGGACAAGTATATTTTGGACGACGAAGAATGGAAGGCCGATATTATGCCAGAATTGTTGGACGGTAAAAACGTTTACGATTTCTTGGATCCAGATATTGCTGCCAAGTTGCAGGCTTTGGAAGAAGAGGAAGAAAGATTGGAAGCTGAAGGGTTCTACGACTCTGATTCCGAGATTGAGGACGAAGAGGTGGAAGATATTCGTGAAAAGGCGCAATGGATCAGAGACAAACAAAAGAAGATGATTATTGATGCTAGACACAGAAAGTCACTCAAGAACCGTGCGGTGATGCCACGGGACCAGGTCAAGAAGTCTTTTGCCGATATGGAAGAACACATGTACTCGATTGGTCACGATACCGACGCATTGAGAGAGCGTGCTGGTAAGGCTGGATCACGGAAGGCGATGTCGGGAGTTGATATCTTGAAGAAGAACCAAGGTATTAAAGGATCGAAGATTTCGAAGAAGAACGCTCCTGCCGGCCAATCTGACCGTCTTAACGATGGTTTGGCTGATGGTGCTTTGAGATCGCAGGCCGAAAGATTGGCCAAGATCCAGAGAAGAGAAAGAAACAGACAGGCCAGACAAGGTGAAGGTGACCGTCACTCGACTGCGATGTTGCCTAAACACTTGTTCTCGGGTAAGAGAGGTATTGGTTCTAACGACCGTCGTTAAAGCATTTTTTCATATAGATTTCTTGTGCACTAGTAAAATTAAGCTGATTTTTGTATTCCGGAGCCCGCCTCACAGGGTCCCCACTCCCCACCGGGTTTTCCCTGTCGTGTGTAAGCTTAAAAATAGAACAAATATGCGAGAAATCAGAGGAGAATTGGTGCAATGGTTTTAAAATAGAGAATATAATGGTGCAAATCGAGGAAAAATATCGCATCAAAAGTAGACCTGATAAGAGTGTGGTGGCATTTCCGTGCGGCTTTTGAGGGCCAAAAATGAAATGAAATGAAAGGAAAAAAGAAAAAGAAAATAAGAGAAAAGAAAAGAAATAGGAGAAAAATAAAAGCTGGCTTTCTCCGTTAAGTGCCACCACCGCAAACCGTTGTCGCGGCAATAATTGGGTGTTACTGGCTTGGACCACAATAAGTATCTCCTCACACGTACGGAACATTATTTTATTCGCCACGGGGTTTACCTTTTAGTATTGTGAAACTCGTTTCTTTTTAATTATTTTGCTTTATTTTCCCTGTTTCTTCTGCCGCTTAGCTTGCTCAAAATCCACCACCACCACAATTGAAAGTGCTAATCGCTCGTGCCGAACAAAATTCAGATTTTCCCCTGCCATTTACATTGTTTTGTGTAGCGTTTTTCGTCCTTCAACCTCTGTGCACTTTTCATTTTTATTTTTGGCTTTGTGCGATTTTGTGTCACCGGTAGATAAGCACAATCTTTGATAACGTAGTATGATTCACCGATTTTACTTTTCCTGTTCCATAAATCTTTGCTTCGTTTACTCCCTCGATTTTTTGCTATAACTACCACTATTCAATATGAAAGTCGATGTCGCGGTCGTGGGCCGTTTCCACAACCCAGACTCCGTACATCTTGAAGCCAGACCCGCTGACTTGCACCTCGCTAACCCCAAACCCCAAAAAAAACCTCGCGCCATGGTTCTCAACTTAGCGCTGCTCCCTCCAAATACGGGTCCTCCAGGGTCTGTGCTGCTAAACAACTCCAATAACAACAGTAACAATAACAACAACAGCAGCAGTACCTCCAATAACAACTCCAGTAAGAATTTGAGCCATGTTCCTTGCAAGTTCTTTCGCCAGGGAATCTGTCAGGCAGGTAATTCCTGTCCGTTTTCCCACAACTTGGACGGTTCCTTGGGTGCAGATAAGCTTCCTTGCAAGTACTTCCAGAAGGGAAACTGTAAGTTTGGACTCAAGTGTGCTTTAGCCCACTTCTTACCGGATGGAACGCGTGTTAACTCCAAGAACTTGATGAATTCGGGTTACAGACGGTCTTCCGGTGGCCTGAACCGCCACTCAAGCCCACCTAGTCTGGCAGAGCCAATTGATATTAATTCGAAATCGAATCACCACCACCATCAACAGCAGCAGCAACAACAACATCAACAACTGCAGCAACTGCAACAACATCATCAGTTCCAGAAAGCTTCAAACTTATTACCAAAACCAACGCTGTTCCCTCGTCAGTTTTCGTCCAGTACCAGTCCTACATCTTACTCCAATTTCTATAGTGCTCTGTCGGTATTTTTTGGCAACACAAAAGTCGTATCAAAGTCCTATGGCTATGGCTACTTTAGCCCTGAATCAGCCATTGTTGACGACGACGACTCGTCTCTTGATGCCGAATCGGATATCTTTGAAGAAGATTACGTCCCAGGATCACTTAGCGACTTAATATTAACTCCACAGGAACTTGTTCGACGTGATTCACGTTCACAGTCTGGAACCTTACTAGTTCGGCCGAGTCTCAGTTCAATTATAGACGATCAACCCAAATCGTATCCGATTCTGTTGAACGATAATAGGAAACGGCCAGAAGATATGTTCTTGATGGACTAATGTTGATGACACTACATCATTGGCTCCTTGAAGGAGTCTTAATTTTAATACCAAAAAAAATGATACAAAAGCTCAAAAAAAGAATACAATTTAAGAGAAGACGTTTTTCCCCAGGATTGGTAAAAGTGGTTGATTTTTAATTCTAAAACTAGTCATAGAATACTTATTACATACAGTGTTTATTATGCTTATTTACATGAATTTTTTTGTTTGGAATTACTTCTTGTTTGGACGAGGATTGGCTCTGTAGATATCACCACAGTTTCTTGAGAACGCCAACATATACTTTGGATCGGAGAAATCGTCTTCTGGAGTCACCTTTCTGATATGGTCCGATTCAAACAACGTACCTACCAAACACATTTGCTTGGTCCATGGATCAAAACTGTACACCAAGTAATCGGTAACAGTTCTCTCTGTTTCTTGAGAACTTTCTGCTTGCACCACCGATACTTTTTGTTTAGTTGAAACCTTTATGACCATTTGCACAAAGGCAGTGATATTGTTAGCATCAGGCAATGCATTGAACGAGACAACTTTTGGGTTACCCGCCACAGACTCCAATTGCCATTTCAACACCGATCCGACGGGGAAACTGGCCGATCTTTCAACCAAGCTCTTAACAACTTCTTCTCCAGCAACATTGTCCAACTGAGAACGTAAGTACGCTTCTCTGTCGTTCTTCTTCTTGCTACAAGCAGCAGCAAACACCTTGTTGGTCTTGACAAACAATTCAATGGCGTTTTCCTTCCATTCGTTGAAATGTAAACCGGAAGTGGTTTCTCTCTTGAACTTGACAACACTGTAGGTATTAACCACAAACAGCCCCAATCTCCGAAACAACAACTTGTGCCATGATGTCACTGGACAATCCAAGAACTTGGGTGGAATATAGAAGTCAGCCATGACACCGATGTTCTTGATCGGGACTTGCGAGATGTCGCCTACCGGCTTTGGTTTCTTGCTTTTGACAGCATACGTTCTAAGCCCAACAAAGCTTCTGGCCACAGGCAAGTTTCTGCTAGCACCAGCTATTCTCAACATTATTAATGCACTGGATCGTTTAGGTAAACCGTTAATGTTACAAAATTTTCCACAACAATTTTTTTAGAGAACTGGGGCCAAAAATGTCGCAATGTCGCAGAAACCGGAGAGGGTTGCACGCGACATTTTCCTTGATTCAAAAAGTTGTTGCGATGAGATAAGACTGACCAAAAGGAACAATACGATGCCAGTAAAGTCCGGGAAACAGAAGCTTGCACCTGAAAAGGAGAGATTTATTCTGTGCTGTGGTGACATTTCTTTGGAGTTAGTTGCTTCTCTTAAGAATTCGAAGGATATCAATTTGAACGGCCTTATTATCAGATATGCAAAGAAGTATAAGCTCAAGCAACAGCCTCGTTTGACCGATATTATCTCGTCTATTCCTGACCAGTACAAGAAGTACTTAATTCCAAAGTTAAAGGCTAAGCCAGTGAGAACCGCTTCTGGGATTGCAGTGGTTGCAGTCATGTGTAAGCCCCATAGATGTCCACACATTGCATACACCGGTAACATCTGTGTGTATTGTCCTGGTGGACCTGATTCAGACTTTGAGTACTCGACCCAGTCGTATACCGGGTACGAACCCACATCTATGAGAGCCATCAGAGCTCGGTATGATCCATATGAACAAGCCAGAGGAAGAGTCGAACAGTTGCGACAACTCGGCCATTCGATCGACAAGGTAGAGTACATTATCATGGGAGGAACGTTTATGTCGTTGCCAATTGACTACAGAGAAGGGTTCATTACCCAGTTACACAATGCATTGACCGGGTTCAATGGTCGTGATATCGACGAGGCGATCCGGTTCTCGCAACAGTCACAGACCAAGTGTGTTGGTATCACCATTGAAACAAGACCCGATTACTGTACCGAGACCCATCTCAGTGATATGTTGAAGTATGGGTGTACTAGATTGGAGATCGGGGTCCAATCAGTGTATGAGGACGTTGCCAGAGATACCAACAGAGGCCATACCGTTAAGTCGGTGTGTGAAACATTTGCAGTGGCTAAAGATGCTGGTTATAAGGTTGTGTCGCACATGATGCCAGATTTGCCTAATGTCGGCATGGAAAGAGACCTTGAGCAGTTCAAGGAATACTTTGAGAACCCTGACTTCAGAACAGACGGTCTCAAGTTATACCCAACTCTTGTCATTAGAGGAACGGGGTTGTACGAGTTGTGGAAGAAAGGATTGTACAAGTCATACAATGCAAATGCTTTGATTGACTTGGTAGCACGTATTCTTGCCCTTGTCCCCCCATGGACACGTATCTACCGTGTGCAGAGAGATATCCCAATGCCGTTAGTTACTTCCGGGGTCGAAAACGGGAACTTGAGAGAGTTGGCTCTTGCCAGAATGAAGGATTTCGGTACCACTTGTCGTGATGTGCGGACAAGAGAAGTTGGGATCCAAGAAGTACACCACAAGGTTGTCCCTGACCAAGTTGAGCTTATCAGAAGAGACTACTATGCCAATGGAGGCTGGGAAACTTTCTTGTCATATGAAGATCCCAAGAAGGATATCTTGATTGGATTGTTGAGATTACGGAAGGCTACGAAGAAGTACACATACCGTAAGGAATTCACAGCACAACCAACATCGATTGTGAGAGAATTACATGTCTATGGTTCTGTGGTCCCCTTACATTCGAGAGATCCCAGAAAGTTCCAGCATCAAGGGTTTGGTACGTTGTTGATGGAGGAAGCTGCAAGAATTGCCAAGGAGGAACACGGTTCGGAAAAGATCAGTGTGATTTCTGGGGTTGGGGTGAGAAACTACTACGCGAAGTTGGGCTACGAGTTGGATGGACCATACATGTCCAAACAGTTGTAAATAAGTAGTGAATTAAATCGTGAATAAAACAATTCAGAAATAAAAATTTTTGCACAATTCTTTCAACGGTTATTGTTATTATTATTATTATTATTGTTGTTGTTGTTGTTGTTGTTGTTGTGGCTGTGGTTGTTGTTGTGGTTAATGAAACTGCGGTTGTTGCTGGGTAAGCCACCTCTATGTAATGCTGGAGCCTTGACCTTGCCCTTCAACAACGACTGAACATTCTCAATGTTGGCGGGGATTGGTTTGGTCGAAGCAATGCGTGGGTTCGAGTTGGGTTTCGTGCTGGTCTGTGTTTGTGTTGCTTCGAGTTTTTTGAGCCGTTCCTTAACCTGTACATCCATATGTGGGTCAACGTTGCCGTACTTAACCAAAAATGGGCTGTTTAACAAGGCAGCATATGATGGACGAAGGTCAGGGTTCTTGTTGAGACACGATTTCACAAACATGCGGGCTTCTCTCGAGTAAATGTTGGCATCTAAGTTAGGAGGCTCACCATCAACAATAGCACTCAATTGAGAAAAGATATTACCATAAGTTTCGGCAGGATATGGATACTGACCAGCGGCAACTTCTAACATGGTCAATCCCAAGGACCAAATATCGGACTGGACCGAGTATGTGGCGTCGTCCGGGTTCAATGTCTTTATTCTTTCTGGTGCCATGTAAGACTGGCACCCAATATTGGTTTTGGCCAACGACGCTACCAAGTTACCAGATACACCAAAATCACACAACTTAACTTTTCCAAGTGTGTTAATTAAGATGTTGGTAGGTTTCACGTCACGATGGATGATGTTGTGGGTATCTTTCAATTCCTTCAACCCCTTGATAACACTTTCGGTGATGTAGGCCAAACATGCTTCGTCCTTGACTCCATTGTCTTTGCCAAAGATCTTGTCAAGTGAGCCTCCGTCCATGTACTCCATACACATGTAAACGGCACCTTCAACAAAGAAAGCTCCGTAAAAATCAACGATATACGGTGAGTCACATTTATGCAAAATTTCCAACTCCATCAAAATCTGGGTGAACTTTGTTTCGTCCAATTCGAGTCTGACTTCCTTCATTGCCATCAATACACCGGTGGGTTTGTGCAATACTTTCAGCACCGAGCCGTAGTTACCATGTCCTAATTCATCGATGTATTCTAATTCGTCGAGGGAGATTCTAAAGGAAGATCCCAGCAGGAAATCAATCCCCTTGGAGTGTAACGATGCCTTGCCAGCAAAGTTCAACTGGCCAGATTTGATATCGACGTATTTCGAGTAGTTGGCAAACAATCCTTGAAGTTGTGGTTTCTTAGCATCAGCTTCTTGTGAGCTGGTAGAAACAACACTATTATTCAGACTGTTGTTCACGACTTCGTTATTATGCTGAGGAAGATCGCTGTTAGAGGCGTCGAGATTTAGTTTAAAGTTGGGTTTGTTTTTACGCTCGGATATCCTTCTGGACAACCCACCAGCGGGATTGAGACGAGGAGAAATGGGAAGCGGATATTCCTGGCCAAAAGAAACCCGTGCTGGGTTGGATGAGGGTTCGGAATCAATTATTAGCGGACTGAGCTGAGATGGAGATGCGATGGGAGACAGTTTGTTCATGTCGTCCATGTTGAGTTTCATGCCTCTGCGTTGGGACAACGACGGTTTCTTCTTTGTGAGTTCAAATGATAATGCGTTTGGCGATGTCTGTGAAACGGGGGTTAAATTCTGAGATTTGGTAGCAACTCCCAGAGAAGTAATGCTGGTGATATTGGATAATTGGGGAATTTGGGAAATGTCTTCGTTCAAGGCGGCATCGATGGATGTTTCATGAAAGTTCGGAGAGGGAATGAGCTCACCCATTCCCTTTACAGTGTCATTTGCAGATAATGAACGAAAGCTTGCGGGAGGAAGTGGCGGTAACGGTTTGTTTGGGGCGCTGAGATCGATTCCAGACCCATGGTGGCTGTGAATAGGCGGTAAGTGAGGAGACACAGCGGGAGGAGAAGGTACTGAATCATTGAAGGGTTTCGTTCTCTTTTGCTGGAAGGCCAAGATTCTTGCTTTGATGTCGTTATTAAGTTGAGGTGCCGAAGGTGTGCTTGGTAATGGAGGAGACAGTGGAACTTGCTTGGCAGGGTCCAATTTTGGAGACAGAATGGTAAGATTATCTATATTTAAGTCTTGGGACATGTCTTGTTTAGTCTTTATTTGATATGATAAGCACAGGGATTAGCTGTCAACAAAATAAATGGAAAAATGGCTGGAATTAGAATATCTATCCAGGGTTTGGTAATGCCGTCAGCAAAGAAAGGAGAAAGGAAACAACAAACGATCAGGAGAAACAAAACAAATGCCGCTGACGAAAATAAAATAAATCCTTTAAAGTATAAAGTGTAGCAAAACAGAAGGAACGTCGAAAAAATTAAAGGAGATATCAACAGGAGGAAAACGGGCGAGTGACAATTGAAATTGTTTTGGAGAGTATGCTAGTTGTGGAGGGAACAAAAAATTTGAACTTTTTCGGATCACCATGTTGTGCACATAAGCCGGGGAGTTTTTTTTCTGTGAAGGGACCTAGGTCCGGACTTGCTACGTATTTCGAAAACGCCCTCCCTCCAGGAGACAAAGCCGATGTCAGAAGAGGGGCAGCGGAGATTTACATCAACAATTCTACATATATACATACAAACAGACACATTTAATAGTGATAGGCACAGTTACAACCCCATATACGGAAAATTTTTATATATGTATCTATAGAGATGAAAGTTCGATATATATTAGCAACCTTCCTTCAAACCAGAAATATGAAAAAAAAATCGCAATCTAATACAACGGAGAAATCAATTGTTCCGTGACCCATTAAAATTATATGAAATTTATCAATCATTTTTGCACCGCTGGCTAAGCTTTGCCTCCAGCCTTAAAAACGTATTATAATTAGCCGCTTACGTAAACGATCTACGAAAATTACGCTTTGTGGCAAATTCAAATCGTGAATAACCGTTTTTTTTTTTATTTTAAATGGCATGGTGCTACAGATTCAAATAAACGACTATGATCTGTACCAGTGTGTGCCTACCAAACTTGACCAGCTCTACTCACATGTAAAACAAGTCCCGGTGATTCGATTATATGGCTCGTTTGCATGCACCGACTCCACAAAACGCCACAAACCATCGCCCAACGTGTCTTCTCCAGACACTGGGCTGCCAGCAGTGTTTAATATTCTAGTCCACGTTCATAACTATTACCCATACTTTTACATCGACTGTTTCGAGACGTACAACACGGCAAGTTCCCCTAAACACATTGACCATGTCACCCAGACACTAGAAAGATTATCGGCAGATTCTTTTGCAACCACTAAAAAATCGGACGAACAACTCGATGACACAGAATTACAGACCACGTTCCCAGGAGAGACCAGGAAATACATTGCATTTGTCTCGTTATGCAAGGCAACTCTGATCTACGGGTATCAGGTCGGATACCGTTTGTTCTACAAAGTTTCGTTCCTATCACCACTCTACAAGGCTAGACTACTTAAAATTCTCCAGACAGATATGCATCCCATATTCAAGCCTTCAAAGAAAACAAGAGTTGATATTTATGAGGGCCACCTTCCATTTCTTCTCCAGTTCCTCACAGATTTCAATTTGTACGGCTGTGGTTGGCTCAATATCGATCATCAAATGTTTCGCTCACCAATCTTCAATGAAAAACTCCGGCCTCTTTATTCACATAACCAACTCCAGACACTTCGAAGGTTCTTAGAACCTCTTATAGAATCACGGAATGTCCTTCAAGTATATCCACAGGAAGATGTTCTGTATAAATACAATCGCATGGGCAAAAGTGCTATTGAGATCGATATTTCCACATCTTCTATTCTCAACCGTCAAGAACTTACTCCTCGAAATTTGCACCACGATTTTATTGAAGCTTATAACTACAAAAGTAACCAGGTTCTCAGTCCGATTTACTTGTCTTCATTGGCTCATGTCTACAACGAATTACGGTACCAGTGTGATTTGAGAGGGTCTGATTTTATGAAAGACTATAAAAGAGCTTCATCGACTCAACAAGTTTTGGGTGTAGGCAGCACCAAGTGGTCTAACCAACAAGAACTTGAAGAACTTCTTGAAAACGTAGTAAGGCTTAATAAATCCACAAATCTATCTATGAAGAACTACTCCCTTGAAGTCATTAATAACAATATTCTAAAAGAAATTCCTACCAGCTTTGATCTAGTTGATCTAGAGAAAAACAAAATGTATCACAACCACCTACTATTGTATGAGAGTGACTTGGTCAATTGGAAGAACAAGGCCAGCTTGTTTACCCAAACCACAAACACTCAACAAGTCACATTTGTTAGTATTGACTTATTAGACAACAAAGATCCGGATGATTCTAACGAAACTTATCCTAATTCTGACGTGGATCTCAGCGAATATTTTAATGATATTATATTAGATGACGAATTCTTTAAGGAACAACAACTTCCAGCTGAAGATGAGGCAGATGATAATGAAAATCAGACCCAACTAAGTGACTTTGATGTTAACATAAAACTAATGTTAACACAGAGACAGACAAATAATGAAACACAAGTTCCTATAACCCAACATGAACATTCATCTATCATACAAATTCCGAGTTCTTTTGACAGCTTTACCTTCACTCAAGACGATGAGTCCTCTGATAACAATAGTAAGTATCATTCTGGGATTAACGTGTATAACGTCCCAGTTCCAGATTGCTTGTACCCAAACGCGATCTCTAGTGACTTTGACAATAGAGGTATCCTAATGATAAACTACGAAGATCCACATTACGACAATAATGCAGATATGCCTATGCGTCCACTCATATTTGCCAATAAAAAGATAAAAGTACCGTTGCACAATGATAGTGTGCTTCCGTCTACCGAGATATCAAAGTTAATAGACGAACATATCAACCCTTCCAAACTACCGAATAGCATCAGAAAATGGCAGTATGCAGTTGAACCCCCACTGAAGGAATCGGTCAATAAGTGGGTACTTGAGGAACGAGACAAGTCTGCTCGCAGGTACCTTAAATATAAATCACAGATTGAACCAGGAAACTCAAATTCACGAAGCTATAAGTTGACCTATAATTCCTTGAAGGTAAAGAGAAAGAATACTGGATTTAACTCATTAACCAATTTTAATATGGAGATTCATGCCAATACTGAGAATAAAAGCTATCTTCCCAATCCAGAGTACGATGAAATAACTGCTATATTCTATTGCTTTGATGACTCAAACGGTATGTTTCCTCTTGAGACCTCGGGAGTTTTAGTTTTGGATGTGGGATATGACGTCAAGATGATTAATCTGTTCAACTTGGCACATAAAGTTGAGTATTTTGCAACAGAGAAGTTGTTGGTGAACCGTTTACTTGAATTTGTTGACTTGTATGACCCAGATATATTATCTGGGTATGAAATCAATGCATTGTCTTGGGGTTACGTGATTGAAAGGTTCAAAGTGGTTTACAATTTAAATCTTATGCCATCACTAGGAAGAGGCTTGTTCAAGAGCAATGGGAAGTTTGGTGACAGGTGGGGATATACACATACTTCTAACATTAAGCTAAATGGTAGACACATGATGAACATTTGGAGAATTCTACGGAAGGAGATTAATTTGACTGGATATTCTCTAGAAAACGTTTCGTACCATCTTCTCCATCAGTCGTTACCAAAATACTCAAACGTGTACTTGAGTGATTTGCTAAAAAGCAACCAATACTCCAAGGTCTTACTATTTTTCAAATATTATTTGCGGCGCCTTGAGCTAGTATTGAAAATAATCGAAGTTCAAGAACTAATCACCAAAAATGTTGAGCATTCAAGAATCATAGGTATCGATTTCTATTCGATATTTTACCGTGGTTCTCAGTTTAAGGTGGAATCGATTTTCTCCAGGTTAGCCAAGCTGGAAAGCATCTTATTGAATTCACCTTCAAAAAGACAAGTAAACGATATGAGATCGCTCGAATGTATTTCATTGATTTTGGAACCGGATTCCAATTTCTACAAGTCACCATTAGTGGTCTTGGATTTCCAATCATTATACCCTTCGGTGATCATTGCATACAATTATTGCTATTCCACATTGTTGGGACGATTGCATAATTTTAGGAATGGCTCTAATCCTGTGGGGTACTTAAAATCATTACAACTACCCAAAGGATTGATTGATCTCTTTTTAAAGGATGGTAGTATAAACGTATCACCAAATGGTTGTATGTTTGTCAAGAGTTCAGTACGTAAGTCGATCTTGTCAAAGATGTTGGAGGAGATTCTAAAGTCCAGAATCCAGGTGAAAGCAGTAATGAATTTGTTTAAGGACGACAGTGAGTTAAACAAGCTTTACAATTCAAGACAATTGGCCTTGAAATTGATTGCAAATGTTACCTACGGTTACACTTCTGCAACCTTTAGTGGGCGGATGCCCAACTCCGATATTGCTGACGCAATTGTATCCACTGGAAGAGAGGTACTTTCGCAGTCAATTGATTTTATTGAAAATGGGAATTTTGGGGCTAAAGTTGTGTACGGTGATACTGATTCTTTGTTTGTGTATTTCCCAGGCAAGTCAAAACAAGAAGCCTTCAATATCGGAAGAGAGATAGCACAGAGGATCACGGATATGTTTCCAGATCCGGTAAAGTTGAAGTTTGAAAAAGTGTATCATCCTTGTGTCCTACTTGCGAAGAAGAGGTATGTCGGGTACATGTATGAATATGAAGATCAAGAAACACCCAAGTTCGATGCAAAAGGAATTGAAACTGTACGGAGGGATGGAATTCCAGCACAATCCAAGATGGTGGAAAAGTGTCTTCGGATTCTTTTCGAAACGAGAAATCTATCCGAAGTGAAACGGTATGTTCTCAAACAGTTCTATAAGATTTCTATCAATAAAGTTTCCATCAACGATTTCTGCTTTGCCAAAGAGGTTCGCTACGGTACTTACAAGAACGAATCACACCTACCGCCAGGAGCGGTGATAGCGCAGCAGCAAATCGAGGAAGATTCGCGGAAAGAGCCTCAGTATAGAGAACGTGTACCATACTTGGTGATTCAGGATTCGTCAAAACCAAGAATTAAAGACCGGTGTGTTTCACCAGAGGATTTTGTTGCTTCGATTGCAACAGATACGCCTTATAATTTGGATTATGAATATTATATTACCAGAGTATTGATTCCGCCACTCGAAAGGGTTTTGAACTTGATTGGAGTTGACGTTCGAGCTTGGTACCAAGAGTTACCTAAATTCAAGGCAGCTTTTACCCTGAGGCGGTTTCACAGCTTGACGTCACTTTTCCATCTGGAGCTAGTCAAAAACAATTCTTGTGCAATGTGTGGAGATCGAATTGGAACCATAAATGCCAGGTTATGTTCTCTGTGTCGTAGTAAGGAACTAGAGTTGGTCACCACCTTGGAGATGAACTACAAAGAGGCTGAATCGAAGGTAATGCAGTTTGAGAACCTTTGTGAAATTTGCGTAACAAAAAACTATGATACGTTAGATTCTCATGTCAAACAAGGCGGAATGAATGATTGTAACAACCTGACTTGTTCGGTATTTTTCAACAAGGTCCGGACCGTTAACGAATTAAACAATATCCATAAAAATAATTCTGACCTTCTACGAGAGCTCGAGTGGTGAGAAGATGCATTTCAATAAATAGTTGGCTTCTAGTATACACACTCACACACACGGCTATTCCTTCTTTTCCTTTGGTTTGTGCTTTGGCTTGTCATCCTTCCAGCTGCCCAGGAACATATGCTCGGCGTATGCCATGGGGTCAGTGTTGGATTTCGCGTTCATTTGCCCTACACCAGGACTGAACGATGTAATTGGAAGCACGAGAACGTCATCGATGGCGATTGGTTGCTCCATATTGGTGAACATTTTCCAAGTAATGATCTCTTCAACCTTCTTCTTCTTGTAGTTTTCGGGAGATTGTAAGATATTGTTCAAGTATTCAAACACTGAATCGGTCCAGATCCCAGGGCCAGTCCAGTTCATGATATCGCCACCTTGGTCCTTACCTTCGACCTTGTTCAAGGATGAGTTCTTTTCTCTCTGGAGGGTAATCTCGGTGATCTTGGCAATCAATTCACGCAACATAGGATGGCCTTTCTTGGCCTGGATCGTCCATTGACAGAACTGGATTCTTCTGGCATACCATTCAGCCCAGTCTGGTCGGTCAGGGTCAGCCTCGATGCCTATAACCAACCCAGCATTGAATGGTTTACCGTAAAGTGTGGTATTGGCCGAGATCCAGGTATCAATAGGTTTCAAATCGACAGTGTCGATGTCCGAATATACACCGCCTCTCGCATACAAGATCAAGTAGCGGAAGAAATCTGCTTTCAAAATACTCTTGGGCATAATATTATACGCCCTGGCCACGTCAGGGATACCCGCATAAAGCTGTTTGACTAATTCGTGACATGCATCATCGTGAATGACAAAGTGTGAATATACTGAATTACGATCCTTCCAGGTCTTTTGATACATTCTGTAATTGCCAGGGAAAATAGGATCATCGAGACCTACTTTCCATGTTTGCCATATATTCTTTTGAAGCGGTTTCTTGGGCTCGTAAGGGATATGAAAAGATAATTGTTGTCTTATGGTCGAGTCTTGTGGTAAACGGGCTATTTTATTGGGCTGGAAGTTTAATCCAAGCTTGCGCCAGTCTGAATTGATTTCCAATTCACGTTGGAGTTGGAGTTTGGAAGAAGCTACTGATGATTTGTGGGTGCCTGACGAATGGGAGGCCGATCTTACCAACCAATAAAACACATAAATCGCAAGAACAGCTGCCACTAACCGGACTTTCTTGTTGGACATGGTGGTTTTTAGCCGGGTTTCAAGATTGGTTTCTAGAAAATGGGCATACAAATTCTAGCGAAATTCAAGTCGCGATTCATTCTATTTTTTTGTACCACACGTGAATCTTACTTACAATCACATTTTACCAAAATATCTTTATAAAAACTGTATTAAATAACAATGCTAGCAACTGTATAAAAAACCCAATGTCTAAATCCAACAAAAAATTAACAAATTAACTTTTAAGACCCAAGAAAACAAAAAGATTTATAAAATAACCCATTAATAACTTTTCTATGGTTGGTGTTTTTTTGTCCTGGTCAAGATTCCGCCTTTCTTTTCTCTTATATCAATAATAAAATAGTAATACAATCAAATGAAGTGTAAACAAAAATCAAAAGTATCAACTCCAAAATGCCACTTCATAAAAGAAAAGCCCTCGTATAAATAAAAAAAACAAAAAAACAAAAGCAATTAATGCAAAACATGATGTGATGTAAAATCTTTTCCCTCTTTTCTTGACAAAACAAAAGATCAAGACAATGGAAACAAAACTGAGGTATGTACCAACATTAAACAAAGCACAACCAAGTGATTCACTTAATGCTCAAAAAAAGTACAACAAAACAAATAAAAATCAAACAACTAATAAAAAAAAGATAAGACAAGTAAAATCGAACTGTAAGGAAACCCGCTTTTTTAGGGTGAAGGATATTCATAACTCATGACTCTAAATCAAAAGAATATCCAAGGGATAACTTCGATTTACTTTAAAACTTACCACCAGGAATCAGCGGTATTGGTTGGGTTACCGTAGTTCGAAGAACTGTAGCCACCACGAGAGGCATTTCCGTAACTGGTGTTGTTGCTGCTGCTTCCCCAGTTGGAAGAGCCACTGTTGCCCCAGTTGGAAGATGAGCTGCCGCCAAAGCCACCACCTTGTCTTCTGTAGTCTCTGGTCTGGGTTCTGCCACCACGGCCACCACGCATGGAACCCTTGCCACCAAAGGCAGATTCTCTAGTGATCTTGGTCAAGAAATCTGGAACTTCTTGGTTAGCCTCAGCCAAAATGTCAACCAAGTCCTTGCAAACATTCTTGTTGTTTCTGTTGAAAAAGGCAGTGGCAATACCAACGTTACCAGCACGACCAGTACGACCAATTCTGTGAACGTAGTCGTCAATGTCGCTTGGCAAGTCGTAGTTGATAACGTGGGCAACGTTTGGAATGTCCAAACCTCTGGCAGCAACAGCAGTGGCAACCAAAATTGGAGCATCTCCGCTCTTGAAGGCAGCCAATGCTCTTTCTCTTTCGTATTGTGATCTGTCACCGTGGATGGCAGTGGCTGGGAAACCCTGGTCGTACAAGAAGTCGGCTAAGTTGTCGGCCATTCTCTTGGTTTCGGTGAAAATAATGGTTAAACCAGCATCGCCAGCGGACAACAAGTCCAAAAGCACGGACTTCTTTTCTTCGTCTTCAACGTACAAGATTTTTTGCTTAATGTTTTCCGAAGTAGAACCAACTCTACCGACAGACAAGAAAATGTAGTCCTTCAAGAAGTCACGGGCCAACATCTGGATGTCCTTAGGGAAGGTGGCCGAGAACATCAATGTTTGTCTGTCTTCAACACGAGGCATGTCACATTCTTGGACAATGTGTCTGATTTGTGGTTCGAAACCCATATCCAACATTCTGTCAGCTTCGTCCAACACCAAGTACTTGATGTTAGCAAGGGAGACTCTGCCTCTTTCCAACAAGTCCTTAAGACGACCTGGAGTGGCGACAAGTAAGTCACAGCCCTTGTCCAAGTTTCTCATTTGGTTACCAATGTCAGCACCACCGTACACTACACAAGGACGAACCCAGGATCTGTAGGAGAACTTCTTGGCTTCGTCATAAATCTGGGAAACCAATTCTCTGGTTGGAGCCATCACTAAGGCAGTGGGGTAAACCTTGTGCGATGAAAAGGTACCAGATGATTCTGGCACTGGAGCAGGACCGTTGATGAACGATTCGGACAACACGGGGAAAAGGAAACCACCAGTCTTACCGGAACCAGTTTGGGCACAGGCCATCAAGTCTCTGCCGGCAGCCACAATAGGAACGGAGTATTTCTGGACAGGAGTTGGCTTAACGAATCTGGATTTGACCACATTTTCCACCAACAACTCGTCCAAAGGAGGAGCAGTGAAGGAAGTGATTGGTTCAGGAACACCGTTACCAGAAGCTTCGACTGGAATATCGTCGTAGTTGTCAAAGTTGATACCAGAAGACTGGAACGAGGTGTCATCGGCGGTACCAAACAACTCCAACTCCAATCTTTCGTTAGCTGGAGCAGGTTCGTGCTTACCGTCGATCCATCTACCAACGCCAGGTCTCTGGAAGTTATTGCCACCACGGCCACCACCGAAGCCAGAACGACGGCCACCACCAAAACCGGAGCCACCAAAGCCCCCGTTGTTGTTGGAGTATCCACCGTTACCACCACGACGGCCGTTGTAACCACCGTTACCGCCACCGAAGCCAGAGCCACCACCAAATCCACGAGAGCCTCCGTTGTTACGGGAGCCACCAAAGTTCGAGTCGCTTTGGGAGCCACCAGAGCGGTTGCGCAAGTGTGGTGGGACATATTGTGTTCTGGCGGGTCTGGCGCCGCCTTGGGAGGAACCTGAGGATCCGGAATTGTCTTGAACAGAAAGGTTGCTCATTTTTTCAGTAAAATCAGTCATATTTTGATCAATAATCCTAGGAATATATATATATATGGTATCAAATAGATTTTGATTAAAAAGGCATTACTTTTTTTGAAGGGCAAATTAAAATTTTTCTTATAATCAGCTGAAAAAAGAAATTTTCAGACACGGTATGGACACGACAGAGTTCCTTTTTTCAATTTCCTTTTTTTTCTTTTTTTGTGTCTGGTTTTTTTGAGTTTTTTCGTTATCGTTTTCGTTTTCGTTTTCGTTTTCGTTTTCGTTGTCGTTGTCGTTGTCGTTTCCGTTTCTGTTTTCCCTTTGTGGTCCCTTGCAGCTTAAACAATAAAAGATAAAAAGAAAAAAAATTAGCTACTGCGGCAAGAAACAAAGTCCAAGTTTCTTATCAAACAAAATTTTGTGTGGATAAATAAATCTTTCTTATCAACAATCGTTTCTCATTACTCTATTTAGTCGTGCGTTTTTTTTATAAGAAGAAAATGTTCTTTCTCTAGCCATTGTTTTGTTATGTTGTGTTTACTTGTACAGAAATCCCTCGGTATCGGTACTGGTAGCCGAGGAATACCGTGAGGCCCCACTACTGTCCATGTGGATGCGGGCTTTCGGGTGTGCGAAACATGTCCGCAGATCGTCGTAGTGGTTGTACAGCGTCGCGAACGGAGACCCCACATCTTGACCTGGCGATGGTAAGTATGGATCTTCGTCTTCGTCATCGTATATCTCGTACTCAACGTCAGAAGGAGTGGAAACCGCTTCGTTCTCGTCACTAAAGTTAATATCGAACTCCAGCTCGCCGTCATCAATGTGCAAGTTGTCGAAGTCGGTCCTGGTATCGCCTGAAAGCAAATGACTAAATGGTTTTTGCTTTTCCCGTACGTTCCAGTTGAGATTGCGGCTCACACTGTCGATATACTCGGTCTTGGAGCTGATCACCGTTGGGAATGGGAATGGTGATGCCTGGATCGTCACGTAGTCACCGCTGCAGATTTCTGTACGCACCTTACCGTCAAATGATGCCCATGCCGTCAGCCGGCTGCCTTCTGGGACCTTGACCTTCAAGAACATACCGTCTGGCAACAAGATCGGCCGGAACAGAAGCGTATGGGGACAAATGGGGGTGACACTGATTGCACTCACGCCCGGATGCACCAACGAACCGCCCGCCGATAACGAGTATGCCGTGGAGCCTGTGGGGGTAGCGATAATGAGTCCATCAGCCTGGGCCACCGTAAGGAGCGAGCCGTCGCCGTACAACTCCAACTGCGTGACATACGGACTAGGACCGCGGTCAATCACCAACTCATTGAGCACCTGTTGTTCACAGAACAATTTGCCGTCCAGCTTGTGGACACGACATGTGAACCGCATCCGTAAGTATGCCTTGACCCCGGCATCAATCACATGGGACATGTGTTCGCGGAAATGGTCGAACTTGAAGTTGGTCAAAAACCCGAGCGAACCCAAGGCAAACGAAATGACGGGCGGCACCACCCTTTGAAAGAGGTTCAGCGCATATAACACGGTGCCGTCACCGCCCAACGTGAGTACCAAGTCAAATTTTTCCGGGTTTTTAAGGGCAAACCGTTTGTCCCAGTACTTTAGACAGTGCTGGCGGCCCTGGTGTGCTGCTGTGAGCTCGGTGGCGTTGAAACGTGCCGATTTCTCCAAGTGATGGTCGACATACACCGTGATTTCGCGGTCGCGGCCAAGAAGCCAGTCCACCACCTCGCGGGTAAGATACACCAACGAGTTGTCGCGCGCTTTGGTGACGATCATGATTGCCCGCACGTCCAACTGGATCGTGGCCCGCGAAAGGTTTTTCGCCAACATCCGCACCCCGTTGGCGGTTTCTGCAAGTTCGGTATGCGACTTGACGGACCGTAAATCTTCACTGCCCAATTTCTGGAGCACCTGAGAAGAAGCCTTGCGTCTTACCAGGTCACAGTAAAGCTTGCTGTGGATCTTGGGATGTTCACGATGGATTCCTACTGCGGATCTGGTGGTTCCAGGCAGCGCTGGTGTGAGGGAAATGCCGACAGCGGCATTACTAGTGCCGCCAACAACAGAATTGCTGCCGCTGCCGCTGCCGTTGCCGTTGCTGAAACTCGTGTTGATGCTGTGGTTGCTGGACAGAAGCCGCTGCCGATGCTGCTTGCGATGGCTGATGTTCTCCGACGCTCGGCTCAATTGCGCCGTCAACTGACTCTCTTGTTCTGACATGGTGCTTGATTGGATGGCAAAAAGATTTACCAAAAAAGATGCAGACAAAAAAAGTTTATTGAGAGCGAGTAAAACAACAATCAATTTATCTTTAAACATATAGTGACTACAATGTGACGAATATAAATAAAGAGTGATTGTTTTTTGTAACGAATATAAAAAAGAGTGATTGTAAATAATTATATACTTTATAATGACTGGCTGACTCTACACTTCCAGTTCTTCTTGTCTAACAATGGCAACGACGCACCCAAACACCAGCCCAATTCGTTGTTGTCAATGGTCTTGGCCGTTCTCAACTCACGTTGCAATGGAATGTCGTATCCGGTGTGCAACATCGCTGTGATGAAGGAAAGATCCAAACACCACTGTGGTTCCTCATTCAACTTCTTGACATGGTCATCAAGCAACACGTCCTTCCAAAGCAGATCTCCATTACACACAACCTTGGCCAATTCCGTCAATTCTTCCACAGTAAATGAAGATGGGAATCCAAGTGGATTGGTTCTGTCGTAAAAGTACGAAAACACGTACATATCACTGGACTTTCTGAACGCTTTGGTAAGCGATGGCTGATGAACCCCGTTGAAAGAACATGGCTTGGTGGTACATTCAGCTTCCTTCTGCAACACAGATTCAGCAAGGAAACGACACTGTGGCCCACTGGCTACTTGTGCTCCCTTCATGTTCACCACAAAGACCTGTTCCTTGCCCAACTCTACCACCACGTTCTCAGCTACAACTCCTGGTGGAATACATGGATTGTTGATGGTAACAGTGGCTTTGACACCCTTGGCTTCTTTCTTGCTAGAGAACTTCTGCAACGAATCGTCGCTGTTCTTGATATGGGAATTAAGCACCAAGCTGTTGATCTTGTTTCTACCTTCCATCAATCCAAAACCCAAGTGAGAGTACTGGTACAAGGTGAACTTACGATTACCAAACGTGATCTCGTACTTGTGATCGCCGTCAGCCATCTCTTCATTGGCACCAAATTCAGGCTCAAACACAATCTGCGTCGAACCACCTCCCAAATCAAACACAGCAGCAGTAGGAGTCTTTTCAGCCAGTCCAATGTTACCCAACAAGTAGTTGGCTGTGATCCAAGCATAAACCCCTTCGTCCTTTCCGTCCATAATCGAGATACCGTCACCTTCAACCACAGCAAACGGATATTTTGTTTCAAGGTACTTTCTGACTTCATTAAGAATGGCATCGGACTTTTCCTGACCCAACAACCGCAACCCAGCTGTAGCTTTAACGGCAATCGGCGTACATCCCTGCTTGTTTACAGGAACGGTATCCACAGCAAGCTTCAACAATGGATCCAATGACGCAGCAGCACCCTTCGTATCGGTATCGAACGATGACAAACCAGGATTCAACATCTTAAACTCTTCTTTGACCAATGCTGGTGGAGACTGACACGTGTTGAATTCATAGATGTGTACACGCGAACCGGTGGAACCGGCATCAACCATCACCACAAAGTCACGGTCAGTACACGCAGCACCACCTTTTCTAGAACCAGAAGAAGCCTGTTCTTGGTTGGCAACCGGCTTGGCAGCCGGCTTGTCAGCAGCAGCAGCGGCAGCGGCAGCAGCAGCAGCAGCGTCGCCCTTTTTGATTTCAGATTCACTGTTGGACTTGTCAGCAACAAAATTAGGTTTCAGGCCCGCCTTGGGCTTGTCGTCTTGAGCGTATGGAGGCTGGCTGCCCTGATGAGGTGTACCTTGAAGCGTGTTGCTTGATTCAGTCAATGGAACCGAATCGCCAGAGCTGGCAGGCTTGACTTTCTGGATCGAGTGGCCGAGCGAGTTCTGTGACATGCCAAAGAAGGCAACAATCACAAATATCGCCAAAACCGACACGACCAAACGGATATTACGTGTAGAAAACATGTCGTTGGTGATACGTTTAAATGCCAAAGATTTTCGGTTCAAGATACGCGCATAGAAAAATTTATCTTACGTAATCCCTAAACAAAAACCCTGATACAGAGAAAAAAATAAAAAGCAATGAAATTTGAAAATGTTGCTGGGGCGCTAAATTCACAGTTGCAGCGCTGCCAGATCAAACACCAGGAACGAAACTAACGTTTCATTTTAATTGTCTCAGATCTTAATTATAATAAAGTCACTGATTTATGTCTACTAATGCTTTTCTTCTTTTCTTACCATATTCTTTATTTCTCTTGCTCTTCCCTCCCAAAACTAGCATACGAACGCGATGAGCCCGACTGTTCCTCAACGCCGAAATGTGTCATCATCTGGACGCGGATCCTACATTTTTTTGTCGGCCTTGCTGCACACGTGACCGGCTGGGTCAAACACTATCTTCTCCTCTGCCAATGGACTTGGCGAAGAACCACTGCTGTTTGTCGCTTATCCAGTAGCATTTTCCAGCTTTCTACCATCCTAGTGTTCTGTTCCACACCATGGCGGCTCTTGTAACCGAACTACCCCCCAAAAAAAGGACAAAAAAGAGAAATTTGGGCACCTTTCCTTGCCAACACTGTAAGAAAGTGTTTAGCCGCTCTGACCATTTGGCACGTCACAACTTGAACCATGAACCAAAAGAAGTGTATAAATGTGACTTTGTCATTGAAAGTTTTGGTGGATACCGCAAAGTCTGTGGCAAAACCTTTGTCCGTCGAGACTTGAAGGAACGCCATGTGCGTCGCCATATCGAACTCAAGCACCTTGAGGGCGGAATTGATGGTGTCAGTGGTGAAGGATCTCTGGCAAAATCGTCCCCAGCTCGAAAATCAAGTGTTTCCAGCGGCAGCGATACAAAAATTCAACCAACATTTGTCCCACAGCACCACCAGCAACAACAACTTCTGCAGCAGGCACAACCTCTTCAGATCTCCAATTTGATACATTCTGAAGCTCAGAAATCCATGCTAGGAAGCGGTCAAATGCTTCTGTCAGCATCCAAATTCGAAGTTCCTACAAGCCTGCCGCCGTATCCGAGACAAGAATTCTCACCGTATGTGCCCCAATCACAGAACGATATCATCTCGTGGCTCTTTACAGACAACACAATCGGAGCAAGCATGGACCAGCCAAGAAACATGCCTTCGTATTCCTCATTTTCCCAAATTCAAATGTCTCCCATGCCGCTAGAACCGTTGAGCCTGATGCAATCTCCAATAGTATCATTTTCTCAACAGCAACAACAACAGCAACAACAACAACAACAGCTTCAACAACAAATTCAACAACAACTTCAACCACAACTTCAACTACAGCAACAGCTTCAACCGCAACTTCATCCTGTAACACAACCACCACTCCAACAACTACCACAACAGCAGATGTTTGGGATGAATCAAAGCGACTTCTCCGCATACAACACCGCCAATTTTGGGTTCCAGGACGTCAATATCTTCCTGAACGGCGACAATCCTCTAGATGAGGTGTTGCTCCGCAATTACCAAGTGCTGATGATTAATGGCAGTGCCTTACCACTGTCACTTAACCCCTCCAACGTATCAGCTCTGGGTCTTCTTATTAGATCCAGCAGCAGCAGCTCACCCACCACCACCAGCGATTCCACTACCACGCCAAAGACTGTCATTTCGTACACCCCGGATAGTAAAGTGTCAAGCTCAGAAACTTTGGAACAGAAACTCGTGGTCCATGGCTCTCGTGTCAACATTCCTCGCAACCAACACTTGTTCATAGATGAAGAAATCTTTAACCGAGCTATAGGAGCTCTTTCTGGCGTCACCGCGAAGGAGATAGAAAGTCTCTTTACCCACGGTTCTCAATACACATTCAAAATCTGGGACCGAATGTCTTTTTATCTCACCATGTACTGGTTGGTGTTTCACCAACAGTTCAATATTCTTCACCGACCATCGTTCGAGAGCAAGACAGCACCGCCACTCCTACTTTTGTCGATGATCTTACTTGGATGCAACTACAGTTCACCAACTCAAAGTGAGATCTTGGCCATAGACAGCAAAAAGTCGCCAGAATTTAAGTTCAGCATGTTGATAGCGACACCATTGAGATACCAGATCTTTCAGCACAAGGATTTTCGGTCTCCAGTAAAGCTTTGGGTGCTTCAGAGTTTGAATATCTTGGAGTGGTGTGAAAAGAACTTTCTTCTGAGATCAATGCATGAACGTGGCCACATCCACCACGGCACAACGGTGCAACTTTTGCGAAGATCACCTTTGTTAGGTGGGAATCCCACGGTTCAAAAGAGAAGTTCGGATGGAAGCAGTGTTTCGAGTGCCGGTGAGGATAGCTCCGACAATATCGAGTCAATCAATGACGATAATGCCGATAATGACCTCTTTATGAAATGGGTCGACTCTGAATCGATGAAGCGAGTGACGTTTATGACATTTTACCTCGATATCATTGACTATATCAAGTACAGACACCCACCACAAATCATGTTCTTCCAGCTCCAACTCCTCAATTTGCCATGTGACGAAACTGATCTCTGGGAATCGTCTGACGTCAATGGATCCTTCAAACGTGTTGTTAAGAAACAACGCAAGTTACAGCATCAAAAACGTGGAATTATACCCAAACAAAAGAGTTCGAGCAGAGGCGATAACTTCTTGTCTGCTCTTAAGCAATTGCTCAAGCCCCAAAAATTTTACGAATTAAACGACATCTCCAAGGTATCACTGTTTAATCGAAAGATTTTGTTGGCTGGCTTGGTGTCGATAATGTACCAGATGCAACAGACCGAATTGCAGCAGTCATCGTCGTTGATCGGCGGTTCAGTCTCCAATGATGATCAAAAGCATAATCAATGGAGAAAGATCTTGACAAATGCATTTGATAACTGGAATGCAAATATGATTGAAGATTACTCATCGTACTCCTTATCGCCTAGTAGCTCACTGATCTTCAATGATATTAACACTTCGCAGGTACCAATACCAATGTACCATTTGTCGCAGATTATAGGTATGTCCGATATCAATCATTACGATATTGCCGTGTTTGGCGGGTCTCCAGCCAACATGAGCGTGTGTGCCACGCTGAAAGATCATTTGATTGCCCAGAACAAGCTCAAGTCGATGTGGTGGAGTGTCTCCGACCCCAGCAAGCGTTCAATCAAGGAATTGATCAACCTAAGAAGTGTGATACATTGTTATTTGTTGCTTTGGCAGTTAATGTTGAAACCCATAGAAGATGCTAGTGCCAACGGAGAAGTAACACAGTATCTTGAGTGGAGTGTTAACAGGGACTATTTTGACAGTATGTATGCTGTCAGTATAGCTACGTTGGTGCTTTGGTGCTGTGTATACTCCAACTCGGGTCCAGAAAGCAAGAACTTTGCTGACTTAGAGTTGGAGGAAGGAAGCGACTACGAGAAGGCCAAGCAACTCAGTAGCAAGCCATTCGAGAAGCTTATCCAGTTGAGTGCAGAAGGAGGCTATGAGTACTTGGCCCGGGTGCGGCAGGAGTTCCTCACCAAATTACGAAAGGATAACTTGCACATGATGTACAATATTCATCCATTTAAGCTTCGGCATAAGCTTGAGGATGGTCGGCATGTTAATTATTCTCCGAGTGAGATTATATCGAAGTACTGTGATCTTTTGCCGACGATCACGAACAAAAATAACTTGAGCGGGCTCTGTTTCTTGGTGGGGACCCGTCTCATGCAAAGTCAATGGGAAGTGATTCGAGAGAATGCCAAATTGATTTTGAACTGTGGATATCGCAGTATTGGGAAACCCACAAACATGTGTTTGGATTTATTTGATAATGAACTCGAATAGTAGTTTTTTTGTAATATACATTTTTACGGCCATATAAAAGGGAACATAGACGAGAAAAACCCATGCAACATAAAGAAACGAAGAATCAAATTTGATCTTAAACCAACAAAACGGCATTGACACAACCGTCTCTGTCGGGCTCGTTTGTGATCTGGGCATACTTACCCCAAACAACCTTACCACCAGCAGTAACCAAACCCAACTCGGACACGTTGACTTCTATAATCGTACCTTTCGTCAAGACACCCAACTGAGTATACATAGGCGACTGAGGGTTCTTTTTCACTCCCAAAATAGGCAAAAAGACCGTTACTCCCAACTCTGGATGGGTAACATTTGCCTTCTTTTGTCTCAATGCTGCTGGTCTAATAATTCTTTCCATCTTCACAGGTCTACGCGTGAACCCTTCACCAACGAAGGTATGCTTGGTAATCATTCTCTTCCACGACTTGGACTTCGATTTACCGGTCTTGATAACCTTGAACATCTCTTCTTCAGAAATACCTCTCACCTTAGGCAAAGGAACCGAGAACTTATCAGCCTTTTCCAATCTCTTTTGCTTAATCGAAGACGAAATAGCCTTGGCAGTATTGTTGGTCTGACGATCCAAAAGATACGTAGGCAAAGCTTCGCCATCGTCTTGTTTTGGAGTTGCAGGACCCTTAACCTTGGACTCTTGGTGGGCCTTGATCTTCTTCTTCATAGCCACCTTTTCGCTGTAACGCTTCTTGTTGAACTGCTTGGCTCTCCAACCCTTCAAGGTCTGAGCATCCTTGGCGATTCTGTGGCCTTCTCTGGCTTCTCTCTTTCTCTTTCTCTCTTCATGGTCCAACCTTCTACCATGTTGCTTTATATGCTGTTCAATATATTCGTTTTGAGGCATGATTAATATGAGATGAGCTTGAAACAGTCGGGATTTTTTTATTAAAAATGGCCCATCGCAAAATGAGAGATCCCCTTCTTCTTGTGTGCAGTATTATCGATACTAACCCAAATCTATTGAAAAATTTCGGTTAATGAGATGCGCACCCATCCATCGCTAGGAAACATGTCTAACGTCGATGAGTTATTAAAGACTATTGCTGGCTCGCTTAAGGCTACCAGAGAAAGTATAGATGAATTAAAGAACTTTTCAGTTGTGGAAAAGGACGAATATCCGCAAATCATTCAAGATATCTTGGCCAAGAGTGGCTCTAGCACCGTAGAAGGTGTTTCATTATTAGCATTGAAGAACAACTCACTTGTTTCATATTTGGGCAGTGTTGCCTTGGTGATATTGAATCACTTGGAAAGGTTGGAACACGATGAAAAGACCGAGTTGGTAGACAATGTTATTAAAAACTCGGTGGTACAAAGAGTGACACTTGAAAAAGGTGTCAAACCATTGGAAAAGAAGTTGAACTATCAATTAGACAAGATGGTAAGCAGTTATAATAGAATGAAGGAAGGAGAGAAGAAGTTGCAGCTGAAATTAGAAGCTCAAGAATCAGATTCCGAGAACTCGGGCTCGGAAGACTCAGACTCTGATTCGGACTCTGATGATGATAACTTATCTTATAAACCAGATGTTGCTGCTCTTGCAAAGATGACTAGTAAGGGAAGCGGAAAGAGGAGTGACAAAAGCAAGGAAGAGTCCAAAGAGAAATATAAGCCACCTAAGATCCTGGCAGTTGCTCCTCCCGTTGCCACTGCTGGAAGAGACATTGATGCCAAAGATAGATCTGACAAAAGCAGGAAGTTGCAAAGTATGGAAGAATACTTGCGGGAACAATCCGATTTGCCAAGTGTGGACAGCTCAATTGGTTCTACCATTGTGAACCACGGAAGAGGAGGGGTTAAAACTGCACACGACAAGAAGAAAGAACAAGAAATACAGACATATGAAGAAACCAACTTCACAAGATTGCCACAGAGTCAAACCAAAAAGAATTTCAAGCAGCAACAACGCGATATGGCTAATACATTTGGTGGGGAAGATTGGTCTATGTTTAACCAAACCAACAGTAGAAATATTAGCAGTGATACTTCGAGAAAGAGAAAGCCAAATTCGGTTTGGGATAGAGTTAAGAAGAGACGTAATTAGTTTTAATGAAAATTCATATTTCTGGTAAGATTTCGATATTTTTAGAAAAAATTGTTAAAAAAACTCATGAAACTTGATTCTGAGACAGATGACTTATTGACCAAGGATTGTCACTTCTATCGTTTTAATGATTCATACACAACATATACTTTGCATAGAGAAACCTATTACTAATTCCAGAAATGATCACTTTTCGGCTTACCAATTGCAGCCAAGCCTAGTGCCACAAAAGTTCCAAAAACGGTAGTAACGTTTTGCGAGGTCGAAAAATTGCAACCTCACAGTACAAATCTCATCGTACCACACTAAAACCACGTCACGTGGAGCGGGTTGACAGGAGATGGAGCGCAAAAAAAATACTTCGACTGTGGCGTTTTTCGAGGTTTTGTCGGATCTTAACCCACGCCACACATTTAAAAGAGCCGCCACCGATCAAAACTGTGAGATCGGTCATGGATACAGGGCATGGACCAGGTATTTGGTCAATCCAAAAAGCCTCCTGAATCAATTGAGGTTTCGAGCCGCACCGGTGTTACATTTCGAGTCTCGGAATTGCTCAATTGGCCTGTAGCTACGCGTCATTGTACGCAGTCAAAAAAGCCCGGCTGATTAGGTGAAAAATTGTGATGGGATATTCTAGAATTTATGAACGTTAATAATCAAACCTCGGTGGTATTTGTACAGGCACAAATTGAAAAATATTATAAATAGGAGCAAATCCCGCTAGATGGTAAGATTTATCTTTTATTTCTTTAATCTATACATAATATAATTACAATGGTCGCTCAAATCCAAAAGCCAGCTCCTTCCTTCAAGAAGACTGCCGTCATTGATGGTGTCTTTGAAGAAGTTTCCTTGGAACAATACAAGGGTAAGTGGGTTCTCCTTGCCTTCATTCCATTGGCCTTCACCTTCGTCTGCCCAACCGAAATCATTGCTTACTCCGAAGCTGTCAAGAAGTTTGCTGAAAAGGACGCTCAAGTCTTGTTCGCTTCTACCGACTCCGAATACTCTTTGTTGGCTTGGACCAATGTCGCCAGAAAGGACGGTGGTTTGGGTCCAATTGACATCCCATTGTTGGCTGACACCAACCACTCCTTGTCCAGAGACTACGGTGTCTTGTTGGAAGACGAAGGTATTGCTTTGAGAGGTATCTTCTTGATCGATCCAAAGGGTAACTTGAGACAAATCACCATCAACGACTTGCCAGTCGGTAGATCTGTCGACGAATCCTTGAGATTGTTGGAAGCTTTCCAATTCACCGAAAAGTACGGTGAAGTCTGCCCAGCCAACTGGCAACCAGGTGCTGAAACCATCAAGCCAGAAGTTGACTCCTCGAAGGAATACTTCAACAAGGTTAACTAAGGTAGCTAGAATTTACTAATTAGATTAATGCGTTCCCTATTTAACAATATTTACAATGTAGATTTGTAATTACATCCCTCTCTCCGTTTTAACTGAATGGGAAACCAACGGAACAATATAAGGAGACAGCGGGGCACAAAGAGTAAGGATAAAACAGGGTGGGAAGGTTTGACTTTCCTAATTAAGCCGCACATGCAGCTGAAATATTCCCAATTGGGATCAATTATTTTTCTGTGGTGGGGCTCTTACGGGATTTTTTGAAAGCTAGCAACGGCGTGTGCCTGTATGTATGCAAAAATCCCGTTGTTAGGGTGATCCAAAATAGGTATTTGTCTGCCCCCCTGAAGAGCCACCACGGTGATGTTGCTGATGTCGGAGATTTACTTTTACAAGTTTGTCGTGACAAAACAAGTGTTTTTCAAATCACAACTTACGTATGCGGTAGTAAACCTTAGGCCGTTGGTACCGGGTCACGTTCTTGTGGTTCCACGGCGGACCAGCGTGTTGCGGTTTGCTGATTTGACCAGCGAAGAGTCGATTGATTATATGCAAACGTTGCAATTGATCCACAAATTCATTATCGATATTTACAAAGCCGATTCGTTGAACATTGCTATCCAGGATGGACCTGAAAGCGGACAAAGTGTGCCTCATCTCCACACGCACTTGATTCCTCGCTACAAGGTGGATGGTTATGGTGATAATATTTACCAGCAACTCGAGAAGTACGATTTGGATACATTATATACCAATTTCCAAGCCAGACGCAGTGCTATACTCGAAGGTGCCACGGATACCGGCAATCTCCAAGTCAAGGATGAAGATCGCCACGACAGAACCGTCGAAGAAATGCACAAAGAAGCAGCATGGCTAACTCTGGAGTTAGCGAAATTTACACAAAAATAGATGCACTGCATTTAATATATTTAGACAGTTTAAAGTATCACAAAAAAAACATCACATATCTAGAGAACGGAAGTTGAACTAATTGTCGGCTATTAAGAATAATGGCGGAACAGCTCGATGAAATCCAATGGAAATCACCTGAATTTATCCAGGAACGTGGTCTCCATACAGGTAATGTTCTTGAATATTTTGCATTGTCACCCTTTTACGACAGAACTTCCAACAACCAGGTGTTGATGATGCAGTTCCAGTTCCAACAGTTACAGATCCCCATGGGCATGACCTTTCAGCAATTTTTCCAGTCCAAGCTTCTGGAGATGACAGGAACTGAGTTTGTGGTGGCATATACACGTGAACCTGATTTCTGGGTGATCCGCAAACAGAAACGGTTGGACGCCACAAACTGTCTCAGTCTACAAGACTACTATGTCATTGGTGCCAACGTGTACCAGGCACCTAAGATCTATGATGTGTTGTCGTCACGACTTTTACTGAGTGTATTATCCCTCAAGAACTCCATAGATACATTGAATGGCATGACAAAATATGAAATCCTGGACGGTGGCCATTCCTACAACAATACCGTATCACAACTGGTACCTACATCTGCAACACGACCACCAAACACTATCACCACCATCAATACCGTCACTCCAACGCCCCAGACCGCTGGTCCTGCTACCGCAACCATAGGATCAAACACTTTTGGCACAAACGATCCTCCCAGTACCGAAATAACGGCAAGTACGTTTGATACTTTGTTGAATAACGTGGTACAGTCAACACCGGCATCTGGATCTTCGATCCTGTTATCGGTAGATGAGCCTGTAAGCGTGTATCTTGATGATAGACCGTTATACGGCAAGGGAAGCACAGTAGAGATGTTGGGATTGAAGGTAAACATCGATGACGACTAATAGAAAAAAGCTCTTTGTTTTCTGGATACATAAAAAGAACTAAATAGAGATCAAAGTTCATCCTTGGCAACTTCTTCAGCCACAGCTTCCTTAGTGACTTCCAATTCACCAGACTTGGCAATCTTGATTTCCTTGACTGGTCTATCACCACGGGAAGTCTTGACCTTTTCAATGTAGTCAACAACGTCGAAACCGTCGAGAACCTCACCAAAAACAACGTGCTTGTTGTTCAACCATGAGGTGACAACAGTGGTGATAAAGAACTGCGAACCGTTGGTGTTTCTGCCGGCATTGGCCATGGACAATCTATAAGGTCTGTCGTGCTTGAGAGTAAAGTTTTCGTCATCGAACTTGCCACCGTAAATCGACTTACCACCGTAACCCTGGCCGGTTTCGTAGTCACCACCTTGGAGCATGAATTGTGGAATCACTCTGTGGAAAATAGAACCAGTGTAACCGAACTTAGGATCTTCAGAAATAGCCAATTGTCTAAAGTTTTCCACGGTCTTTGGAACAACGCCACCAAATAATCCAATGGTGATTCTGCCAATGTCTTTGCCGTCTTCGGTAATGTCAAAGTAGACTTTATGGGTGACTTCGGGATTAGGCTCCAATTCCTTAGCGTTGGCTCTGTCGCTAAAGTAGAAGAGGAAGAAGGTCACAATAAGTGCAAAAATGCTAAGGGTTTTCATTGAGTACGTTGATGAACTTTTGTAATTGTTGAACTTTGTCGATGTGTTAAGTTCCGTCGATAATTTGGTGTCCTGCAGAAAAAGAAAAATTTAAAATACATTTAATTTCTGAAAAGTTGTGGACTCGCACCCCCTCGAATTTCTGCCACTGCTATGGAAAATATTTGTCCTTATGATAAATGGCTATGTAATTGACAGGATTCTAGAACGATATTCTCTTTTCTTTTTTTAAGAAAAAAGAAAGTCTAGATTCAATCAGAACTATTTTACTTGAATCACTCATATTTTGTTATGTGGTAGTACTCTATAAATTTAATCCGATATTGTTTTTTCTGTAACCAGAAACAAGCCATTCAGAATCTGGTGTGGATATATCAATGACAATTGGTTTTGAGTATGAATACACATCATCCTCAAAGTCTTCAATAAGTGTTTCTGAAATATGAAGGAAGTTTGCCCAGTCTCACTGATGGAGAAAGATTGCAGCCAGGCAAATCTTTTCAAAACATGAACTTTCTCCTGAAAAAGTGAAGGAACGATTTGGTACGGAAAACGTCCCTTTTACATTTCCATGACAGAAATGAAGCAACTAATAGCACGATGCAAACACTAGCAATGGATTGACAATACAAGAAAACACCGCTTTACTAAGCAAAGGAAATGTGTTGGCAAAATAGGAAAAAAAAAAGCTCTAGTTTTCTTATGTTAAATTTCGCAGCCATCCACAAAAAAAGAACTAAACCAAACGAGCAACCGTATTTCTCTTTCGAGTCTTTTCCTTTCTCAAATACGCCCTTACTCTCACATTCATAATATAATCTGACTTGAGATCTTTCTTTGCGATCTCAGCACTGCACCCATCTATAGGACAGTGTTTGTTTCCCGAATTGAAATGCGTCGATATACTCTCTTTCTCATACGTATGTTTGCACTTGGCCGAGTAAACTGGATTGCGGAAGTAATTTAATGAAAGTGGATCTTTGAGAGAAATCTTCCCTCCAGACACATTGAGCTCATCATCGTTATCTTCATCAGGAAGTGGATCTTCGGGATTGCTAATTACAAATAAAACCAGCTGGAGAAGACGATAATTTTCGTTTGAACCAAGTGATTCCTTAAGTCCATGCTCGTATTCCTTTGCCTGATCATACTTGGAAGCGATGGCTACATCAAAACTAGGCGTATCAACGTCTCGAAACTCGTCTAGCGTATCTAACGTGAGTTCCGATTCACTGGTCGATTTGTATTGTTCCTTCATTTCCTTGGCCAATCCACGGTACATTGCCAACTTCTGTTCGTCATGCAACAAGGTTTCCAACAGTTTCAAGTTCTGTCCCACGATTTTCTCTATTTCTGACTCGTCCAACTCATCGTCGTTCTCAAGCGAGTACGTCACATAATCCATCGTACTTCTCACCAACTCGGCCGTGAGACTCTCAGTATTGGGTGCATGGCTCAGGACACGTGTTGCTCGTTCGAATGTCGTGTTCAAGCTCCGGTTCAACGGTATGTAACGCGGTAAAGTGTACGCCGACATCGTCTGGTAACTAAAACGACGCGAATTTCTGATTTTAAAGTTCGCATCAAATCAAATCAAATCTACTTTTCTACAACCCCAAATATACCCGTACCTGTATAACGAACACTAATCACAATAAAACAGAGATATAATACATCATGAGCATGGTAATAGTAACTGATACTAGTTATCCCGCAAACTACAACAGATTCTGGCTATCATCATTATCAATGCCTTCGCCTTGGGACGACTCTTCAACATTGATATTGACCCCGTTGTTCTGGGCCATCTGGGTCTGTGTTGAAGTGTTCGTGGCGCTGGTAGCCGTACTGGAGTTGCTTGGAATGCACCAGTTACGATGACAATGCCAGGCTTTCATTTGACACTCACGGGAACAGTACTTGGTTCTCTTACATCTGCGACACTTCAGAAACTCACGAGGATATTTCTCCCATTTGCCACAGTCAAGATTACCACACTGCCTCACCCCGCCTCTCAACTCGTTTCTTCTACACGAGTTTCTCATAATCACCCCAGACCAGTAGTACATATCCGTGCCGGATAAAAACGTAAACTTTTCCACAATCGGAAAAAGATTCACCTTCTTGTACTCAATCAAAGAATCATCCTGGTCCTGGTTAGTGTCGTCAATATCAAACCCTTCGTAATCATCATAGTTCCATTTCTTCGTGAGAAATTCCTTTTGCTTTTTGCGCTTCGCAATGATCAAGTTCGTCAACTTTTTGCTCTCGTTTTCAATAAAACGATTCATCTTCTCATTGATCTGGCACAACGCCATTTCACGCTCCAAATCATTCACTATAGCCTCACAGTCAATAATCGAATCGTAAAGCTTACTGACATAGTTTGAATTGTTGACTGCTTCACTGGCTAATTGACTGATCGAAGGCCCTTCTTCAGCATTAACCTGAGAATGAACCTCGTTGGATAAACAATCATCATCATCTTCGTCCTCTTCGTCACATTCTTCACTTTCATCATCTTCAACTTCGGCTGTTTCCGTCAACCCTTCTTCTTCGGGCTTATTACACAACTCAAATTTATCATTCTCCAATAGAAAGTTATCCTCATGAAGGCCACTAATATCATCCATCATTTGAGGAGAATTAGATGCTGAACGTGTAAACCGCTCCACGTATGTAGTCTTGGGCATTCTTGACTTCGGAGTAATGGTAGGTCTAGATTTAACCGCTAAACTCTTCTTCAACTTCAATTTCATCTGCTTTTCCAAGTATAACTTCAACTGCTTATCCCTTATACTCATATCTATAACCAAGTGAGTGTTTTGCAAAACGTCTTTCAAGTAAGGGTACTTGGATATGTATGCTAAAAGCTGAAGTGACCAAACAATGTCGTCATCGCGTGGGATCAATACTCCAGTTTCTGTAAATGTTCTCACAGAAATCTTTGAGTTAATCAAGCTCTTGTTGATGTCATAGTCCTGCAAGTACAAATTGGATAAAAATTGCAAGTTGTTATCCATTTCGTAATCACAGTCATTGAAGAACCGATCATCCAAAATCTCACATTCTTTTTCTTCCCTCAACTTTTTAATAATATTAATTATCATGTATCTTCTCCTTATATCATTGTTGATGGCTCCATTGTTGGTGGTAGTCATGGAATTTTTGTCGTGAGAATGATGGTTCATCATTCCAAGGGTGTTAAACCGAATCAATTTAAATAATTGGTCCACTGATAAGTTGTCATAATCGTCACTCGTTAAACTATTTGTGCTGTTGTTATTAAAGAAAGTTGGGTAAGGTGTAGAATTGTTTGAAATGGAGGTTGCCTCGATGCCAGATGTAGCTATGCTGATGGGTGTTTGTAGACTACCAGGATCGATAGATTGGGTGGTGGGATGTAAAGTCGTTGGTTCTTGTTGTGGGAATTGGGGCAAGTTGTTTCTGGTGAGAAAGTCCATAGCTGGACTTCCGGCAGTAATGTTTTCTGGCTGATCTACTCCTGTAAACCGAGGCAAGTCCTCGCGTCTTGTCTCAGGGTCAATTTGCTGCTGAGGGTTTAACTGTTCCATGCGCGGTTGATGCTGAAACCGGTGTTGTTGCTGTTGCTGTTGTTGCTGTTGCTGTTGCTGTTGCTGATGTTGTTGTTGCTGTTGAAGTTGGATCTGCATTTGTTGCAGTTCCTGTAAGGGCTGGGCCCGGAGATGTTGGTTTCTTCTAGCTTCAGCTGGTGAGCCTTGAGGCTGTGGAGACATTTCGGCTCCGTGATGGTGATGGTGTTGATGCTGTTGTTGCTGCTGTCTCGAGTTTGCGTGGATAAAGGTTAGTTCATGCAAGGATAAGTAGTTGTCTAGAACAGTAGCGATGATGGGAAGGATTCCTGCCTTTACAACCTTTTGTCTAATCTTTTCTGTGCCTCTGGTGCCCACTAATACCAAGCACTGGAAGGCAAGGGTCCATTTCCAAGCCGTCAAGAGTTTCTTTTCGTTATTGAATATATTGTCGTTGATGTTAAAGGTTGCATTGTGGCATTCATGTAATATTTCAATGAGTCTTTCTATGCCTCCGTCCACCGACAACGTCTCTCTGATTTTGGCCAGAGATGAGACGAGGTACGTCAAGTAGTTGAGCGAGTTGACGAGCGGTTTATCGGAGGTGACGTCGAGTGCTCTTCTGTCATAGAGGCTGGTGGTAATGGTGACGGCAGCCCTGTTGGAGCTCACGGCCTTGTAGTTGGATTCCCGCATGTGTAGTGGCGAGGTTTGGCGACAAGGCGGGAAGTGTATTTGTGGACTTCAAGGGGAAAACAATGGGCGCGAGACGGCGAGCTTTTTATGAGTATGTGCTTTGCTTGAATATTGTTTAGTGTGTGTGGAGCAAGTAGATGTCAATATCTTCAGCAAGCATAGACAAAGATAAGTAAGACACTAATCGAGATATTTGCCGGAAAGGTGCAGCTATTTACGCCACCTGTTTTTGTCTGGTCAATCACAAGCGGTAAGTGCAGAATCGTATCCCCTTTGCCACTAACGATCGCGGGCGGGAGAAAAAAAAAAAATCAAGCTGTGTGCAGTGCGATTACCTTTTCCCGTAATCCTATTCAGAAAAGTCACATAAAAATAAAATGCATGTTTTGTACAAAATGTGACACCATTTAATGTGCAAATCTCTCTCTCTCTGTGTGTGTGTGTGTGTCTCATTCTTTATAAATATAAATATAAATAAAATGTTTAAGCAGTTTCCCGCCGTTTAATTGAAGAACTTATGTTCAAATCCGGCAACCAACTTCATACTCTGTTCCATAAACATCAAAGTCAAAATAGAATGCGGCCCCACCCGGAACAACTGTGCCCAGAATCCCTTGTATAACGCCCCCATCCCTTCGTACTTGACGGTTTTACGGAAACAATCAATAGGACCACGGTACAAATTACCCTTTTGGTTATAGATCCGTGTCAAAATGACATCCCAGGGGTTCATAACGACCGCTACACCGAGTCCTGCTGCCGACAGCGCAAGAAAGTGCAATCCTATCGAGTGATCAGCCACAATCTGATGCTCCAAAAGATAGTTCTTGGCCATGTAATATACCGGCAACTGTGCTGCCGAACCCGCACCCGTACGGAGCACGGCAGCATCGATTCCTTGGAACAACCTCCGGAAGCCCTCGGCACGATAAATCAGCGAAAGCCCGTCCCACGTATTTCTGTAGTACGTCTGCTGGCCCACATGATGCGCTGCTTCGCTGGCAGCTTTGGAGTACGATTGCATTCTGGTTTTCACCAAAAAAAACGGAGACCCAACCACTGCTCCTGCCATTCCTGAAACAGATCCCGATAACACATTGATCAACAAATTTTGCGGCACTGGTTGGCCCTCAACATACGCCGACGGATGCAAGTACTGCGTGAATAGTTTCCGTACGGGCTCATACAACCCAAGACGACATCCGTTGAGCCCCAATTGGTAGTAGTAGCCACAAACAAGACCCTGTTGCAATCCACGAAGCCCTTCATTCTTCCAGATCAACACAAACGCCTGTGCTGGGTTCTTGTACAATTTGACGGAGTTGGCAGACGTGGATAATTCGCCTTGAAGCTGCATCCGCGTCTTGATCAACTCAATCGGGTTTGTAAAAGTCACAGCACCACATGCAGCCAAGCCTCCAGCAATAAAGCCACCGGCCCCTGACACTTTCTGGGCGTTGTTCTCTTTATTGGAGCTCATTTTGCGAGGGAAACGTACAAAGAAGTTACCGTTCCGATTTGTTCAAGGAATTTTTTTTGGTGGGCCGGAACCGGCATAATATCACGTGAACGATATAAGATGTATAGATTCCAATCTGCAAAAATGAATGACTCTGAATCATTTACGTAAATCTTTTGTAATCATAGGTAATCTTATTTGTTCTAGAGTCAGTCATTTTCTTCTTTCTACAATGATGTCAGCGGCATCCGTTGGTTTTCACCCAGTGGCAAAATCTGGCAAATATGTAAACTTTCCTTTTTTTATACTAAAAGCGGTAGAATTGTATATACTGCACATAGTGCGATGATTTACTGTTGCGTTCTCAGAATTCATATTCACATCTGCATCCATTAAATCGAGCCCTCTAATGTTACGTACTCAGGTTAAGCACAACGTGCGGAAATACCTGCAAGCAGCGATACTTAACAAGTATCCGATTGGACAGAATCTTTTTGGGTACACTATTGAAAATGTACGGCCCGTGCCTGAATTTTCGGTGGTTGCCGTCCATTTAAAACACGCCAATGGATCCGAACACTTACATTTAGACGCTCCAAACGATTCCAACAACGTGTTTTCCATTGCATTTAAGACAAATCCTCCCGATGACACGGGGGTGCCGCATATTTTGGAACATACGACGTTGTGTGGCTCGTACAAGTATCCGGTACGGGATCCGTTCTTCAAGATGACAAACCGGTCGTTGAGTAACTTTATGAATGCAATGACGGGCCACGATTACACGTTTTACCCATTTGCTACCACCAACGCCAAAGACTTCGAGAATTTGATGGACGTTTACCTTTCGTCGGTGTTTGAACCCGTATTGGATTACAACGACTTTATCCAGGAAGGTTGGAGATTGGAAAACGAAGATACAAACGATCCTCACAGCAAACTTACACTTAAGGGGGTGGTTTTCAACGAAATGAAGGGCCAGAATTCAAACACAAACTACTACTCCCACATCAAGTTCCTCGAATCAATCTATCCTTCGCTCAATAACTCGGGTGGAGATCCAGCAGTGATCCCAGACTTACAGCACGAAGACTTGGTTGAGTTCCACAACAAAAATTACCATCCGTCGAATTCCAAAACTTTCACTTACGGAACTTTGCCGTTAATGGGCCATTTAAAGGCTTTGAGTCTGAATTTCGCTAATTTTGGCAAGAGAAGACCTCGTCTCGATGTCAAACAATCTATCTTTGCCACTCAATCTTCTGGTGACGTAACACTTCCTAGACCTTCCAATTCCATGTCTGGTCGTCCCATTGAAGAACAGTACATGGCTTCGATAACGTGGGAAATTGGTGACGCTTTAAACCCTGATTTCAGATACGATATCTTCAAGTGGAAGTTACTCAGTTCATTATTATGTGATGGTCTTAGCTCCCCATTTTATCAGGAATTGATCGAAACAGAGTATGCCGATGATTTTTCGCCTAATTCGGGTTTGGAAGCCATTACTTCGCTCTTGTCGTTTACTTTAGGTGTCAACAACTGTACTTTGGAAAATGCAAAGAATTTAGAAGATAAATTGATGTCTATCTTTAATGAAAAGGTTATTCCCGAACTCAACAACCCAAATAGTTCTTACCATGCTAGAACCGAGGCAATTTTACACCAAATTGAGTTGGGATTAAAGAAACACAAGCCCGACTTTGGATTAGGCTTGCTTTACACTATTTTGCCCAGCTGGGTGAATGGTTTGGATCCAGTTTTATCGTTAGAAGCTCAATCAATCCTCTCTCAATTCAAGCAAGATTTCCAAGACAAAGGATTGCTTGTGTTTAAGGAGCTCTTGGATCAAACCGTGTTTAACCCAGATGTCAAGAAGTTCAAATTTACCATGGAACCTAAGGAAACCTTTAATGACGAATTGCAGGCTAACGAAAAGAAACGGGTTCAGGAAATGACGGAAAATTTATCAGAAGAAGACCGCAAAATCATCTTTGACCGTGGTGTAAAGTTGGCTGAAAAGCAGATGGAAGAACAGGACTGTGAAGTGTTGCCAACATTGACAGTGAACGATATCGCCAAGCAGGGCGAGTTTTATCCCGTCACTTTTGCCGATATCAACGACCAAACCTTGCAAAAAAGAGTGGTTAATACCAACGGATTGACGTATGTCTCGGCTCTCAAGGATATTTCGTATATTCCAGACAAGTATTACAAGTACTTCTCGTTGTTCAACTCATGTTTCACCAACTTGGCCGGGACGACAGAAACGTCCATTACTGACTTGGAAACCAAGATCAGACAGTTGTCAGGTGGAGTTTCCTTTGACATGAGAACTTCGGTTGATCCATACAACATCAAGAACGTGAATTTGTACTTTTCAATGTCTGGAATGGCGTTGCATGAAAACTCTCACCATATCTACGACTTGTGGAGGGAGATTTTGACCCAAACCAAGTTTGATGGCCAAGACCAGGAGGTTGTTGATAAGTTATCGACGTTGATTAAGTCGATGGCTCAGAACCAGTTTAATGTGATAGCTGATCGCGGCCATTCGTACTCGAGCTTGGTGAGCACTTCCAAGTTGAGTGCATCGAAATATATCAGCGATGTCACTGGAGGTTTGACCCAGATACAGTTTGTGTTGGAGATGAACCGCAGATTGGAGAAGGAGGGCAAAGATTATTTGGTGAAGGAGATTCTTCCGGTGTTGAAGGAATTGCAGGACTTGGTTCTTAGCCAGACTCACTTTAGGTACCGTATTGTTGGCAACCAAGAGATTGTTGATGAGAATGAGACTTTGATTCAGAAGTTTGATGATGTCATAAGAAAGCAGCACAAGAGTGGTTCTTCCAAGAACGAGTTGGGTGACTTGATTACTCGGTTCAATTCTGGCAACTTGGGCATCAACTACAAACAATCGTTGGTGGATTTGCCGTACCAAGTAGGGTATGCATCGCTTGCAAAAACCGGGGCAAACTATACCAGTAAGGATGGTGCTTCGTTGCAGGTTTTGTCTCAGTTGATGACATTTAAACATCTTCATTCGGTGATTAGAGAGTCGAACGGTGCTTATGGCGGCGGGTTGGACTACGACGGGTTGGGGGGCATGCTTAATTTCTACTCGTACCGGGATCCAGCTGCGCTCAAGTCGGTACAGTCGTTCAAGGATTCGTTCAAGTACGGGGCTGAAAAGACGTGGGATGCCAAGGACTTGCAGGAGGCAAAGTTACGGATTTTCCAGAGCGTTGATGCCCCTATGAACGTGGCTCGCCAGGGAGCAGTACAGTTCTTTGACGGGATCAGTGACGAAATGAGACAGCAAAGAAGAGAAAACTTTTTGAGTGTGGGAGCACAGGACTTACAGGACGTGGCCAACAAGTATTTGGTGCACAACGATGAGTGTGCTGTTACGGTAATTGGTGATAATCTGGTTTATCAGCTTGTGGAGGGTGACGAGTGGACGATTAGGCAAGTCCAACAGTAGAAAATGTACATAGCAAATACCATCATTTTTATATAGATGTTAAAAAAAAAAATTCAATCCATTAAAATATATACAAGGTTCTATGATACAACGCCATTAACGGAGTCGTCTGGCGTAGTCTTTGGGTGGCACGTCGGGAACTCTTCTCTTTCTGTCTTCGGTAAACAAACAGTGTCTCTTTGCACGGGGATCGTATAAGATCAAGTTCATTTTGGCTTGTGCACGAGGAATGTTGAACCATTTCTCGTAGCCGGTCTTGGCCGATGACACAAGCTTGACCATTGTGTAAGCACTCTTTGGTTTAGCCATGGTTGTAGTGAAAGAAATCAACGATCTTTTTTTTTTTCTGGTGAAAAGTTGTTGAAGATGCGACACGATGTCGCAGAATACAAAACAAATTTGCGACACAAGGGTCCAAGTAGCATAATAAAAAGAACAAAAGTAAAAAAGAAGGATAAAAAACAGTTTCAAAGCCACCAATTATGATCTTCTGAATATGAGTGTTGTAATTTTGACATTGTCTTCCAAATTTCGATGATTTTTGATCGTTTCTATTTATTGCCTGACGTCACTGAGCAACGAAGGTGTCGCACGACGACATGCTGCGACATTTGGATCGACCAACGCGTACCGAAAATTTTGAACACGCCAAACAATTCAAAACTTCAATACAACAACAACAATATGCAGTGGTTACTTTTCCTTATCACTCTTTTTACGTCTGTCGTTGCGTTGCACTTGGAAGTGCGTGCTGAACCACATCCACAGCCGGTGTGTATCCGTGATTTTGTCCAGCAGAACCAGTTGGTGGTGGTGAACATTAAGACCGACGGCCGTATTGGCGACGGCCAGCAGTTGGATTTGCGTATCTCTGACTCGGTTGGTAACGAGTACAGACGGAAAGATGACATTACAGGCGATATCAAGCTTGCGTTCACGTCCCACGACAACGCAGCGGTCGATGTTTGTTTCACCAACCACTTGCACGCTTCGAGAAAAGGTGGCTACTACGCGAGACTGGTTGAATTGGAGGTCGAAAACGGTGCTGCTGCCAGAGACTGGAACGCATTGCAGGCGTCAGAAAAATTGAAGCCGGTTGAAGTCGACTTGCGTCGTGTCCAGGAATTAACCCGTGAAATCACCAACGAATTACAGTACTTGAAGGCAAGAGAAGAAAGAATGAGAGACACCAACGAGTCCACCAACTCGAGAGTCAAATGGTTTTCCATTATCATCATCCTTTCCTTGATTGGTTTGGGAGTCTGGCAAATCCTGTACTTGAGAAACTACTTCAAGGTGAATCATATCATTTAGACTCTATTGAAAAGAAGAAGAAAAAAATTCATGCAAAGTTCATCGTGTAGATACAAGTGTAAGTATGGGCGGTTTCGTATGTCAGTATCTTTGAATCGGTGCCGTATTTCTGGCGGACTTTGTGCTGGAATAGCGTTTGTTTTGTTTCATCTGCTTCAAGACACCGTTGTTTAATCATCTCCATATCAATAACATACTCATCATGTTGTTTCTGGAACGCATGCAAGTCTTGGAACGTGATGTTGACAAGCCAAACCAAGAGAAAGTTCATTTTCATCCAAAGCTGGATAAAGTCTTCGTATGCGAGCGTGGTTTCATCCTCCAATACCAGATTGTAGATGTCTCTATCGCACACGGTGGCCATGATTCTCCAAGCGTTCTTTATTGGCCATGGAACGGATTTTGGATTATGGTTGGTTTCGTCATCGTCAAGTTTCACCAATTTATGGCTACGAAACCGTTTGATCGAAAACCGATGTACTTCTGCAATCGCAGTAAGGTCCAAGAGCACGATTTCTGCAAGCTCAAGCAAGAACGCAAGATGATAAAATCGAGAAATCACTTCCTGACTAACATAAGTCTCCGAATAATAGAATTCTTTGAGATATATCCAGTCAATTGCCCGGAACCGGTGAGCCAATTCATTGAGCAATATCGTGGGCGATAAATGGGCATGTGATTTCACTGCCAGGCCAAGCACCAGGCCGTTTGAGTAGTAGAGCGATCGATACCATACCAATACTGTGATTTGGTACCGGAGTTTCATCGAGTCCAAATTATCATGATACTTTGGCTCGTGTTTGGTGGTGGAAATGGGTGTATCTTGCTGGATCAACTTCTTCTCACTATCGTAACATGGCCGTGGCATCGTGCTGCTCTTGATCCCAAGGCCGTTGAACACATACTCAACCACACGATCGTACCAGTCCCGTTTATAGGGTCCAAGTTGGCCCATTAGTTTGATAAGAAGAAGATCGGACTCTTCCATGATTTCGAGGACCACGGCGCGGTTTTTGCTCGAAGTGCCAAAGAATGCCACCAACTGTTCCTGGTCTTGTTGAAGAAGAAGCTTGGTTTCCGGCTCACGACGGAACCCGTCTACGAAATTGAATGCAACAAGCTCAAACATCCACAGCAAAATGTCGCGGTATGCCTCGTAAATATGATGGTAAGCAGAGTACGTTATGTGTGACATCACAGATAGTCGGGTGGCTCTATCGGCACAATGAAACGTCCAATTGATCAAATGCCATAAGCTGAATCCGAAATTGAGTTTCGGGTTAAGTTTCTGGCTCAACAACGGTTCGTCAAGTACCCGAAGATTCTCCCAGTGTCTTAGTACTGGTGTCAGAGGCCTTGAACGCTTTGTTGGCGGTGGGCTCGGCGTCTTGGAATCAAATAATGCTGATGTTGGCATTGCCAGACGTTTATGGTCCATTTTGTGGGCCTGGAACTTCTTGAGCTCGTCTTCGATGCTGTTGGTGGTGTCGATGATGGTGACTTCTTCTTCTGAATCGCTGACTTCTTCCTGGAGAGGTTCGGCTTTGGAAAAAAAGGTGGTGATGGCTGATTGGACCAAGGGTGATTTTTGGAGGGCCTGGCGGCTCTTGATGAGTGGCAGTTGTGGCTGGCGGCCGCGACGTTGATGGGTTGATTGGACAAGAAAGTCGTTCATCACCGTAAGAATTCGTGCTGAGAGAACTGGCAGTTGATCTTGGACCATTAATTGCAAATACTGGATGAGGAGATGGAGGCAGCGGGCTCGGAGCGGAGTTTTATGTGACAGAGCATGGTAATCTTTGGCAAGCTGGGCGAAAAAGGCATCTGATGTCTCGATACCATCGATTACTGATCCCCATTTATGGGAGGCATTGGCAGTGGAGCAGCAGGCAGCAAGAGTTACAAGCACACGGAACACGTTGGTTGACGGTACACGGAGATGGAGGAGGTTATTGGTGCGGAGGAACGATGCTTCGAGGTGCGACAAGAGCTCATCGACTTGTTTGAGGTTGTTGATGTTCACGGGCATTTGGCGGTCAAACGCATGTTTGAGGTCGGGAAGAAACTCATCAATAAACTCCGATTGTGTTTCTACAAACGAATCCGAGCTAAAAAGCGCCATAAAAGTTTATAAAAGGTATTTAAATATTTGGTAGTTTTTTGATCGAATCAATCTATAAATATAATAATTTCAATGTCTTTAACGGTAAGTAAATTAAATAAAAAAATCAATGAAATGTGCAACTAACATCAGCTTCGGACTGTCAGTGGACCAATCAAAATCGAATTGGATGGCAAGAGCCGTCATATAGAAAACTTCTTGCGGTACTGTGCTTCCGGTACCTACACCAATAACGTGCTTATAAAGTATATTCCTGGACTAATGTTACAAACGGGTGATCCTACCAATAGCGGCACGGGAAACTTGCCATGTGATGCCACCACACCGTTTTCTACTGAGGAAGACGTCGAACCGACGGAAATCGGGTACGGTTCGGTGCTTGCGGCGGGGTTTGGGTCCCAGTTTGTGATTGTACTTTCGCATGGGCCCAGCCGCCGGTTGGACCAGTACGTGTCGCTTGGACGTGTGATTGACGGATTTGAGGCGCTAGAAACACTCACTGCTGACCGCAGGCTCACCAGTAAGAACAACGGACGGGTTACCGGCCGGTACCGCACCGAGACCTGGCTTATTGATGTCGAGATCCACCATAATGTGTACTGTTAGTTGTATTCGCCGATGCTGCCCAAGATCTCGGCAAAGTCTTTGATCAGCACCACCGGGCCTGTTTTCAGGCGGAGAAGATCAAAGTTGTGGACGTTACCGGCGATGTCGGTGGCGGCACAGCTCAACATATCGATGAGAAGAGTATCACTAATATCGAGATGGAGCTGGGCCTTAAGGCGTTGGAGATCGGCCAAAGTAAGACGGTAACTCACTGCATCGGTATCTCGAGGAACAAAGAGCTGCCAGCTAGCAACAATGTGGGTATGGTTATCACGGAAAATGAGTAATCTGGTGGCTACGGCAAACAATTTGTCGATATCGACCACATCAACGATATCTTGAAGCAGCAGGATCAGCGGTGGTGTCACTGTCAATGCACCAACAAGATTGACTACTGCCACTTGTTTTGGGTTGCGTACATCAAATACCACAGCGTCTATGGGCCTGATATGTTGGTAATAGTACTCGATACACAGCGTGATATCGTCAGTGTAGCAACAAGGAACTTGTAACTGTTCAAACACAGAGCCAAGCTGCTCAAGGTACAAGTCCTCTTTGGCTGTTGCCGCATACGCTTCAAGGATCTCGGCCTCGGTTTCGGCTGTTGCCGCGGGATACGAAACTCGAGTTCTCATCACATGAAAAAGTTGGATGTAAATGTCGCTTTTTCTCGTTAAATCTCGTTAAATCTCTTTTACTGGTTCTAATCTCATTAAATCTCCGTTCTTTTACTGCACTTCTTTTATCTTCGTTTATTCTCATTGTTTTCTAATGTCACGTAACAGTTGGTTCCGAGAGGATAAGAAGAAACGGACATGGCTCTGGAAGAATGACGAAGACGAATTGTCACCCGAAGATGACGATTATGCCGCCGATGATAACGGCGACGTGGTGGCGGAACACGTTTCCCACGACCGCAAACCGAGCTCATCACTGTCTTGGACATTCTGGTCATCAGGAGAACCCCGTAAGGAACCTGAACGTCCTGAATCCCTTGCCAACACTCTCCTAAACACCTCCCTCGACAAACCAAAGCTCGAAGTGCCTGATTCGGTCGATGGCAACGGCAATGGTGAAGGTAACGGTGACGACGCCGTCTTGTACAAACCACACGATAACACCCATCAGTTCAGCCAAATCAACACCCACAAGAACGAAAACTTACGTGAAAACACCATCGTCCCCGATTGGAACCGCTGCCTCCCGTCACAACCCGCAACCTCACTCACGTCTGCTCTCTGGGGATCGCTGCAACAACACCAACACCAACATCAGCAGAATACAAATCCGAAAATAGACTTCACCAACTGGCGCCACTTCATCAGTCAGCTTTCTTCCCGGCTCGGATTCTCATCTCTGTCGCTAACCAGCGTTGTTCCTGATCCCATAGCACCAGAATCACTGGAAACCGTCCAGCGTGAATTCCACTTGTTGTACGAAAAGACTTACCGTCTCTACGGCCGCTCGTTGTCGAAACTTCCACCCAACAAACGGGCCTGTTTACCCAACTATAAACCCTCGCTACGAGCCGGAGTCCGCCAGAACCAGTTGGAAGACGATTCCAATGATACAAACTCCATTTCCATCAGCAACGACCCCATGGGCAACTTACTTATCAATCATAAACGCAAAGAACACGATCCAGCCCCAGCCCCTAGACCACTGCAGAAAATAAGGAAAATCTTGATTATCGGCGTCCATGGTTTCTTTCCCACCAGAATCGTACGGCCATTGATTGGTTCGCCCAAGGGAACGTCGCTCAAGTTTGCTAATGAGGCCGAAAAGGCCGTGATCCGGTACTGCCATGAAAACGACTTGATTTCCGACACAGAATCACAAGTTAGTATCCAAAAAATAGCGTTGGAAAAAGAAGGAAAGATCTTTGACCGGGTCCATTTCTTCACAGAGATCTTGCGGCAATGGGAACACGAGTTAAATGCTGCCGACTTCATCTTTATTGCATCGCATTCACAGGGCTGTGTTGTTTCAGTGATTTTGCTTGCAAAGTTGATCAGCTTAGGGATCTTGCGGGACGCGATTCACAAGCGGATTGGGATTTTGGGAATGGCAGGTATCAATAATGGGCCGGTTTATGGGGCTGATCGTTCTCTTCTTGTCAAGGCGTACTCGGCCATTGAACATGATTCGATGAATGAGCTTTTTGAGCTTACCAAGTTCACCAGTCCACAGTCGCTCGTGTACAAAGAAAGCATGCAGATTATTGTCAATGCCAATGTCAAGATCTGTTTTATTGGTCTGATCAATGACCAGTTGGTGCCGCTTTACTCCCTGGTAACGTCGCACATATTCCATCCAAATATCTACCGTGCCTGTTACATTGACTATTCGTTGCAAACTCCGGTATTTATCCAGAAACTCGTGTCGCTCTGTTGTCAGCTCCAGAACTTGGGATTCTTTGATAACAATGTCCTCAAAGAATTGAGCACCTCGTTGGCGGGCCCGTTGACCGGGAACGGCCACTCGAAGATATATAATGATGGGAAAGTGTACGATCTTGGGATCCAGTTTGTGTTAGACACAGATGATATTGTGGAATCGTCTACCAGTGAAGAGTCGGTACAGGGAATCCAGAGCGGCGTGGGTACGTACGAAGCAGATCTGCAGCAACAGCCACAACTCTCACGGATTCCCGTGACGAACCAAATCTACATCAAGGAATACAATGTTGGCAAGATCGGAACGAATCCGTTTATCTTGCCGTGGTGTCTCCGAGGCTTGTTATTTAATATTGAGAAGAACTGGCCACCGCGGAGCGGTGAAAAGTCAGGCTACGACGAGATCGATGATCTTATTGGACTGTTTGAGTCGTGGAAACCAGATTCGAAAGTTTTGAAGGATTTGAAGTTTAGACTTAATGGAATCAGAGCAAGCAAGCTTTAGAGCTGAAGCTGAAACCATTAAAACTTAAACCGTTGAAACTTCAACTGTTGAATCTCAATTGAAGTACTTCCACTGTCGAATTCTTAACATTTTCAATCACATTTTCTTCTACTTTTAAGTAAAATAAATTCCCCATTCGTCTTATTTTTTTTCCAGTCGTAAATGAAGCGCAAACGTGATAATTTTGCAGACTTTAAAACCCACATAAAAAAACAGCAGAAGCGCGCGCGCGTAAACAAACAAAAATCGTTCTACAAAAATTATATTCCATCACCAACCATTATCGCTTTTCCGTGATGTTCTCGCCGTCGCTTGACCCTGCGACGCCAGAAACGTCGGATCACTTGTCGGATAAGGAATCATCACCCAAAACGTGTGTTCCTGGCTTCGAGTCGCTTCTCCTCGACCCGTTGGCTACCGCGGCCGAGTTGATCTCCCACGTCCACCACCCGTCCTTACAAGCGTCTATCCGCTCGGTGCTGGCCCTCCGGCCCGATCTTGTCCCGGCATGGGCTCCTCGCTTTCTTGTTCACATCTGCTTACACCACACAAATCTTCTGCCTGCCGATGTCAAACAATTGCTTGCCAAAAAGCACACTCAGATCGACGAATACTACCGTGTGGTATCCAAACTCCGTGAAATGCACTGGAACCCACCCGAAATCGAAAAGTTGGTGGCTCTTGTTTCTCATGACCTCACCAGACACACGCTTGCAGCAAAATTACCGTCCAAAACCGCCAGTGAAATCGCTGAAGCGGCATTGGTCCTCTCAAGCCCACTTCCATGGACAGAACCGGAAATGACCCTTCTCAAAACAAACCCCAACGACCTCACTCACTTGAATCACGAACTTCCCTGCCGTAGCGAATTTTCCATCTCCACCATGATACGCAAAATCTCCCAACAACGCAATACTCCTGCATTGACTCCAGTCGTCGAGGTTGATTTCTCCGCCATTGACCGTCTTATTGAAGCCGACCTCACGTTGGATGCAATCCAGAAACTGTTTCCTGGCGTCGATGTCCAACGCATCGTATCTATCATATACACCAAGGACCATTCTCATTTTACCCCCGGTGAAAAACGCTTGATGAAAGAACTCATTAAGAATAACACCCCAATTGAAAACAGTTTCAAACAGTTCCCGGTGAGAACCTCGGAATACTTGAAACAAAAGCATAAAGAAATTGAATTTGTCTCCACTCGCCGAACCAAGTTCGCCTCACAACATGAAAGATTGGTATACGAAGCAAGGTGGCTAGTGTTGACCAATAGTGAATCATTTGGCCGCAGATCACGCAAGCGCCAACCACAAAACGAAATTGAACAGTTGGAGCTGCAAGCCATCAACATCAAAAAACCTGCCGTACGCGAAGAATTGACTCCAGAAGAGTTGGAAAAGCGGAAGCAACGCCGTGAAGCGGCCATTAAAGCTCGAGAAATCCGCAAAGAACAAAAGAGACAGGCATACGAAGCTAAAAATAAACAACGTGAATTGCATAGAGAACATTGCAAGCTCGAAGGTGAACGAAAGCCTGCGAAACCCAAGAGATTTAACGAACTTAAAGATTTGATTGCTGGCTCAACTCACTTTCAGTCAGTCATAGGCGACAAAAAGTGTGTGGAAGATGGCCAAAAGAGAAGACGAATCCAAGCCAGCTACTACAGTTCGGAACCGGTTTCCACCCTAAAGACCCGATCACGACAAGCGGAAAAGAATAAACTTAAACGAATCATGAAGTTGGAAAAGATTGCCAAGGAACAAGAACAAAAGGCCAAGGTTGCACAACAGGAAATCAAACACAAATTAAACCCCAAAACTACAAAGAAGAAGCTGGTCAAACCAGAAAAGGAAGATACCAGCGAGCTTCTAGAAGAAAATTATGTGAGTCCTTTTGACCCGCCAGATATTAACTCGGATTCGTTTGTACCGTTGAACGGCCGGAAATTCTACATCCTTGAATTCTACCAAAAAACTCCTCAACTTCCACAGCTAAATTTTATAAATTCACCTCCATCGCTGGATTCTCATCAGATAATGACCAACATGGACAAGCAAATCTTGTTTGATGACGACTTGGCGGTCAACATCGTCAAGGACCACGTTAAAAACTACCGTTCGATGCCGATTTCGTTCCCACATTTTTATGAGACTGGTGAATTCAATCCCCAGAGTATTGTGAACGTTCGGTTCCTCTTGTACCCACAGCATTATGAACTGTTTGTATTGGCAGTGCCGAAGAGCAATGAATTGGATTCCGTATATGAGATTCTCAAGATCTTTATGATCCACTACTCGCTCTACTTTTTCTATTCGCCAGTTATCAAGGAAATTATCACCAAGGAATACTGTGCTCGACTTGAACATGCGGTTGAAGAAAACGATTTCGCCGAGTTCATGTTTGTGATTGAAAAATGGAACTTGTTGATGTTGGAATTATCGCCCAATACCGAAGCCGTGAGTGCTATCGAACCGGCTGAATCGCTAAACAAATCAGCTATGGATTATCTTGCTAAAGAAGAACAAAAAATCCCAAATTCAGAAGATTTGAAGTTGGATGTATTTTACAAAGAAATCATGCTTGAGGATATAAGTCCCCAATACAACATCATAGACCTGGACACTCTGTCTACCGAGGATATCCATATGTCTACATCCAAGGAGATATGCGAGATTCCCACCTCAGTGAGCCAAGAATTAACTCCAATACGACCAGCTGACTTTGTACCAACATTTTTCCATCGGATTCGAGAGCTTTCACAAATCTCCCGTTTCACCATCCAACAGATTCTTCTTAGAATTTATTCACGGGTGGTTTCTACCGATTCGCGTAAATTGCGGTCCTACAAGGCATTCACAGCCGAAGTTTATGGAGAGTTACTCCCTTCATTTACCAGTGAAGTGTTACAAAAAGTTAACTTGTTGCCATCGCAAAAGTTTTATGATCTTGGTTCTGGAGTTGGCAACACTACGTTCCAGGCAGCATTGGAGTTTGGGGCATGTGCAAGTGGTGGGTGTGAGCTTATGGAACACGCTTCCAAGCTTACGCTTTTGCAACAAGGATTGATGCTGAAGCACTTGGCATTGTTGGGAATGGCTGACTTGAACCTCAACTTTGCTCTTCTGCAAAGTTTTGTTGACAATGAACCTGTCAGGCAGGCGGTGCTTGACTGTGACGTTCTCATCGTAAACAATTACCTTTTTGATGTCAATTTGAACACAGAAGTCGGCAAGCTCTTGTATGGCTTAAGACCAGGAACTAAAGTCATCAGCCTTCGGAATTTCATCCGTCCTCGTTATAGAGCCACCGGAGACTCCATATTCGATAAATTCAAGGTCGAAAAACACGAAATGAGCGACTTTCTCTCAGTGAGTTGGACCGCTAACAAAGTTCCATACTACATCTCGACGGTCCAAGAAAACATCTTGGCCGAATACTTGGGAGGTGAACTGGAATAATAGTAAATATCTGTACATTAATAAAATAAAACTTAAGACAGTTTGTATTTTCATCTAAATTAATTCTTTCTCTTCTTTGTGGTATCGTTTCCTGATTCTTCAGAGCTACGTTTCAGCGGTGCAGGCGTTGCACTCGGTTCAATGGATGCAAGTCTCGAACTCGAATTCGACGATGCCTTCTTCTTCTTCCCTGTACCTGACAGGGTATCTAACTCCCTGGAAATCGCAAGCAAAAGCGTGTTGATTCTTCTTCCTAGTTCCTGTGGACTTCTTGACAAGATAAACCAGTCAAACTTGAAGATATCTGAAGACATGATTCCTTCCTTGACCTTCTCGGCCAAGTTATCGGTGAATAAGCCGTACTTGTGGACCGCATGGAGTATAAACCGGTCTTCCGTCCTGGAATATACCCGTTTAGAATTGTTTGGTGGATACTGGATTTTCAAGTCCACTAATGGGTCCACCACGCCTTCCATTTTCTGTGACAAGAGCTCTTGCTGTTTGAGAAGCTTGGCCATTTTCCGTTCACTCGATTCGATTTGAACCAAATACTTTTCATGACCTTCGATTTCAGTATATGACTCCCAGAATTTCTTCAGGTACCGTTCAACTTCTTCTTTGTCTTTGTTGCACATTGCCTTTGCTATAGCATCGTATGAGTTTCGGCCATATTCGGCCGAGGCATGAATGAAGTTGGTGAAATCTCTTCTTGACCAACCGTGGAAACTTTGTGCCATTAGGTTATTTTTTCTTTCCATCTCCTCTTCGGTTAATGGAACCACAGAATCAACTTTGGCCTGTTCGATAACCCGTTGTTGTTCACGACTCATTTCGTTCTTGTACTCGTCAGCAACAAACTCCTCATCGCTATCGCCAAAATCATCAACCGTAAACTTGTATCCAATTTCCTTTTTGTAAGCCAACTGCTCACGTTCCAAAAGTTCAGGTAACCCCTCGGGAAAGAACTGATGATCCTGAACATTATATGTCTTTGGTGCTCTCTTGTTTGGCAATGGCTTGGTCTTAGGGGCACTACTGTTTAGAACATCTTTGTAGTAATTGTCAATGGAATACGTTTGTTCTTTTCTTTCTCTCTTTGACGGATTGATCCAACTAAATCCAACTCCGTTATTTTCCTTTTTGGCAAAGTTTTGGCCATTCCATTCGTAGGTAGAAGAATCGGATGTAAAGTTCTGAAGATCATCAAGACCTAAATTGTTAAATTTGGCATTCAAATTGGCTGTCTTTTCGGCACCACGTTGTAAAATAGTATCGATATCATCATCAAGAATCGTTTCAGTGCTGGTCTCAAACACTTTTTGCGCCCCGTGCTGAATCATTCCAAGTAAATCATCCTTGGAGTTACCTATGTTATTGTTGGCATTCAATTGGCGTCCCTGTTGAATAACTAATTGATCCAACCTGAGTTTCTGAGCAGCTCTTTCCAAAACCTTTTCTTCAATAGCATTTTCGGTAACAAATCTAAACACCTTGACTTGTTTCTTCTGACCAATTCTATGGGCACGATCCATCGCCTGCAAATCTGCTTGGGGATTCCAGTCAGAATCATATAAGATAACAATATCGGCCGAAGTCAAGTTGATACCCAACCCACCAGCTCTGGTTGTTAACAAGAATACAAATTTGTCCAGGTCAGGTGCATTATACTGGTCAATGGCTTCAATTCTATCGGCATGGGAGGTAGAGCCATCAATTCTGCAGTATTCATAGTCTCTAAGATAACAGTAATCTTCAAGAATGTCTAGTAATCTTGACATTTGAGAGAAAATAAGTACTCTCGAGCCTTCAGCCTGAAATTTTTTAAGCATCTTATCGAGAATAATCATTTTACCGGTATTGTACACCAAATGCTCGTCAGTAGTATATGGAGGCCCCGGTTCAGCCCCATCAAACAAGTATGGATGGTTGCAACATTTTCTTAATTGCATTACAATGTTTAACAATCTTGTTTTCCCTTCTCTCTTTCCAACCACACCATTAACTGCATCCAAGTCCTTTTCCAATAACTTTCTGTACCAATTCACTTGCATATCCGTCATACCAATGTAAACATTGGTTTCTATCTTTGGTAAAAGGGACTTTTCAACGTCGGATTTGACTCTCCGCAATAAAAATGGACTTAGAAGTTGATGTAGTTGTTGAACCACCTTATCCTGATTCTTTTCATCGTCTCCATCGCCTCCTTGGTTGTCAAACCATTCGTCAAACACCTCTGAATCTCCAAAAACGTCAGGAAGCAAGAAGTTCAAGAGAGCCCATAACTCGTGTAAGTTATTCTGTAATGGCGTACCGGTGATAAGCAATCTATTTTTGGAGTAAAACAATCTGATAATCTGGGAAAGGGACGAGTCTTCGTTTTTGATTCTATGGGCCTCGTCGACAACGATGTATTCCCATCTAAACTTTTTGAGCTGGGATTTTTCACGGATAACTACTTCGAAAGATGTGACAAGGACATCGAATTTTGCCGTGAGCAATTGGTTTTGGATAGTGTCCAATCTTTCTTCCTTGTTTCCCTGTAACACGACCACATTGACATCGGGGGTCCATTTAGCAAACTCTCTTCTCCAGTTATCCAAGGTGGATTTCGGAACGATGACTATAAACGGTCCATCAATCTTCTTGATGTATCGGAGGTATCCCAAAAACGAAATGGTTTGCAAGGTTTTACCCAACCCCATCTCATCGGCAAGGATACCACTGAGTCTGTTTTCATAGAGAGAGATGAGCCAATTCAAGCCTTGTATCTGATATTCTCTGAGTTTCCCCTCGGCAATATACGAAGGTGATTCCGTCAATACAGTTCGTTGATGGTCATCATCGTCTTGATGTTCCTCGTCCTCCAATAATTCGGCATCTTCTTCCTTTTCTGTTTTACGTCTTCTGGAATTCTTCTTCTTTGGAGTTTGAGTAAAAGAAAGCTTGCTATCAATCTCTCGTATCCTTCTTTTGAACAGAGCGTCTTTGGAAGCATTAAGGTCTATAAAGTAGCGAAACAATGGTGTTAATCCAAGCAAGTACTTGAACCGACGCGTCGAGTCGTCAACATCGTTTGCACGGGCTATTTTGGGGTCCAGGTCCAATAAGTATCGTTTCCTTCTTTCATTTGGTGTTTCACGGTCCTGAGATTCTGGTTCTGGCTTTGCAGAATTGGGTTCTTTGGATCCTCGAGTTTGGGTCCGGCGCAGATCTGTCATTTGCAGCTAATTCTAGACGAGATTCTGGGGAATCGATCGATGAAAACGTAGATTGATGATAATTGGAAGTTCCCACAGGCAATACTTAGATCAAACTTGTTGCTTATGCCACGCTCTTAAAAGTGTATGAAATGAGTTTGCTTACAAGTAACGTTTTTTTTATTTTATCCCCTTTAGTGTATTGGGTTTTTCGATTTTCGTGGTTTGAGTACTTTTTTCTGTTTGGTTTTGTGTAATCTCCACTGATTTTGTGGTATTTTTATTTGTCAATTATTTTACGTAAAAAAAAATATTGTTGCGGAATGGGCTGAATTTCATGGCTGCGAATTTTTTTTGTCTCTCTGTCTGTCTGTCTTTTTTTTTATGTGTGCCTCGTCTAGCTCCTCCTCAATTGTCTAAATTCCAATCAACGGCCTGGAGATTCCGTGTTTCCAACCAATCATTACACTTTTTAAACACTTTCAGGTCAAAGAAACCACGGTGTGCAGACAATGGCGAGGGATGCACTGTTTTCAAGATCAAGAAATTATCCAGTAATTTATTACTGAACTTGGCAATCCGCTGTTGCGCCGGACTGCCCCATGCCATAACAACAAACCCAGATCCCGTCCGGTGATAAGTCAATGCCACTTCAATCACTTTTTCTGTAAACGTTTCCCAGCCTTGTTTAGCATGACTGTTTGCTTTGTGAGCCTCGACGGTCAACACGGCATTTAACATAAGCACGCCGCGTTGCGCCCATTTCGTCAAGTTTCCGCCGCCTGGTTTGCCCTGTTTGGCCAATTTCTGGTAATCAGGGATCTCAAAGTCGGGGAATTCGATCTTGAGTGTTTTGTAGATATTAACAAGCGAAGGAGGCGGTCTGGTGGGCTCCAATACCGAAAACGCAAGCCCGTGTGCCTGATTAAAGTTATGGTACGGATCCTGGCCCAATATAAGACACTTGATCTTGGGAAGTGGGGTATAATGGGACCACGAATATATCTGACTGGCTGGTGGGAACACTGTTTTCAGTTGTTGCAGGGCAAGAAACCGCTTCAACTTGAGGAAATACGGCTTGACAAGCTCGCCGTGAAGAAATACAAGCCATGAAATGTGGAGGTGTTTGATTTCAAGGTCAAGAAGTTCACGTTGTTCTGGAGTAAGTGAATCAATCCATTGCTGTTTATCAAAGTTGTGTATCTTGCAGAATTGCGTATAGTCATCAGTTATATCGGTCTCTGGCTTTTCTTTCACTGGCTTTTCTTCTGTCGCAATAACTGGCATTTCAGATTTTACTGGTTCTTTCTTTTCTGAAGTTTGTTTCGCCTTTTCTTTCTTTTCTGTGCTGGGTTCTGACTTTTTCGGATTTTTACCGGCTTTGCCAAAGAAATCCGTAATCAATACTCGCTTCATTTGAGGATGTGACGCGTCTTTAATTAAAAGTTCGGTTAGAATTGTTTTAGCTCATCCATATTGTGTGGGGGTATATGCAGGTATTTCTATATACTTAAAACAACTTTGTCAAAAAGTACGGATATTCGTGGTCTTTCCGTAAGAATATGCTGGTCAAACAGCTGTAGAGGATGTAGAGAAAGACGGTGTTGGCAATAACAAGGCCATTTTTGGTATTTATGGAAGAGATTTTGCTGGTATGTGTCACTTCATAATTACCCAAATAAATCAAAGCAACAAACGACATGGCTAATGCAAAGTAATTGAGACCCACAAGCACGATTTCCACTCCAAATTGCCAATGGATACCGCCACTGATATAAATAAACTCTCCCTTGTCGTTTGTGGCCAAGAAAGGCACGCCTTCCAGCACAGTGAACTGGTAACCGCAAATACACACGAGAGTTGCCACGATAAAGAAGTAGGTTTGTACTGTCTTCTTTTCAAGCCGCCTCAAGAACTTGGGTCCGCGTTTCTTGAGCAAGAGAATTGTCGCCAACGTGACCAGAAACGTCTTGAGGAATTTAATTGTTGTATCCGATTGGCGGACAAAGATGTTTTTCTGCATGGTTTCCGAGAGAAAACGGGCAAACTCCATCACGATTTCATCTGACGATCCTTGGGGGATATTGAAGCGGATATGGGGTTCGTGTAGCACATCGATTCCGTAAGGATCGTGGTCGTCTTCGTAGCCAATAGTAATGTTAGGAGGAATCAACCATACGTGAGGTACAGTGTCAATGTGAAGTTCGTTGAAAACCCGGCTATTTGAAAGGTCTTGTAAGTCAACAGTGACAAAGAAGAGCTGTAATGTGTCGTGGTAATCTTCGAACCACGCACCAGCGACTTGTTTGAAAGCGGCTTCAAATGTTCCACACATCTGACACCCGTGCTCTGGATCGGTAGACGTAAGAACCACAATGGTGGTGTATTCACGGGGCCCAGTAAGGATCAGAAGGTTTGAGTTTGCAATTGGGATTACGAAACCGTCGTTTTCAAATGAAAGTTCAGCAAGTCTCAATGCCAGCGGCAAGAAGGCACTTGCAATTCCAGCAAGATATAGCCATGCTACAACGACGTCAAACACAGCTTTCATTAAAATTAATGATAAAACAAAAATGGGGTTTTAAATTAATCAATCTTTTTTGGCTATGATTTTTGTTTTTGTTATATAATTATATACCGTACTTCATTATACCACCTCGATATTCTATACATTAGTGTGGTGGTTGGTCTCCCACGAAGTCATCCTTCTCGTCTCTATTAATGATAAAGAATCCCAAGGTGACGATACTGGCACCAAATACGTACCAGAATCTCACCTGGAAACCTTTGATGATCCAATCTCCCATCATCGCCAACGGTATTGTCATGGTAAGCCCCACTGTCACAGTAAGTGGACTGGTTAGAAGCACTGCTTTACACCAGCAAAAGTCGCTGACAAATGTAATGATAGCATTGGATAAGAGAAGCGTTAGCACCTCCTTATTTGGAGGCAACTCAAACGTTTCCCATCCCCCCACATGCAATAGTATCAAAAATGGCCACAAACCAATGATACTAAAAACTCCAACAAACCCAAAAAAGAGATGGGTGTTGAGCACACGTTCACGGCTCGAGTTGTGAATCGAGATCTTAAATTTAAGAAGAATAGTGTATACGCCGTAGATCAACGCTCCAGCCAACGCCAACATGTTGCCCCACACCACTAGCAACGAAGAGACGTTGGGAACAGTGGACAGAGCATCTATCTTGGTGACAATAAGCACACCAGTAAACGAAAGCACTATTCCTACCAACTTATTGACGTTGATCTTTTCCACGGCATAAAGGTATCCAATAATCAAGGTGAAAAAGGATGATGTGGACGACAAAATCGTCTGGGATGCCACTGAGGTGTACGAGAGCGAGGCGTTGGTCACCAAATTGGCGGTAAACCACAATACAACAAACTGGAACGACAAACATACTGTTTCATAAAGACCGATATTGAGCTCGTCCTCGGGTTCGAGGCCAATTGTGTCTTCCTGTAACATAGCCAAGTTATCGTTGGAGCCGTAGCCACCGTAATCCTGTTCAGACTCGACCTGCTTCACCAAGTTGGTGGCACGGTAATCTTCACGTAGATTAGCGACAAATTGTGTGAAGGAAATATTTTCGTACCGTAAGTACGGAATGAGATAGAAGCAAAAGCATCCTGTGTTCAAGTATGTAATAAAGAACGGTTTGCGGTAGCTGTCATCTTCTACCAACGCATTAACTAGGAACGACGAGAGCACCCAAAATATCACCACCGATGAGAGGTTTATGAGGCCAAGAAGCCATTTTTGTGATGGTGTAAGTTCACTTTCGTGTACAAAGAACACCAGGACGTAACTGCCTATCGTTTTCTTCAAGTCTCTGACCATAGACATTGCAGCATAAACAGGAACGGCACTTTGTGATAAGCATCGAAAGGAATTAATGGTCGTGCGACATTTACTGAGGCGCCCACCATCAAACACGACATTGAGATTAGTCATCGTTTGAGATGGCGTCACCAAAAACGACACTCGAGAGAGCCATTGGCTACGGGGAATTCCAGCCAAAAACAAAAAATAAATGTTTTTCTGTTTGTGTTTCTATAACCACAAGAACAATGGCATTTTCTGGACCATTTTCGACTTAATAAACCGCCAAAAGGAGTATTACCTCGACAATGTCGTCTGACTTGAGTCCCGATGAGGAGGGGGGAAAGAAATCATCATTTGAGGAAAAAAACATTGATTATGTAAGCACAGAATTTATGTATTGGTTTATATACAGGTCAATTGTGTCATTTTGAATTCCAAATTCGGACATTTTCCCATAAACAATTGAACAGAAAACCCGAAGCCAATGCCACCTAAAAAGTAAGTTGTAAATGGAAGTAATGCCAAAAACCTTTTTCTAACCTGGAAACGTTGTCAAAGCGGTAGCTGATTTCAAGTATACTCGGTCCACCACCAGCGGCTTTAAATTCGGAGCCCATGTTGGAGCTTCAGGAGGAGTTTCCAATTCAGTGACAAATGCCATGGACATTGGAGCACAGAGCTTTGCCTTGTTTCTCAAATCGCCTCGTAGATGGGTTTCTCCACAAATAACCGATGCAGAAGCCACCAAATTCAAGGAATTGTGTGAAAAATACGGCTACAATCCCCGGACAGATATCTTGCCCCACGGATCGTACTTTATCAACATGGGGAACCCCGATCCCGAAAAGGAACAGAATTCGTACAATGCGTTTCTTGACGATTTGAAACGGTGTGAGCAGTTGGATATTGGATTGTACAACTTCCATCCTGGCTCGAGTCTTGATGGCGATCATCGTGAGTCGTTGGAACGCCTTGCAAAGAACATTAATAGTGCCATTAAGGAAACATCATTTGTCAAGATCGTAATTGAAAATATGGCTGGCCACGGGAACTTGATTGGATCAGATCTCCAAGATATTAGAGACGTCATCGATATGGTAGACGACAAGAGCCGCGTTGGAGTGTGTATCGATACGTGCCATACGTTTGCTGCTGGCTACGATATCCGTGATGGCAAGACATTTGAAGCTTTCTGGAAACAATTTGATGATATTGTTGGAGCCAAGTACTTGAGTGCGATCCATTTGAACGACTCCAAGGCTCCATTGGGTGCTAATCGCGATCTTCACCAGAAATTGGGGTACGGATTCCTTGGACTCGAGGTTTTCCGGAACATTGCCAATTGTGACCGCCTCAAAAACATTCCAATTATCTTAGAAACACCGGTGGGCAAAGATGATTCGGTTTATGGCGAGGAAATCAAGCTTCTTGAATGGTTGGAAGGGAAAACAATTGACGATACCGAGTTTCTTGACAAGCAACAAGAGTTGTTGAAGTTGGGTGCAAAAGAACGAGATGAACAGTTGCAAAAATTTGAGAAAAAGAAGGCAAAACCCGCTAAAGTAACGAGAAAGAAAAAGGGAGGCGATATTGCTACCATGGTAAAAAGACGTAAGGGAGTAAAGGAAGAAGAAGAGTAGTCTTGTTTTAATGGGTGCAAAATTTATAAAAAAAATTGTAATTTTCATGTAATAAATTAATAATTTTGGAAAAGCACATTAATTTCTTGTAAATTTTTTTTGTGATTTTATTGTAAGATTTTTGGCCATGGTTTCTTTATTACTTGTCTTGATACGTTATTGCACTTGTTGTTTTATTGTCGTCAGTAATGTCTTTGATAAAACCCCCCCGATCAAAATTGAATTGGAATTCAAATTTTTTTTTCTGGAGATTTATTGTGTTTCGCACGACCATAAATTTTTCAGGGCGATGAATCAAACAAAAACATCAAAATCTACAAGTCAACTGCTTCAATGTTTAGTGGATCGTCGTCAGGATTCGGTGGTTTTGGGAGCACCAACAACACCACTGTCTCTCCATTTGGCAGTTCCACCACGAATAACAACGCCACTGGCTCGCCGTTCAACAATAATAACAATAATAACAACACGAACACCGGCGCAAATATGTTTGGGTCGTCAACCGGCGGCAGTGCGTTTGGAAGTTCCAACAATGCGTTTGGCGCCAACAACAACAACACCACAACATCTGCATTTGGTTCCACGGCCAACAACAACAATACAGGTGGCGGCATCTTTGGCGGTGCCTCGAATCTGTCGCCGTTCGGCGCCTCCAACACCTCCAATGCGTTTGGCAACACCGGAACCAGCGCCTTTGGGGCCGCCAACAACAACACCAACACCAATTCCGGTGGCTTGTTTGGCTCCAACACCAACTCGGCCTTTGGAGCATCCGCCAACACTAACACAACATCGCCGTTTGGGGCCACATCGGCATTTGGCGGCGCCGCCGTCAATTCCAGCGCCAACAACGGCACTGCCTTGAAACCGTTTGCGCCAGTGACCGAGAAAGACTCGACAGGAACCACAAACGTGTTCCAGAACATCTCGGCCATGCCTGAATACAAGGACTTTTCCTTTGAAGAATTGAGATTGAAGGACTACGAACAAAACAGGCGCTACGGCAACGGCAACACGTTATCTGCTGGTGCTGGTGGTGCCTTTGGTGCCACCAACAACACTGGAGGCGGTCTTGGGTTTGGTTCTGCCGGCCAGACCTCGGCATTCGGGTCCAACAACACGACATCTGCGTTTGGAAACAACACCACGTCGGCGTTTGGCAGCAATAACAACACTACATCTGCTTTTGGCCAACCTAATAACAACACACCATTTGGAGCCACCAACACGAACACCAACTCAGCATTTGGCGGAGCACTGACCACATCGCCGTTCGGTGGTAACAACCAGAACCAGAATTCTGCCTTTGGCAGCACAGGAACCAGTGCGTTTGGTAGCGGCACCACGAGTGCGTTTGGTAGCGGTGCCAACAAGCCATTTGGAGCAACTAACTCTGCATTCGGTTCGTCGAATACTGGTGGTGGCTTGTTTGGTGCTAACAACAACAATAACAACACCACCTCGCCATTTGGGGCTCAGAACAACGCTTCTTCAGGCTTTGGTGCCACCAACAACTCGCCATTTGGTGCCCAAAACAACAATTCGGTGTTTGGTGCCCAAAACAACACCACCTCGCCATTTGGTGCCACCAATAACAACACTGGCGGAGGTCTTTTTGGATCAAACAACAATAATAATACAGCAGGAGCATTTGGTGCCAACAACAACACCAACACCAACACGGGATTTGGAGCTTCCAACAATGGAGGGTTGTTTGGTGCCAACAACAACAACAATAACAATAACAGTGCCTTTGGTGCCAACAAGCCAGCTACCGGAGGTTTATTTGGGTCCAATAACAACACTGCAGCCAACAACGGTGGAGGTTTATTTGGAGCCAATAACAACACGAACACCAACAGCGGAGGTTTATTTGGGTCCAATAATAACACTGCTGCCAACAACAATGGCGGAGGTTTATTTGGTAGTAAGCCTGCTGCTCCATCCGGCGGGCTCTTTGGCAGCAACAATAACACAGCAACTAACAACAGTGGTGGACTCTTTGGCAACAATGCTTCCAACAATACTGGCGGTGGGCTTTTTGGAGCCAAGCCAGCCGCTCCATCGGGAGGATTGTTTGGCGGTGGGGCCACACAGAATCAGCCACTGATGGGATTTGGCCAAGCCAACAACACTGCGACCGGTGGAGGATTGTTTGGAGCCAAACCAGCAACTGCAACTGGTGGTGGATTGTTTGGTAACTCAGGAAACCAAGCAACGACTGGCGGAGGCTTGTCTGGTATCAACAACAATACAAGCACCACTGGAGGAGGATTGTTTGGCGGCAATAACAATACCACCAATGCCTTGGGCGGCAACAACAACGCTACTGGTGGTTTGTTTGGCAGTAAACCCGCTGTTTCTACCACCGGAGGTGGCTTATTTGGTGGTAACAGCACACTGATGGCTGGTGGAGGCTTGCTTGGTGCCTCAGCGTTGCAAAACACGCAACAGCAGCAGCAACAGCCTGCTAACCAGCCGTTGGTGAACATCAACTCCCAAAATCCGTACGGCAAGAACCCGCTTTTCCAAAGCCTTACCAACCCTCAACAGACAGAAGCCAACAAACCTTCAGCGCTGTTGATAAAGGCGGGTCATGCCAAGAAGTCTGTGACGTTGGGTAGTTCGCGTCGGATCGAACCGCTTTTCCAGACCCGGGCATATGTCAAGGCAGAGCAGACCGTTGGAACCACTCCTGTCACTGCCAGCAAGAGTGCCAACGGTGGTCTTATCACAAGTCAGACTGATGCCGCGATCATTTCGTCGGATATCTTTGCACCAAAGTCGCATTTCAAGAAGTTGTTCTTGGACACATCGAAGGAAAGCACCACTGCCTTACTTTCTGAAGGTCCTAGTGCTGGTTCGAAACAGGTTTCGTTTGTGTTGAAGGATCAATCGAGCGAGGAGCCTGCAGCCGAACGCAAAGCATTGACTGAATCTCCACAGGAAGACGTTGGTTCCGCAGTGACTCCAGAAGAAGAAGAAGAAGAGGTGGATGCCGATGGGTACTGGACATCGCCCAGCTTGCTGGAATTAAAGAAGAAGTCGTTGGTTGAGTTAAGGAAAGTTGAGAAATTTACTGTTGGCCGTAAGTTTTACGGGAAGATTGAGTTTTCCGTGCCGGTTGATCTCAGTAGTTTTCTTAACCTCGATGAGATTGCTGGACGCAAGATTGTGATTGGTAAGAAGCTGTGCGATGTTTATCCTGACGAAGATTTTCCATTGGAAGGTGAAGGGTTCAATGTTCCTGCTACAATTACGTTGGAGGGATGTTATCCATTAGATAAAAATACCAAGATGCCGATAGTTGATCCTAAGGATGAGTGTGTCAAGAGGCACATTGACAACCTCAAGAAATTGCCGATGGAATTTAAGAGCTACGATCCCGAAACGGGAAAGTGGCAGTTTGCCATCGACAAGGTCAACTGAAATAGTTTAAATAGTTTAATACAAAATAAAGAAAAAAAAATGCAATACATAACGTGATGGATTCCGGGAAATCCAGGAAACAAATGGTGGTGGTTTTTGTAGATAAAGGTTGAGAGGCAAAGAGCGATTGGGCGCCCGCTCGCGCGCGCGCGCGCGGAAAAAAAAAGTATTACAAGGTTTGGAATTCCTGAAAAGTTGGAGTTGCAACCATATAAATAGACAGGGAGACTCGCATTGTTTTGTGCCACTGTCTATTCAAACACATCAAAATCATGTCGTACGTTACGTTATTGACACATGAATCGTATCTCGCAGGAGCACTCACGCTTGCACGACTGCTCAAGGAACTTGGCAGTCAGTTTCCTGTCCTGGTAATGGTGGATGGACGTGCTGTGGCGCCACATTTGCTCGAGCTTCTCACTGAGACCTTTGATTCAGTGATTCGAATCGATGATCAGGTGTTGTTGGCGCCGTTGGAAGCAGTTTCGGCCAAGTTGGGGCGCCCAGAACTTGCCGTGACGTTCACCAAACTTATGTTGTGGCAACAGACACAATTTCGCCGGGTGGTTTATCTTGACGCCGATACGTTGCCGTTGGCCAATTTAGACCTGCTCTTTGATACCGAACTCTCTCCAACACAAGTGGCTGCCAGTCCAGATGCTGGTTGGCCCGATATCTTTAATTCGGGGGTAATGGCACTAACACCCGACGTCGCGGTTTTTAAGGAGTTGGTGCAGTTTGCAGCCGAAGCCACCAACACTTTTGACGGAGCAGACCAAGGATTATTGAACGAGTACTTCAACTTGGCCCTGAAAGGTGCTAACTGGGTCCGGCTCCCGTTCGTGTACAACGTGACTCCCAACGCATCGAACCACTATCAGTACACACCCGCGTTTGGCCGCTTTTTAGACGAGATCAAGCTCTTACATTTTATTGGCGTTAATAAGCCATGGAATGCGGGGAATATCTTGTCCTGTGACTTCGATCACTTCCATCACTACTGGTGGGCAGCATTCCTGCGCTTCTACACTGGCATCGACCGCGAACACATCTTGGCCCGCCCGCACGGCGAGGCCTCCCATCTCCACTTCGACAAGGCTTCAAACGCCTGGGACACTAACACCGATCCGAACCCCACGATCCTTATGCAGGACACAACTTCCGAGAACGAGTCACGTGATTACTCCAAAGTGTTTCCCTGGGAACACAACTCCCAACGGCCACCTACACGGGTGTTCCACACTTCTACAGCAGTGGAATCGACGTCTACCGGCCGCCATGTTGATGCCCTTGCGGAAGGCTTGGAAACAGTGGCTATCGGCTCCTCCCATGGTGCCCATTTCCGTAGAGCCAACTTCAACGATAACACGACTTTCAATCCCGACCAGGCCCTTGAAGAGGTGGCCAAGTTACCTCTTCGGTTTATGACGAAACATACCCGTGAAGACTAAGAACTACATATTATCTATATATATATATATATATATTCCGAAGTATTATTTCTCCAAATAATAAATAGTTTATCTGAAAAAAAAATAAACTGCCGGTCCCAGGAATCGAACTTGGGTTTCTTCGGCCACAACGAAGTGTACTAACCACTATACTAGACCGGCTGACTTACGATAGCACAAACGGCACAGATAAACGAATGCATTAAAATTGGTGTCGAAAATATCTTCGAGTAAAATTATTTATCGCAAATATTGTGAGGACGAAAAATTACAGTTTGGTTATTAAGGAAATAATTATTCCAAAAAATACATTGTCAAGATTTTTTGGGCAAGTGGCAATAACTGATGATTCTTTTTTTTTTATCTTTGTTTGGGAAAACAATTGGGGCGGGGGCGGGAAATTAAATATGTTGGGAGATTTCCCTACAATACGTCACCTCATTTACAAAACAGGGCAAATTTAGAGATGTGAAAAACCGTCTAGACTGTTTGTGTTGTATAAAATAAACTGTTTCACTGTAGCGAAATACGATGGCATGGAAAGGTAAATAAAATATGGATGGGGAAACCTAACTTGTGTATCGTATAATAATCGTATAATAGAGATATTTTGAAGATGGTGGTAAAAATAATCATATAAAATTTTTTGAGATGGGTGACTAAGAAAATACTTGGACGGAGGTCCAAAAAAATTCTCGACTGCATGACCTGGAACGGAAGAGGAGACCTGTTGATGTGGGACTATTTTCTGCAAACGTGATGCGAGTGCACCAAACTGAAAGACATGGATGCACCAAAAAAATTAATAATACACACCAACAATTATGAATCTAGACGGAAAAAATAGCACGGAATTAGTAATATTTTAGAAGAACAAAGACCAAGGCAGTTAACGTGAATAAAATGTGACGACACAAAGTGCCGTGAGGAGAGACTAGAGAGAAGGGGAGAGACGATAGAGGAGAGGAGCGGAGAGGAGCGGAGAGGAGAGGAGAGCGAAATAGATCGAGAGAAGATTTCAAGTACTGATAAACGAGCCAAATTTTTTACTGGGGGGAAGGGTACGACAAAAGTGAGGCGGACTATCTGGGAGTGAGTCTCTTTTTTTTGTTATGGTATAATTTAAATTTTTAATTTAATATTTTTGGTTTTAGGAATGCCCACCAGACATATCAATAAACAACACCGCTTGCTCGTAAAATTGGACAATCTTGTCGTGATGAGACAGTGATTGTTTCAAGTGCGGCGCTTTTTTTTCCAAGGCTGGTGGGAGCGGAAGTTGAAGCTGCAGTGCGGCATATAGAGTGCGCGAAGGAACCATTTTAAAGAAAAGGGCGAAGGCGGTGCGGCGAACCGGATCTTTTTCTTGGGCTGACTAAGGTAGGCAAAAAAAGGAGGTGGGCGCCTCACATGAGAACCGAGGAATGAGCAAACAAATACCAAAGGACACATACAAGAAGAAAGTATTTTTGGAGGTAAGGGACTACATGAAGTGTGTAATTGTTGTGAGTAGCTGCATATGGTTAAACGAAATATATGAGTGTTGAGTTAGGGTTGGAGGGAAATGGAGATTAGGTGTGCATTGCGTCTTGCGTCTCTGGCGGCCCGCATCATTGAGGTGGCAGAAATTATCGGGTTAATCCTTCCGAAAATATCGCACAGTCAATATTATTTATAGGATAAAGTTTTAAATTTTGAAAATGACTTTTTTTTTTGTTTATTTTTTTGATTTTAATTTTTCTTTATAACATTGATCTTACCCTTTATTTTTCGCTCTAGTTTTAGTGAAAGATCTCTTCTCCATTGACAATGTATGACAACAACAATGGCAGTTACCCACCACCACTGCAGCTCCATCTCCATTACCAAGGTGCTCAGCAGACCCACCAACAACAGCAGCAGCCCCAGCAGCAACAACAACACCATCCGCCGCCCATGGGCCACCCCCAACTCCAGTTGCTCAAGGACAATGTCTACGACAACCAACCGCGATTCTACACGCTGCCAATGGTGCTACAGCAACCACTGTACGTTCAAATGAACGGCCATCCAGCTGCTGCCGCTGCTGCTGCCGGCCAGTACGCCCAGCTGGTGGTGTATCCATACCAACAGCAGCAACAACAGCAACAACAACAACAGCAACAACAACAGATTCAACAGATGCAGCAGCAACAACAGCAGTATTTTGAAAACATGCCGGTCAACAACTACATGCTCATACCGAACCAGACCGGGAGCACGACCACCAGCGCTCCTCAGGCGCCGCCAGCGGCCTCTACCAGCTCAAGTGGACGTACATCGAGTAATTTTTACACCAACTACGGCTCAATGCGCCAATCGTACCCCAAACAGACCGGAAACCAGACCAGCACTGCTGCGGTGGCACCTCCGGTGATATATGCCAACTTTCCCGAACGTCTCCAACAGCTTTTGCCAGCTCCACCGTTGGCCCAGGCGCCAGTGCGGCCAGATCTCAACACAAATCTTGCCCAGAAACGGGCCAAGCGTAAGTCGAAGTTTCTGAAGATCCAGGATGACTTGATTGTCAGTCTCAAGAAGAAGGGCAAACTGTGGGTGGAGATTGCCGAGATTTCGGGCGTCGGATCGTATCTTGCGGCCCGGAACAGGTATCAGGTCATTGTTGGCCAACAGGGAAACAACAATTCGCTGTCGTGGAGCGGAGCTGACAAGGTACACCTCCAGGAGTTGTTGGATGCTGGTGAGCTTGAAAAGTGGCGGTTTATTTCTCTCGAGCTTAACAAAGCCACCAGTAAAAACTTTACTGCCATTGAATGTCGCGACTTTGTGCGGGCTATGTTCTGGCAAGACCCGGCCCAATTTGGTGTCACAGAGGAAACGGTGTCGGAATGTGTCAAGGAAAAGAAGATTACTGAAAAGGCAAACGAACAACGTGACCAGCAGCAGAAGAAATTGGGCAAAGACGACAAGGAGCTTGGCAATGCCGTGGGTGTAGCCGGGGGCAACAGTAGCACCAACTCGCTGTCTCCTTCTACCACTCCGCTGCAGAATACCGCTGGAAATTACTTCACCAGCACTGGCACAAATTCGGTGTCGACTGCTGCCACAGGCGGAATTCCCCAACCATCGGTGCATCCCCAACCACTTCCCGCTCCGTACCACCGCAGCAATGCCCTTCCTACAAACGGGCAATACAGCTACAAGCATTACTACTAGCGAGCCTGGTTGTTTGTGTAAACTATAATTGTGTGTAACTATAATAAAGAATCCTTCCTTGCGAAATATTTCTGCACGCGGCGATGGTTTATTATGTGGGCCTTCTCCAATAATTATTTCTACCAATAAACTTCTGCTGGTTTTAGATTATTTTTGTTAAATAAGGCTCACCAACCTGTTCCATCACAATTAAAAAAAATAGGCAGAAACGTAAAAAAGCAAAAAAATAAAAATATAATTTTTCAATTTATTTTCTCATACATCCAATTTTGCTATCATTTAATGCAAGCTTGCACTTATCTTCCTTAGTAATTTTACTAATGATATTTGTTTGGTGCTGTCCCGGGATGCGTGGCGTAATGATGGAAGAATAATTGTTTTTTTATTCATCCTTTATTTTTGAGGCTTTTTTGTGTAATAATGTTTATTTTGGATACCTATTATTTCTTTGATATTTTTTTTGTGGATTTGCGGAAATGTTTTTTTTTGCGTGGTGCTCCAAACTCCCAGTCACCTAAAATAGCACAAGAATTTTTTTATTGTAAGCATATCGTTACTGCGTATGTTTGGAACTTCAAGATTTCTTGACCTATTGGGTATGTCGTAACTAAAAAAAAGATACCCGACATACTTTTTTAGTTCCTATACGCCTATTTCGCTCTACGTATGTTCACAACCTTCTGTTGTATTGTCCCGAGCAATATTTTGCAGTTTAGGTATCGGAATCTTCGCAACTCTAATCAGGGGGCCATTATTATTCAGCAAAGCTTATTTTAATCAAGATGGTCGAGTCATTTTCTTCCATAATTACGAGGTTCGATGGGTTGTAGCGTGTAGCGGTGAAAAATACGTCGTTATTTCAAAAGTGTAACGTATCACCACAAACCCACATCTGACAAAGGGTTACTATCCAATATTGCGGTTGGTCATCTTTTGGCTGTTGTGGTTCCCCCAATTCTGCCATATAATAATTTTACTCAAATTTTAAACTTAGGCGCTCGCTCGTTCGCCTGTTCGGGAAATCTTGATCATCCTTATCGGTTAATTGAGTTACCGTTCCGATAGGATGTGGCTGCCTCCACAGGTTTGCTTTGATGGAGGATGGGAGTAATGCTATCATGTGACATGTATCATGTGAGAAAATCACATGAATCATATCACATGACCACAATATTCCACCACAAAATTTCACCGTGGCAAAACCCACTTTACTTAGAAAACCATTTACCATGACCGATAATATGCAGATAGACACCCCCGAGATAGATGAGGGCTTATACTCAAGACAATTGTACGTTTTGGGCAAGGAAGCCATGTTAAAAATGCAAAACGCCAACGTGTTGATTGTTGGATTGACAGGATTGGGGGTTGAAATCGCCAAGAACGTTGCCCTTGCTGGTGTCAAGTCGTTGAGCTTGTACGATCCAAAGCCAATAGAGATTAGCGACTTGTCTACACAGTTTTTCTTGTCGACTGGTGATCTCGGTAAGCCCAGAGCCGAAGTTTCTGCCGTCAAGTTGGCCGAACTAAACTCTTATGTTCCTATTTCTGTGGTAACTGACTTGCTGGAACAGCTGTTGGCATCTTACAAATGTATCGTTACCACCAACATCTCGTTGGAAGAACAGGTCAGAATCAACAACTTCACCCACGCAAATAACATCGGATTCATCAATGCCGACATTAGAGGTTTATTCGGTCAGTTGTTTGTTGACTTTGGTGACAAATTCACGGTGATTGATCAAACGGGAGAAGAACCACACCAGGGAATAGTGTCTGATATTGAAAAGAACGGAACCGTTACCATGTTGGATGACAACAGACACGGTTTGGAAGATGGTGACTATGTCAAATTCTCCGAAGTAGAAGGCATGCCTAAGTTGAATGACGGAAACCCACGCAAGGTCGAAGTTTTGGGCCCATTTGCGTTTAAGATTGCCTTGAATGGTGACGAAGGTGAATATGTACGTGGAGGGTTATACCAACAAGTGAAGGTTCCTAAGGAAATCTCGTTTGAACCATTGGTAAAACAATTGGCTAATCCTGAAGTCATGATTTCTGATTTCGCAAAGTTCGATAGACCTCCCCAATTACACTTGGCTTTCCAAGGTTTACATGCTTTCCAGACTAGACATTCTAGTAAATTACCAAGACCTTACCACGAAGAGGATGCCACCGAATTCTTCAGATTGGTGCAAGAAATCGCTGCACAAAACCCTCAAGTGTTGTCCGGAGCTGATCTTGACGAAAAGTTGGTCAAGGAAGTTGCCTACCAAGCCAGCGGTGACATACCTGGTGTTGTTGCCTTCTACGGTGGGTTGATTGCTCAAGAAGTCTTGAAGAACTGTTCGTCCAAGTTTGGTCCCGTCAAACAATGGCTCTATTTTGACTCATTAGAATCCTTACCTCCTCAAGACAAGTACCCTAGATCTTACGAGAACAATAAGCCTTTGGGCTCAAGATATGATAGCCAAATTGCAGTTTTCGGTAAGGACTTCCACAACGCCATTTCCAACTTGAAGGTTTTCTTGGTTGGTTCTGGTGCCATTGGCTGTGAAATGTTGAAAAACTGGGCCATGATGGGGTTAGGTTCCGGCCCAGAGGGTAAGATCATTATCACTGATATGGATTCGATTGAAAAGTCGAACTTGAACCGTCAATTCTTGTTCAGACCAAAAGATGTTGGTGGGAACAAGTCTGAAATCGCTGCTCGTGCTGTTGTTCAAATGAACCCCGACTTGGAAGGAAAGATTGAATCCAAGTTGGACAAGGTTGGTAACGATACTGAACATATTTTTGACGATGCCTTCTGGAACGGCTTGGATTTCGTAACCAACGCCTTGGATAACGTCGATGCCAGAACATACGTTGACCGTCGTTGTATTTTCTACAAGAAGCCTTTGTTGGAATCGGGTACGTTGGGTACCAAGGGTAACACGCAGGTTGTTATTCCAAACTTGACTGAATCATACTCGTCGTCGCAAGATCCACCAGAAAAGTCCATTCCATTATGTACTTTGAGATCGTTCCCCAACAAGATTGACCACACCATTGCTTGGTCCAAGTCCTTGTTCCAAGGCTACTTTGCTGACTCTCCAGAAAGCGTTAACTTGTACTTGACTCAACCAAACTACGTCGAACAGTCCTTAAAGCAGAACCCAGATATCAAGGGAACATTGGAGAACATCGCCAACTACTTGAACAAACGTCCTTACAGTTTTGAAGACTGTATCAAATGGGCTCGTCTTGAGTTTGAAACCAAGTTTAACCACGAAATCCAACAGTTGTTGTACAACTTCCCTAAGGACGCTCAGACATCGAATGGTGCTCCATTCTGGACTGGTCCTAAGAGAGCTCCAGAACCTTTGGTGTTCGACATCAACAACAGGGATCACTTGAACTTTGTTATTGGTGGTGCAAACCTTTTGGCGTTTGTATACGGATTGAAGGAACCAAACACAACTCTCGAAGACTACGAAAAGGTATTGTCTCTGATTGAAATTCCTTCATTCACACCAAAGTCCGGTGTTAAGATTGCTGCCAACGACGAAGAAGCTGAAAAGCAGGCCAACCTTCTCTCTGGATCTTTGGATGATGATGAGATCAAGAAGATTGCTGCCACTTTGCCAGAACCAAGCACTCTTGCTGGCTACAGATTGAGCCCAATTGAATTTGAGAAGGATGACGACACCAACCACCACATTGAGTTCATCACTGCTGCTTCCAACTGTCGTGCTTTGAACTACTCCATCGAAACCGCCGACAGCAGCAAGACCAAATTCATTGCTGGTAAGATTATCCCAGCCATCGCTACCACCACTGCGTTGGTTACTGGGTTGGTTTGCTTGGAATTGTACAAGGTTGTTGCTGGTTACAAGGACATCGAGAAGTACAAGAATGGTTTCATTAACTTGGCCTTGCCATTTATCGGTTTCTCTGAACCGATCAAATCTGCTACCGGTAAGTACAATGACAAGACCTTTGACCAAATCTGGGACAGGTTTGACTTACAAGGTGACATGACCTTGCAGGAATTGATTGACCACTTTATAGAAAAGGAAGGTTTGGAAATCACCATGTTGTCTTACGGCGTGTCCTTATTATATGCCTCTTTCTTCCCACCTAAGAAGCTCAAGGATAGATTGTCTTTAAGTTTGACCAGTTTGATCAAGGAAGTCAGCAAGAAGGATATCCCCGAACATGTGAACTACTTGATCTTTGAAGTCTGTACCGACGACAAGGAAGGTGAAGATGTTGAGGTTCCATACATTTGCGTTAAGATTTAAGAAATTTGTGTAGTTTTCTTTATTAATTAATATTGGTTAATATTTCTAAGTACCTGTACTTATTAAACGATTGAGTTCTCCTCCAGACTGAGACAAGCTATCGAAGCTACCGATTTCAGCAACCCTTCCTTCCTTGAGGACAACGACTTTGTCAGAAATTTTCATCAATTCTGGATCATGTGTTATAATTATAATCGTATACAACCGAGAGAGACGATGTTTAATCAAATCAATAATCTTTCGAGTATTCTCCGGGTCCAAATTAGAAGTACATTCATCAAAGATTAATATTTCAGGTCGACGTGCCAATGCTCTTGCAATCGATAACCTCTGGAGTTGGCCTCCGGAAATTAACGAGTTCGTTCCTTCTCCAATTCTGGTGTGAATGCCTTCCGGTAAAGACATCACAAATGTGTCGATGTTCACCATTTTCAATATTTCTCTAACTTTATCTTCGGTCAATTCTCTACGAGAATCAGTACCATAGACCATGTTTTCGTAAATCGTACCGTCAAAGAACTTTGGGAATTGTGGGACAATGGTGATTTTCTCTCGTAACCAGTCGGTATCAAGGCTATGCAAGTCCTTACCGGATATAAAGACCGTATCCTCAGCAACAGGGAATAACCGGAGTAATAACAGTGCGACAGTAGATTTTCCAGAACCAGAATGTCCAAGAATTGCAACCAATTCATTCTTATTAATTGAAAATGAAACATCTTTGAGGATCCTTTTCAGGCCATAGCTAAAATTGACCTTGTCAAAGCAAACTAGTTCCTGCTTTGAAAAATTTGCAACTCTGGCTTCACCTCCACTTTCAGCAGTGGAATCTTTGAGCTTTAACAAATCAATAATAAATGTACCAGCTCTTTGCCCTCTAACAATGTCTGGCATTTGATTAATCATACCTCCAGAATTTACCAAGGTAAGAGTCAAAATTGTCATAACTTGCAAGAATTGATGAGTCAAGTATTCCCGCTTTCCAACCAACATCATACCATAGTAAAGTATAGTTCCTGTAGCAATTGAGTTGCAAACTTCAGAAAGTGCTATACCAAAACCAGTATGAACCGCACGAAATTTTCCAACCAGTCGCATATTTTGCAACCGTTCGCCAAACACATTATTGAAGTGACCAGAAATATTAAAGAGTCGTATCACTTTAATTGCAGTTAAAGTTTCGTGATTATGATCCTCCAACTTAGCCACTCGGGATTTATACCTTGCTTCAGCAGATTCCAAAAACTTTTGGTAAATTCCAGTGACTAGAAGAATGAGTGGCACAAAGGAAATACCTACCAATGCAAGTTTCCATCCCAGAATCACCGACCAAATAATACCGAATAGAACCATAGAAATGACAGTAAGAGTTATTGACAAGAAGTGCGAAACTAAATTACGTAAATCTCTTGTGTCATTCATCAACAATGCGGTTAATTCAGCTGGATTCTTGCTATCAGAGAAGAAAGCCATATCTTGTTCATTAATTTTGGTGAATGCCATTTTTCGAAGATTGACAATCCATTTTTCACTGATATAGTCAAGGATAAACAGCGATAAATAGTGAAACAAACCACTCGCTAACGAGATTCCAATCATCACACACGACCACTTAATCAATTCACTTTTCAAATCTGCGCCGGTGGAAACTTCCACCATAATCCCCAAAAGCTTTGAGAAGCAAAAGGAGAATACAGGATTTAAGACACCTCCAAGAACTGAAACCAATAATCCAAATACCAATAAACCCTTTTTCTGGATTGTTGCGCGGTAGTAGTTGAGTATCTCAAATATGCCCATAATCTTCTCCTCGGCATCTCTGCTTTCAAGACCACGAAGAATCACCGGATTACTAATAAACTCATATTCCTGAAAATCTATTTGAGTCTTGGGTTCTTCAGTAGCCTTTGGACTATCATTTTCAAACTTATAACCTTTGGTTAGGTTACCCTTTTCAAGTTCACTGAATAACCCCTTATTTTTAAGAACACCATTTTGCAAGCAAACAACATAATCATCATCTTGAATTTGTTCGAAGTCGTGAGTTATTACAATGGTTGTTTTTCCTTTTCTCCATTCTCTGATTGCTGAAAATAGAGCATTTCTATTATTCTGATCCAATGCACTTAATGCCTCATCCAAAATGAGTATAGGTGTGTTTCTTATCTTAGCCCTGGCAAGAGAAATCCGTTGCTGCTGTCCACCAGATAAAGTCAGTTGAGAAATTCCTGTTTCATATCCATCTGATAAGTTTCCGACGACAGAATCCAACCCAGAAAAAACACAGGCTTCTCTTAACTTTGAATCAGGAATATCGGTTAAAGACTCATACCGGTCCAGAACAGACAAAGCAACATTATTCCGTACAGTTTCCTTAAATATAACTGGGTTCTGCTGAATAAGAGTAATGTTGTCAGTGATCCACCGTTGGTTCAAGTTGTCAATGTTGTGTCCATTTATAGTAATCATTCCACTCTTTGGGTTGCAAAATTTCACTAATAATTGAGCCAATGTGGATTTACCGGATCCAGATTTTCCAATGATAAAGTTCATCTGTTTGGAATTTAATTCAAAGGTGACTCTGTCAAGAACGGTATCATCCCGGGAAGCATAATTAAAGCTAACTTTTTCAAAGCGAACTGTATGGTCGATTATTGTAGGGCACAATCCGATTTTGGAAGCCAGAAAGTCTGCATTGTTGAGAGTTTCAGCTATTTTTGCAGCCGCAGCATGTGCCTTATTGAGAGTAGCAATAAGAGTTGTGAGATCAGACACAGTTGCTCCCAAAGTCAAACATGAACTGAAACAAGTAAACAAATCGTTGATTTTCAAGTTACCCTTTCCAAGCATATAATTTCCAAACCAGAATCCTTGAACAAACATCAACAAGGAAAGACTCTTGAGACAGCCACTATTTGCAGCAATTGCATTAGCCAAGTTGTAAAAAGATTTGGCAGATAAATCAATGATTTTGTTATACTTGACAGTATCATTGTATTTACCATTAAACATACGAACCACTGACCCAGAAACAAGAATCCAATCTAATATTTTAGATCCCTGAGCAGTGTATTCGTTTTCTTCCTGAGCAGCCCTGTGCGTCAAGTTTCCAAAATACCAACCAAGAATAGCCATCAACGGGAAACTTGCCATTATCACCAACGAAACCGACCATGAGTAGTACATTGCAGTCACAAAAAGAGCTATGATTGAAGCGATACCTTGAATCATCAAACCTATTACCTCGGAATTGCCTGCTCTCAATTCTTCAACACACCTGTTGATTTGAGACGTTTCTCCCATTAAGTTTGATTTTTCAAGCCAAGTCGAGTTACCATTCAATACCTTTTGATAAAGTGCAATTCTGGCACGGCTTTGTTGTCTTTCACCAAAAATCATCCAGCAAAATATACCTGACCAGGTGAAAACAACACGAACTGCTCCAACAAGCATGATATAACCACATTGTTGGCGGATATCTTGAATAAACTTGTGATAAGTAGAAGCTCCTTCGAGGTAATGGCTTAATTTTGCAAACACGTTACCATACAAGATTGTTTGAAGTGGCGTTGCCACCGAAGATACACATAAAAGCAATCCAGAAAGCAGCATGAACGGAATATCAGAAGTTGTGATGAACATGAAAACATTTGAAGAATAAGTCTTGCGTGGAGGGACTATCTCCTGACATTCGAACTGGTAATGTTCGTCCTTTTCAAAAGGGTTGGAGATTTCCGACTTCGAAGTCAGTAGCTTGGTCATTGATGTAATTTTCAGAAACATCTCAGGTGTATTTCAGGCCGCTTTATATAGTCTTGCAAATTAGTATTGAATTCTGTTTGATTCAATTTCCCAATACGGAACTTGCAATGGTTGAATTTTTTTGCACCCATAAAATTAAAAATATCTGTAAAAAAAACTATCCCTATTTAAGTCCTATATGAGCCTCTTCTGTGAAGTAACGGCGAAGTGTAGTTGGTATAATTGTGGTCATAAGATGGTTCCTGAGAATCAATTTGATCAATCTGGTATTTTTTCAGTATATACGGAGTATGAGCCGTGTGATAAGAGACATTATTGGTTTCATTCGCCTGCTCAATTTGCTTGTACCGGGAGATTTCCTGCTCCTTCTCCCAAAGAATCTGCTTCAAATGTTTTGCTTCTCTGAACTGGTCAAACTGAGATGAATTACGGTAGCTGCCAAACGCAACATTGGTTCCAATCAAGCTGCCAATGACGAAAATGCACAGGAATACCAACGCTTTCCAACTAATGGGCGAGACAAAGCCATTCACTATATCAGCAAACGTTTCGGCGGTGATTTTTGATCTTCCAATCAACCGAGGATCACGATTCATACACTTTTCCCATGCGGAACATGCCTTTTCCAACGCAGGCACGCGAGTATTTCCATTTTCATTAACACACTTGTTGCGATAGTATTCGCGAGTACATCGCGAAATTTCCTGAACCGCATCAGCAGTATATACCTTGAGCTTATGGTTAATATCGAGACGTATAGTCTTGTAGAACAGATAGCCAAAATATAAGATGATTGCTACTATTGATACATTAATGAAAAGTTGGAGATAGAGCGATAGCACGTACGGCACGGAGGGGTCCATGAACCTGCCTGGTTTTTCTTCATGCACCTCGTCAAATCGAGTATCTGAGTTCTTTTGCTGAGTATTTGTACAGCTATTTTGTGGATGAGTAAAGCTCAGTGACAATTCAACGTTATTATGTTCATTACGGTTGTCGTAATGGTAATTTCGTTTGGGACTAGTTGTCAAAACGTTTCTTTGGGGTGTCGTGAAATTGTTGAGCTGGTCGACTTTTATCGGAGCCAAACTTTCTAGAATATCTGTCTTGACATTGGGAAGAGGAGTTGAAACCAGTTTAATTCCATCTTTGGTAATGGGCGAATGCTTAAGTTCAGAGGGTAGAAACGAAGATTCCATCACAGAAACGTGGAATATCCAACAGACGAAAAATACGTGGAATAATTCGATGATATATTATTATCGTGGTTAAGTGCAGGAGTTCTATCAAAAACATCACCCACCGAAACTAAATTATGCAGGTCCAACGCGTATTGTGCATGTGATGTAACAACCAATAATTGCATCTTTCTCTTTCTGGTATGGAACTACGGTCTAAGTTAAAGAGGTTTAAGTATGATGAATCAAAAGTAAACCTGGACTCTAAGATAACAAAGTCAGTGAAAAGTTTACCACGCAAGATTGTGAAAAAATTAATTCCAGACTTGCAAGAGCTTGCACCGTCACATACCACTGACGAAGTTGTTGTGTTTGTGGGATTTAATCCTGGAGAAGAGTCAGCAAGGCGACAGCATCATTATGCACATTTTTCCAACTTGTTCTGGAAACTATTCAACCAATCAGAGATCTTGCTCAAGGTATTGCTGGTCATAGACATTAAGCAAGAGGGCGATACGTTATTGAACCAACTTATTGTCGACAACAAAACGGTTGTCAAGACCGAGAACGACTTTGATCTTGTCCGGTACAAGATTGGATTTACTGACTTGGTCCTTCGATCTACCAAAAAAGCGGAAGAACTTGAAATGAAGGAAAAGCTAAAGAATGTGCCTCGACTTTTCCAGGAGTTTAACGATGCCAACACCAAAATGATTGTTTTTATAGGTAAAGGAATCTGGGAAGCTGTTTTTAAATTCTGTGGTCAGCAATTGGGAATTAAAGCGAAGCTAACAAAGTCGAATTTCCAATGGGGGCTCCAACAAGAAAACAAAGAAAGCTCAAATGAAGCACGGTTGCATAATACTGTTCTCAGATCCATTATAAAGCAAGTTCCAGCACATTCAAAGCTTTATGTGTTTCCAAGCACTTCTGGGTTAGTTGGGAGCATGAAGTATGACGAGAAATTGCAACTCTGGTACGATCTTGCCAACGATATCGCCAAATCTAAGTCGTTAGATTAATCTATAAATCAATATATACATGGGGATTGGGGAGTAAGTTACTTCCAGATCTTATAGAACACGCTATCCAAGTCCTTATCGAACTTTGCCTGTGTTTCAGGACTGACGTTATCTCCGTATTGGCCAAAGTTCTGGGTGAAAAATTTGTCAATCACGTACCGGATCTTGTCACACTGTTCGACACTGACACATTCATCATAATGAAGTCTTTTCAAGGCTTTGTTTTGGATCAGAGCACACGCAGTAGTTCGCGTGATTTCATCCCGACACTGATTGGTCGAAGTTATTTTGAATTCTCGGAAACATTCCATCACTTTCTGTTGGAGTTCGGCACAGTTGATATGCGCCACCTTCAGATTCGTCTCAGACTTCTTGTATTTGTCGTAATCGAAGTTGTATGGATCATTTACGTGTTTCAGTAGCACTTGGTTAACTCTTTTTTGGTGTGGTGTGAGTTCAAAGATGGACTGGTGTTTTGATTCTGGATTGTTTGCATCGAAGAACTGCAGGAGACTTGGATCAATCTCCTTTGAGACTTCGCTGCTTTCTTTTGAGCTGCCGAAGGGCCACATTATTACCGAAACCCGAAGACGTTCTTGGGAGAAAACCGCAGATTTAGTTTTGAGATATTCAAATGACTATATACAGGATAATTTAACTATTACTTCTTTCCAACACGCCTTCCAAGAAGCGGCCTATTTCGACGTCAAGAATGTTTAGAGTTGTTTGGGCTTCATTTGAAGCTTCCAGATTAGGCACTTCAGTTAACTGGAGTAGTCGGGATCGAGCGAAATCGATTTTTGACATGGTCAATATGCGTAATCGCGAAACGATTGGAGTCAACCGGATTTTTTCTGTGGCACTGAGACATTGCTTCTGTCCTGCAACTTCGAACCCGTCGATAAGAAAAGAGAGAAGCACGTCCAACGACAGGAAAAACGTAAAGAATCCAATCAACTTTGCGTAGTCGAGCGGCGAAATCACCGGTGATTTCGCAGCCACCACAAAAATGTCGGCGTAGTGCGCAATGTATTCCTCGAGATCCGACAGAATACGCACGAGGTAGTCGGTTTGGCCAAAGAGCGGTGATTGATGGGAAAGTGAGATTGTAAAGAGATCCAAAACTTTTCCAAGATCAACAAGAAGCTGTTGGAGCAGATACAGCTCGGTATCGCCTGCTTGGTTCTTAACAAACCGTCGTTGAATCTGTAAAAGAGTTTGGTCAAGGAAGTTGATTAACCGACTCTGTTGGTTCTGCGAGAGCAGATCTCGGGAATTGGATTCAACCTCTGATTTAAGTAATGCGTACTTAACGTCAAATGGAACAGTAAAAGTTTCTATTTCGAACCGTTGGTCATTTACTGATGCTGATGTTTGCGATGGCGTTTGCGATGGTGATGGTGATGGCGATGGCGATGGCGTTGGCGATTTGGTATCGTACAACTCAGGATTTAACTCGAGATCATCAAGAATAGATTCGGGAAGTGCACCCTCAGGAAGACTTGTTACCTCTTCATTGGGAGCCGGATGGGTCGGGGTTGGTGGCGTGGCCATTTTTTTTAAAAAAAAATCGTGGTTCTACTTGTAGCAGGTGACGGAAAGGTTGCAGCCGACTAACGAAATGCCATCACCATACGCGCACCGCTGGCGTGGCAGGATTCTCGGTCGTGTGCGTCTCCAGGTGGCAGAAAAGACAAAAAGAAAGGATCGGAATAATTTTCTCATCTACACTTTACGTCACACAAGATAACGGAGATTTTTTCTAAGTAAAGTTAACTTCACGGTGGTAGCAAAAGAGTGTTTTGCAAGCGATATTTGGCTTTAAATATACTTACAGAAGACTTAGAAACTTGGGTAGCAGCGGAAAACCTTTTCCTTTTTAGTCTCCTGGTTTCTCTTCTTTCTTGTTTGATTCCTGACCCCCTCGCCAAATATATTGTTTTTAGGCGCCTGCCATCCCATCTCAACCCCCCTAAAAATTACCCCCATCTACCAAAAATGCCTGTCACAGAACCAGCACCTCATGATCCAAAGTTGGCATTGCTTTCTCGTGTATCTAGTGATTCCAGTGCTAATTCAATACCGCTAGATGCAATCGATGTTGCTTATAACCCGACCAATCCCGAACACCGGACTGCCACAACAGCAACATCCTCCACCATTACCGATTCAGACAACCCACCATTGGTGCTTCCAGTAAAGCCACCCACAAAGAAAACATATCAGGACTACTTTGATTCCTTGCTGTCTCCAGCAAACACCATGCCACGTTTCTCAAATACATATCTTCGTCCCAACGCCCGTTTTGTTGGCGAGCAGCAGTCAGGGAAGGCACGCTACAGCATCCGTGTCGACTTTCAAACAGTAGACTTTGTCAACTCCGTGGTCACTGGGTTTCTCCAGATCTCAGGCTTGACAGAACAACATCCGGAAATCACCACCTGTTTCCGCGGCGAAATCATCAACAACCCGTTCAACGAATATATCTGGGAAACCCCCTCGAAACGAAGTCATCACGATACAACCATCAAACGATATTCGTTTATAACCGAAAACAAGGAATGGGGTTCGTTCATGAAGAACGACTTGGAACACTGGAAGAAATTGACTTGTTCCAGCTTCCTCAACGATACCCAACTTCGCCAGAAGTTAATCAGTATCCAGAACGGTACTGATGATAACCAAGTCATATATATGAGATGGAAAGAAGAGTTCTTATTGCCAGACTCCCGCATTAAACAAATCAATGGCGCTTCGTTTGAAGGATTCTACTACATTGCGCTTAATATTGGGGGATTTGGCCATTCATCATCGCCCAGCTCATATTCGAGCTCAATCATCCCTGGAACCATTTCGGGACTCTACTACCATAAATCGTCAGAAAAGTTCCAATCGCTCAGCTTACGTTACGTTGAAGAACACGGGATCAGCAGTACGTTCGAGTTTCTTTAGTCATTATACATTTTTGTTCTTTTGTTAAATTGGGTTTTCTGTGTTTAGTTTTTATTCTCACGCTGTTTTATAATTCTTAATAGTTACAACTCCTTCTTGGCTCTGTTGGCGTAGATCTTTGCCGTGAATGGTTCTTCAAAAAGTAAAGCAATCTTGTACATGATAAACACAAACGCAGCAACTGCAACCCCAGTTGGTTTAGCGTACCATAATGCTGTACCTAAGAAACAGAGGGTGGAACCATTGTACATGGGATTATCATTAACATTGAATGGGAACCCAGTAACCCGTTCCTCCATCAAAATACCAAAGTAGTCGCCAAGATACGTTCCAGTGACACCCAAGGACCACATTGATGTGATAACCAAGAGATTGCCAAAACCAAAAGTGGCAACGGCCAATGCCTTGACTAAAATGGAATCGGCCCATGGCTGGAATGTCGGCTGTTGTTGCAATGCGTCGTGATACACATGATCACGGTAGATTCCGAGCGAAAAGATGGTCAATGCCAATAAGTAACATCCATTCTTGGCACCACCTGCCAATTTGGTCAACAAATGTGTGTTGTACTCGGTTCTTGCTACCACGTTCCAGAAAATGGGGTTGAAAGCAATGGTGGCAAGGGCGTATTTGAGACTGGGGGTGTCATCGATATACTCAGGAAGATGCTGAGCCAAATAAGCAGTATCTTGGAAAAGTTGTTGGGCTTCAGCGTAGAGTGACATTCCTTTTAGAGTAAATTGACTCGATAGATCTAAAATAACCGTTTGACTTTTATTAATGTGAATATATTAAATTGAAACTTTATATAGTGTTTGGTTGCGATCGCATGTGATTTTTTTAAATCAGCCATGTTGGGTGCAAAATTTAAAAAAATACCAAAATTATTCCTTGTGTTCTACGCTGGGTTTGCCGTCAAACGATTCAGAGTCGACCTCTACAATGCCAACATCATGGGTCTGTACTTCCAAATTCTTGTGGAACCGTTCTGGACCCACAACCACAATCACAAACATGTACGCAAACACTGCCCCACAAAATATACACATCACTTTGCCGTAATCGTACGCATCGGTGTTATTTCCTAACTTCACAGGGAATTTAGCACCCAACTGTGCTTCAATTGTGCTTGAGGCTGAGGAAGCCAAGTTTCCCAATTGATACACCACACCAGACAATAAAGCTCTATGAGATGCATTGACCAACTCAATCAAGTGAATTGGTGCTACACCCCAAGCACCCATCACCCCGAAGTTAAGGAAAAAGTACCCACCAATAATTGTACTAACGTTCAGAGAGAAGAATGATGGGTAAAGGAAGGCACCACTAAATATCAACGAGATAAGAAGTGTCAACCGACGACCCAATAATTCACAAAGCTGACCAAAAAAGACACCACCACAAATAGCACCGAGATTAACAATCACCATAATATAAGTTCTCTGGTCCAAACTAAGACCCAACTGTTTAGTCAATAAGGTAGGGTACAAGTCCTGGGATCCATGTGACATGAAATTCAACCCGGCCATCAAAAGCACCAAGTAAATAAACATCAACCATTCTGTTTTAAATGTGGTCAAGATTGAGGAATCAAACTTTCTACGCTTCAGTCCTCCCAATTCATCGTCATTTCTGTTCATCATTCTCTTAGATTCTTGCATCTTTAAAAAGTTTTCGGATTCCGGGAAAAAGATTCTCCAGATTATCAAAATCACAGGTAATCCAGCACTAAACCAAAACAATGATCTCCATCCTTGATCTCCCTTATAAGAACTGTGGAAGGCACGGAAAAAGACCACGGCTAAAAGATACCCAAGGTTGTATCCTGGCAAAAATAAACCAGAAAGCACCGATCTGGCACGAACTGGCTGGTTTTCTAAAGCAGTGGTGGAAGCAATTGGATACATTGCACCCATCAAAATACCAAAAATGGCTCTAACTCCCAAGAATTGGTTATAAGTCTGAACAAACCCGGTTCCAAGTTCCACCACCACAAATAATGCACAGACCGTGATATATGGCCACTTACGGCCATAAATATCACTAAGAAGCCCAAAGATCACTGCACCCACGGACCGTAACATCAACACTAGAGTCACACCCCAAGAGATTTGAGTGATATTGACTCCCAAAGTGTGAGCAATGTTGGAAGCACTGGCTGACACGCAAAAGAAGTCTAACGAATCGACCGTCCAGGCAAAAAAACCCAAAAAGTAAAAGTTCCAATCACTTTTTGACATTTCCTTCAAGCCAGGAATTGGGTTAAGGATTTGGTACCATTTCTGGTCTGTCTTACGGACAGGAATATCCAAAAGAGTGTATATTCTCGTTCTTGCGTAGTTGGAGATGGCTTGGCGCGAGAGATCGGGTTTCCCGTTATATATTTCCTGCTTCAAGAGTTCTTTTTGTACTGTAGTAGCCATTCTTGTGGATAAGGTTTGTCTGTGACAACACAACCATAAATTTGGAGGAACATTGCTGGCTATTTATTTCCTGCTTAAATGTCAAGCATTGGAGTTAGTATCTTTTGCAGATTAATTTTATTTTTATTAAATACTTTTCTTGTTTGAGTGGGGGTGGGGTAGAAAACACGATAGAATTCAGCAGTAGGGAAGAAGCAAATTTGGATCTGCCACGCCAACAAAAATTCAGCCAATAAAATTGGAATGTTTACATGTCAATTAAACGTGTCAAAGATTACAGTTGTGGGGTACCGTGGGGAATCATGGGGGTGAGCGACGCAACACGCCCTGAATTTGGACTGCGCGCGGCGATTAGGATTTGGGGACCCAGAAACCTGGTGCAAACAAGTATCTGTTACAAAAATGACCATATGGTTAGTGAGAGGATTAATATTGGGGCGGAGAACTAGGCATCTAGGACCAGTACCCAAAGAGATGTGAATATTATGAGTTTGAAATTTTAGGAACCACCTATGAATAAGGCAATATCGGTGTCACTACCCCTCTAAATTGCTTCGAGAAATGGGGGACATTGTAAATAATTCTGACGTGGGGTTGTCACCGGAATTTTTCCCCATAAAAAAAGACTATCGGCGTATTCCAAAGCTCCGGGTTAGTTGTAGCAACAGAAAAATCGTCATTAACTCCCCCACATAATGTTCCAGAAATCAGGAGAATAAAAGTTTTATTGATTGCAATTTTCCCCAGATCAGATGAACGGAATTTCCGACTAAAAACATGCGATGAAACTGTTCAGATGTTAATTAAGATTCTAGAAAGCCTTTCTTCAAGAAAACTCCCTTTAGCCTTCTTCTTGCTTTCGCGCAAAAATGAAGCGGAAAAAGTAAGAACAGATAAAACGAGAGGATAAGTCCGTCCCTGTACATAATCATGATCCCTCCCCCCCCTGATTAGACTGATTTCCTGTATACGATAAGTGACTCATGACGGCATTCTGATAGCGCCAAAGTTTCCCAATGCGGAGGGCTGGCCGATACCTCCAAATTTTTCAACAGTCAGAGAACTGGTTTTTTTCAGAAATATCCATCACTATGTCCAAGTAAGTAAATGGTGCCTCAATTAAGTGATCTAACATTGTACTAACCTCGTCAGACAAGTTCTTTTATTAGGTTCTGGGTTCGTTGCCAAACCCACTGTCGATATCTTGGCGAAAACCCCCGGCGTTCAGGTCACTGTTGCCTGTAGAACGTTGTCGAAAGCACAGGAATTGGCCGGTGATGTTGCCAATGCCATTTCTCTTGATGTCACTGATGAAGCTGCTTTGGATGAACAGGTTGCCAAGGTCGACTTGGTGATCTCATTGATTCCTTACACCTTCCACGTCAACGTCGTCAAGGCTGCCATCAAGAACAAGAAACACGTTGTTACCACCTCGTATATCAACCCACAATTGAAGGCTTTGGAAGCTGAAATCAATGCTGCTGGTATCACTGTCATGAACGAAATCGGTTTGGATCCAGGTATCGACCACTTGTACGCCATCAAGACGATCGAAGAAGTGCACGCCCAAAACGGTAAGATCAAGTCTTTCTTGTCATACTGTGGTGGTTTGCCAGCTCCAGAAAACTCCGACAATCCTTTGGGTTACAAGTTCTCGTGGTCTTCTAGAGGTGTCTTGTTGGCATTGAGAAACTCTGCCAGCTACTGGAAGGATGGTGAAATTGTCAATGTCAAGTCCGAAGACTTGATGGCCACTGCTCAACCATATTTTATCTACCCAGGTTTTGCCTTTGTTGCTTATCCTAACCGTGATTCCACTACCTACAAGGAATTGTACAATATTCCAGAAGCAGAAACTGTCATCAGAGGTACTTTGAGATTCCAAGGTTTCCCTGAATTTATCAAGGTTTTGGTTGACATTGGTTTCTTGAAGGATGAAAAGTCTGACGTTTTCAGTTCCGCTGTAGCCTGGAAAGATGCCACTGCGCAATTGATTGGTGCCAAGTCTTCCGAAGAAGCCGATTTGGTTGCCAAAATCCAAGAATTGACTAAGTTCAAGTCTCAGGAAGACGAAAAGCGGATCATTGCTGGATTGAAGTGGCTCGGATTGTTCTCTGACAAACCAACCACTCCAAGAGGTAATCCTTTGGACACTTTGTGTGCCACTTTGGAAGAGTTGATGCAATACGAAGAAGGTGAAAGAGATTTGGTGTGCTTGCAACACAAGTTCGGTATCGAATGGGCCAACGGTGAAACCGAAGTGAGAACCTCAACTTTGGTGGACTACGGTGAGCCAAACGGATACTCTTCGATGGCCAAGTTAGTTGGTGTTCCATGTGCCGTGGCTACCCAGCAGATCTTGGACGGAACCTTGAGTGTTAGAGGTTTGTTGGCTCCAATGAGCTCCACCATCAACGACACTATCATGAACACTTTGAAGGATGAATATGGTATTTACTTGGTCGAAAAGACCATTGCTTAGATATTTGTTGTATATTTCTATAAATCATCGTCCTCGTCACTCTCATCGTAGCCAATAGTATACTCGTCAATGAGATTACTAAGTTCTTCAACTAACTCGCCTTTTTCCTCGACTATCGCCATCAAGTGCTGGTGCAGCGGCCGGATATTGTTGATGATGTCACGGTACGACTTCAAGTCCTGTCTGAAATCAGTGCTGCTGTTGAATTCGCTGTAAAACAGTTCATTTACAATCTCAGGGAACGTATCGACCTTCCAAATTTCGTCGATGTTTTGATGAACATAGACATTACTGATTCCTTCGGGCTCCACAAGTTCTGGCGACGAAACCACATAATTCTTGGTAAAGTAATCCACCAGACCCGACTTCTTTGTCTTTAACTCTGGGATACTAAGTGAAATATCGTTGTTGATTGGTTCAGTAGCATTCAAGTACGCAGAAATGTCCATATCGGTTGGTGAAGCGGCAACCTGACGGATATGTATCTCGTTAACAAACTTTCTGGCTGTGTATCCACGCAATACGTTATCTTCAATCTCTCTCATAGACTTTGGATTCGTGTTCTGGTTGTTAATACCCCATAAGGAGTTGATAAACATTGACGAAAATGCACTGGAATGCCATAAACTGTCTGATTGGTATTCTTTGAGGAACGGAGAAGAAACTTGTTGATTCAACGGGAACAAAAGGGTCGAATTCTTGGAAAGTTCCACCAATGCTTTGATTCTAGAGACTGTGCCGGTTGTCGAAGTGCATCTCTTGCTAGACATCAAGCCATACAGCCAGATATTGTACTTGTTGTTACCTATACCGTTGTTGAAGTATTCATCGATGATTGTTTCAAGAAGCTGGGAAGTGTAGCCACCCCAGGCACTGTCGATATCTGTAAGCAGGTTGATACCTTGGAACAAGTCACATTGTTCCAAATAGTAGCGGAACGTGTCTAGATGAGTATCGATATCGTCGTGTTTGAACTCCTCTACACCTTTTTCAAACGTATCGAACTTGAGATTTGGAAGATTCTTGTGGGTACCAAACGCATTGTCGGTGTTATATTCGTAGTTTGGTAATGCATTGATTGACTTTGGGGAGTAAATGAGTTTATTGTAATCGGCCCAAAACTGAGTATTCGCAACCGAAAGCAAGCCTTTGTGGGCTTTGCCGTTATCCAAACTGACTTGGTATTCGTGTTTTGGGGTTCGTTGTGGGCCTAAAAACTGGTTCTGCTGCTCCTCAAGTTCTAAAGCAGAAGCCGGCTCGTGGTATTCGTACTTGTTAAGAGATCCAAATCCCCGGCTTACATCAAATACGATGGCTCGCGGCGAGTAATTGGTATGAGGACCGGACTTGTGAGCCAGAAGAAAGGTGGTATTGTTATGGAGACTAGAAGCCGATGGCTGATAAGGAAGGTGTGATTCCTGAACGTTGTACAAGTGTGTAGCAACATGATTGGCCGGTGGGCCGGCCGATAGCGTGATAGTTTCAGGCATTAATCAATACATACAAATAAGGATGAAATTTCTCCAGGAAAAAAAATCGAAGACCCCTCCTAGCGGCTTACACAATATTAATAAAAATGGCAAGTGATTCATTATCGGATGACGAACACGAAAAGCGGATAGCTGCGGCCATTGCAGAGTATGTGACGGAGAAAACGCCGTTTAAGCGACTTCAGGCAAAACACGGGTTCAAGCACTCAAAAGCGACGTTTCATCGGCGTCTCAAGGGTAAAACGCAGCCACCTAGCGAGGTGCAGAACCACCGACAGAAACTATCAAAGTTTGAAGAGCTGATTTTACGGAACCGGCTTCTCTTTTCAGCTAAGTACGACCTTTCGTTTGGTGTTGACACCATCTTGACGTTGGCCGATAAGATGTTGCTTGAGAAACATGAGCGCGGCCAGTTGCCGCCGCCAGAAAAGTATGAGAACGGACACTACTTTCTGCGGGCGTGGGCTGACCGGTTTCTTGCCCGTGACCAACAGCTCCAGCAGCACATCAACATGGCCGTCAGTAAGAATGTGGACGACATCACGACGTTGTGTCACTTGGAAGACGTGTATGTGCGGGCGCTGCTTGCGGCGCACGAACTCCAGGCGCTTCGGCAAAAGCACAATTTTTCCGATGCTGACAAGGCGCAGATCGCCAGTCTCAAAGAATACGTGCGCGCGATTTTGGTACAGGAGCGCGAACGCACCCGCCACGAGGCACCGACATTTGATTACCTTGACGAGTTGGCGTACGAGTTTGACTTTGAGATCCGCGATACCGAGGATGAATTTACGTTCAAGAGAACCCTCAACCAAATGAGAACAAAGAGGCTCACGGCAGGACTCGGTGTGCCCAACTTCTCGGCGCGTGCACACGCCCAGGCATACGCCCAGGCATACGCGCAGGCATATGTCTCGGCGTACCGCGAATCGGACAGCGGCCACAAAATCGATCCAGGATCCGCGTTGGTTACGAGGGACGATAACGGCCACCTTGCATTTCCAGGCGGGCCGTTGCCCCTTGGCCCGTTAGCAGATGCCACAAATAATTCTTCTGGTTGTTAAGGCTCGGCTCGTATACTTGGAAATTTAGCCAAATTAGGTGGTGGTGGCTTGAATTGTTGCTTAATTTTTCCTATTTAAGGCCAAAATCATCACTAATTATTCCTATAAAAAAAAGGGGGTGGACGATGGACAACTACAGAAAGCTCGTTAAATGCCTATTGTACCTAATAACAAAACAAAAAAAGACTCCATTCCACAAACCGTTCTTTGTTCAGGAGCCCATTTTTTTTTCCTTTTTCTGCCATTGTTTTTACCACCGATTATTGATTCGTTTAGGGAAATTGGTGCATGGGTAGATCTTTTTTTTTAGGAGCGCGGCCGGGTAACGTATGAGATCCATGACAACTTTCATAAATCAACAAAAAGCCAGAGTTTATCCCGCGATACCGAAAACTGTATCCACGTCCAATACCGCAGTTTTTTTTATGACAGAGACCACGCAGCTTACGATTCCGGACGCGCCTCGTGTCGAGAACTCGCCCTCGATCTCGTCACTTTCGTCGATCGGCAGCGAAAATTCCACCGACGACTTGATCAAACGGTTATCGCAGAGTAAATTGAATTTGGCGAAAGAACAACAACAAGAACAAACACCAGAAGTTGTTGCTGACACCGCTACTGCGTTGGGTGCGGTTCTGGAACTGCCAGTGATTGTGGAACTGCCAGCAATGCCACCGACACCTGCAAGCCCACTTGTGGTGGAAAAGCCACGAAATAAGCCGATCAAGTTTACGGTACGGAAAGTGTCACATGAGCCGATCAAATCACTGACCACCAGCAAAAGTACCCAAACAGGAAAGAGTGGGAATCATCGCAAGGTTTCTGTAACGCAAGAATCTGGGCCAAGCGACGAGGAAAAGATGCAGAAATTGAAGTTGGCGCAGGCAAAGTACGATCAGTACCAGAGCCGGATCACGAAAATCGAAAAAGAAGTGAATTTCCTCACTAACTTGTTGCCTCCATATAATGTTGAGGTGGACTACAGCACACGGACCAAGATCACGAAGGCGATTGGGAAGTTAAAGATGAAGCAGGACGAGATTGAAAAGAAAAAGTACAGCATGGGAATTGCAATTAGCCGGTTGTGGAGAGGCCATGACGATAGCGATATCTGGGTGAGAAACTCAGGCAGTTGAATCCATTATGTTTTTGGCAACCACATTTCACACAACAAGGTTTCTTTATAGGGAAACTGGCTAGCATTTTACTTCTTTGTTTGTATTCTTTTTTTATAGATTGATTATGTATCTAGTAATGAAAATCAAAAAAAAAAGTATGCCTTCCTGTATAGTGGTTGTCACTTTTTAACAGTACGAAGGAGATTTTTGGTTCAGCCTCGCGACGCGCGCGCGCCGAGCAGAAAACAAAAGTTAATGGGATGACTTCCGGTTATGGGCATTTGGGGTAAAAAGCAGACACCAAAAAAATTTCCTTCATACAACCCTCCACATTAAAACAGAAAGGAAAGAAGAAAAAAAAGACCAACCCGAAAATCGAGGCCAAGTTTTCGTATATTATATTTCACCCTTTTCTTTACTTAGAATCCGCTTTAATAAAAAGCTTTTTGCTGATCTGATTTGTCCATTTCCATCCCATATACATATATATAATCCTTGTTGTAGCGGTCAACACCTGACGGAACTCGACTCCGCGATTACATCAGGGAAAAAAAGGAAAAGTTCCAGCGCTAAATTATCTTTTTTGTACCAGTACGATCAACCAAAGGGCCTCAACTCATTCAGCGAAAATTACCGCCACACTCATACATTAGCCGCCCGTTATTATCACCAGAAGTTCGGTTTTAAGGCTTCTATAAAACGCATACACTACAAAGTCTGCGTTTACGGTTCCCCAAAACAACCGTCCATTTTCTTTTTCCCTTATCATGCCGGGCTCGTTCTTCCTCGCTGAAGACGACGATGACCACACCTACATTCAGCTTCCAAAACGAAATCAGATCCGCAAGAGCCCCGAAGCACCCCGAGTTTCTGTCTCTGCATCTGCATCCAGCAACCACTCCACGCCGATCAATCGCATACATTCCAACGACTTGCCTCCATTAACGCCCACCGTGTCAGCAACCTCGCGGGATCCACAATTTAAAAGCTTGGAAGATATACTTAAGTTCCCCATAGAATCCTCTCATGCATACTCCTATGCTCACTTGAGTCCCAACTCCCTTGCATTACGGCTCAACGTGTTACGGCGATCGTTGGAGATCCTAAAGGATCGGCCAGCATTGATGAAGTCACTCAATGACCGTTCCGATAGATCCCCAAGCTTATACAGTGTCAGATCCAATGGTTCCAACCACTCCATCCCTGATACTCGCACGTTACAGCCACCATCGTTGTATAAACATGTCAACTCCAGTTCTGAATCCATCAATGACTCATACAAACTCCAGTCAAACGCCTCCTCAGCAGCATTGGCAGCTCTTTTCCGGCCTCAGATCCGTCGCTCTGATTCCTTGCCAGTAACGCAGTTGTATGCCTCGGAACCCGTCAAGAAAGTGGAGCCTCCAACCATCCTTGCACCACACGACTCAATCTTGAACGATGACTTACAAGAAATCATCGCCATGTTGGAAAACGACAAGGATATCCTTGTGAAAAACTCCGAAATCGCATCCACGCTACACAACTTGTCGCTCCTGACCAACAAAACCGATTCCGAAAGCCAGAAGATCAAGCAAGATATCCTCCGTAACAAACTCCTTTATGCATTGGCAACGCCATTTGTCGAAAACTCCGTCATGACATCATCCTTGCTCCATAGCGACGGTTCTGGACCGAGCTTATCGGCGCTGCGAGTTCAGCCTTCAACCACTGCTCTCAACATGCTCAACAACAATCAGCAGCAACAGCCAAACACCGCCAGTAACACCAACCGTCCATTTCACTCAATTCCAGCAGCGAAACACGCCTTGCCACAGTCCGTGTTCACGGTAGACATCGACAATCCGTGGTCTGTGAAGGCAGCCAACGATTTGGCGTGCTTGATGTTTGGGTTCCTGAAGAACATGATCAAGTCCATGACGTTGATGGATTTGATTGCTCCTCAGTTCCGTAACTTTGTCAACGAAAGATTGACCAACTACATTTCGAGAAATCTCGACTTGTCCATCCGGTCGAGAAAATCAGCACCCGATGATTCTAACAAAGTTACCAACAATAACATTTTGTTTGCCGGTGAAATCGTGGCCATTTTGCGTCCTGGGGATCAGAGCTTTGCCTGGACATCCATCTGGGCCAAGCGGAAGGGAAATTTGATTATCTGTATGTTTGACCAAATCCCCTGCGATGCCTTTGATGTGGTGATTCTGTGTGACAAGGGAGAAACTGCCAACACCGGCAGGAGAAGTAAGGATGAGTACCGAGTTGATTCCTCCAACGAAATTGCCGGCAGTTTGCTCAGTCAGTTCGATAAGGTGAAGTTCTCCAAGTTGGAAGATATTAGCAAATCATTGGATGAAGAATTGGCCGGTGATTACCCTGATATCATTGGACAATACGCACATGAACTGTCTGAAGACGAAGATTCCTACTACGAAGCACAGGATGTGGCCGATTCCCAGAGAATTAATCAAACACGTTACTATACATTGCAATTTGATGGGGAAGAAAACATTCCGTGTGCCATCACGTCGAATCCACTCGAAATCGACGACAAACGTTACGAAATCAAGTTGAAAATCCACTGCTTGCCATACATTGCAGGGATCTTTGTCATTGACTCTCACAGCTACAACATATTATCTTGCAACAATGCCATTGCCAAAAACATGTTTGGTAGATCATCGGACGAATTGCATGACCGATCGATCGACTACTTGATCCCAAACTTCACCAATACTTTGCGGTTGGGGTTGGAGTCCAATAACGAACAATTCAATTTGGTTCCTGGATTGGTGTTGCCAGAACACTTCTTCAGACGCTACGACGCTCTCTTGCGTAGCCAGGAAGATCCCAACGGCCTGGAAGAAGACTTTTTCTTTAACTCCCATGGTATACAGGGTATGCATCGGGATGGGGCCATTATCTATGTTGATGTACAAGTGAGAGTTTCGCAGAACGATACCTTGGTCGTATGGATAACGTACTCGAGACAGACCGACAAGTCAAATATCACTGAAGAGTTGGAGAAGTTGACTTCCAGCACGTCTTCGATTTCGCTTCGTGACGATTTCAAGGAGGAAACAAAAGTCGATTCTCCTGTCATAAGCAGACTAGCATCAGATTCTGGCCACAGACGTACAGCCACCAACATTCATCGAGGAATTGGTGTCAGTTGGCCTTCACAGATGAACTTGTTCCCACCCAGCAACGAAGAAATCTCCGAGTTTGTGCCCAGCACTGATGAATTGCAGCGGCACAGTAGCACTAGAAAAGCCCGTAACGACTCGTTTGGGATTCCTGTCAATATATTGAACAATAGTTTAAAGGCAAAGGCCAAATCAAAGCTTAGTGAGGTCAGTGACGGGACAGAATCTTCAGTGAATGGCGGTTCCAATAGCAGTTCACTCCGCAGTGCACCTCCGAGATCAGCTGCGTCTGATGAAACGGCTAATACTTCAGTTTCTGAGGTTCCTGGAGAAATTGGCAGTTCTGCCGCGTACCGCAAGTACACCGAAGAAGAGATCTTGAAGATTGAGTCCGATGATCTTGCACAAAAGATGAAGCAGGCAACTCACTGGCCATCTGCTGTCGGACTCAAGAGAAGAACGAAGAAGTTTTCTGAATTCAAGACCTTAAAGGATATGGGAGAAGGAGCATACGGCAAAGTCATACTTGGACAACATATAGAAGATCCTGTTTACAAGATTATCATCAAGTGTATTGACAAAGAAAGGATTTTGGTTGATACATGGGTGAGAGACCGAAACTTGGGTACAATTCCATCAGAAATCCAGATCATGGCATTCTTGAACAACGATCTACATCCCAACATTATGAGAATCATTGATTTCTTTGAGGATTCAAAGTACTATTACTTAGAAACTCCGATCTTTGGCGATCCACCTGCTATTGACTTGTTTGATTATATCGAGATCAAAAAAGATATGAGTGAGATGGAGTGCAACTTTATCTTCAAGCAGGTTGTTTCAGCTATCTATCATCTTCACAAGAACGGCATAGTGCACCGGGACATCAAGGACGAAAACGTCATTGTTGACGAGAACGGCATCATCAAGTTGATTGACTTTGGCAGTGCTGCGTACACAAAACAAGGACCGTTTGATGTGTTTGTAGGTACGATTGATTATGCATCGCCCGAAGTGTTGGGAGGAGAGAAATACGAAGGCAAGCCGCAAGATATCTGGGCATTGGGGATCCTTTTGTACACGATGTTGTACAAGGAAAATCCGTTCTACAATGTCGATGAAATCATGGAAGGCGATTTGCGTATTCCGTACTTGGTGAGCGAAGGCTCAATGAGTCTTATCAAAAAGATTTTGGTTAGAGACATGGACCATAGACCGACAATTACAGATATAGTCGAAGACGAGTGGTTGAAGATATAGAGGAGCCATTGTGACGAAGTTTATGATAGATGAAGTACATATAAAAAAACAGAATAATGTATAGTAAATGTAAAAAGATGTCTACTTTTTTGCGTACATGCAAACCTACACATAAGAAATCCATTTGAAATACTTGCAACAACTTATCAAAAGACACAAATGGACGACAATGGCGTCGATGTAGCGTTGAAACTTCCGTTTGTGGTGGAGGTTCCTATTGGTCCTGCTGGAGAGCCACTAACAGTTACAGTTGTTGAGCATGCGTCGGGAATACGACATGAGAAGTTGCCGCAAAATACCGAGAAGCATATCTTGAAAATCCTGACCAAAATACATGAAAGACTTGCTCTGGCGTCAGCAAGGTACTTGTTTGCCACGGTAAGATCAGTGACATTGTATCGTGAACAACGTTCGGCGTTGTTGTACTGCATTACAGGAGTTTATTATGGATTTGTATATTTGAACCACGATCTGTTCAAAGACATGGCCCTAACAACATTGGAACGCGTTCCCATGGTGAAAACAAAACAAGAATTGCACTATTTGCATGTTACACCAACCAAAGATGACACACATACACAACAGGACTTTTCGATGGCTCCACCGGTGAAATCACGCGTAGAACCACCGTTTCCTGTCCATCACGACGACTTGGAACAAGACCCACTTCAATTCCTTCTGGCAAGGTATTATATGACACTCTATTCTCTCAGTACACCACTCAACTACTTTCCCAAGACGGCGTTGAGTCGGTTCCGTAACTTGTGTGACCACTCAGATGAGTCGATTGTCACTAATCTCAATACTTTGTTTCTTCCTGTGGAACAATTGGACCAAAGACACGAAGGGAAATTTGGAGTGCTAAATCCTGAGAAGAAAGCTGATCTAACCTCTTACGAAATCGAACCACAGGCCGAGTTTATTGCCAAGTACGGCATCACGTTTGAAGATAATGAAGAAAAGATACAAAAACATGTATTGGAATTAAAGATCAGAGAAGCCCAGCTACAACTCTTGCTCTTATTGGAATTGTTGTCCTCCTGGAGAATACAGGAAGACAATTTTTTAGAGTCTGGCCACAAGACCCAGGAACGGGAGTTGAAGAAACGAAACAAAAGTACGTCGCTTGTACGAAAGAAAAAGAAGAAAAGAAAAATCATGCCCACGTTTTTGGGTATGGGCATCAACATCGATACTGGTAATGCAGAGATTGTTGACAATATACTGAGCTCCAACGAATATGTGGTCTACCGCTCACTCACGACCATTGTTGATAGAATGGGCTTGTGGGACACGTTATTGGGAAAACAAAAGGGAGAAGACAACGCCTACGGGTTTTTGGCGTATGTGCTTGTTCCGTACTTCAATAAAAAGCTTCCTACAATTGTCAAATTCATCATAGACAAAGTCAAGGATCTGAATATGAAACTTGTTAAAATCAAAGATAAAAAGCCGAAATCGGACTCTCCTGAACCCGTAAAGAAACCAAAGTCTTCCAAATACAAAAAGACTCTTTTATCCCGAAGACCCACATTGCAAAAGGCCCCCAGCTTGTCAGAAAGTGATGATTTCTTGCCGAACATTTCTCTCAAGCGATCTAAATCCAACTTATCGTCGCAGAATATGCAAAAGAGACAAGTGGATATGTCGTTGAAATCCGAACTGGAGGGGAAGAGACTGGCAAGTGTCCTGGGTAAGAATTCGTCGTTTATTTTTGCCAACAGTAAACGGGCCAAGATTGAGTCCACCTCGGCCAGAAAGCTGATGTCCCAAGTGGAAGCAACTCCTGCCAAAAAGATTGAGTTTTTAAAGTATTCACAAAAGGATTCTGCTGCTTCCAAGAAACTAGAATTTTCTCAAGTGGCAGCGACTCCAATTAAACGCAAATCAATGTCTCAAGTCGATTCTACTCCTGCCAAACCAGAGTTATCCCCTACAGCGCAGGTAGTTTCATCAACCACTGAACTGCATTCCTTTTCCCAAATCGAGCAGACTCCAGTGAAACAGCGAGTGGTGGACTTTGGCACCATACTCAAGACTCCTGAAGTTTCTTATATCAAACCATTGCATAAAGTTAATGAAATTCTCGCATCATTGGCACCACCATCCGAAGCTAACAACCTGCATTTATCTGTCAAGTCCCCGAATCTCATTGAAAAGACTCCCGTAGGAGCAGTTCCTATCACATCATCACCTCCAAGCACTGCAAGGCGTGTGAAACCAGGAGAACCCGTTTCTGTTGGTGAGTCGCCGTTCTTTAATGGCAAATCAAGTAATATCAACCAACTCTTTCAAATCACCAACAATCCTCCTACGGACCACGATTCAGATTCAGATTCGGATTATGCCCTACTCACTCGTGGAAAGCATAACATACAGAAGGCCAGCAAGATCTATACCAAGTCTAGATAATGTACATTAATAATAATAGTAATACAAAGTTGCGTATTGTTAGTTTGTTTGTTTGTTTTTTCTTGCTTTTATACCGCTTCTTCACCAAAAAAGAGTCCCCTTATGATATCTTTACTGTCTTCTTGTTCTAAGACCAAGTTGGCCAAAGATTCACCGATCCTCTCCTTTAATTTTTCCTTAACGTCATCGGTGACATCTTCCACTTCGGTGTCGCCATCTACTGGCTTCAATTCGACCTTTAATGCTCTCAAAGTGTCCAAGGTTGCTGACTGCAAGATTTCACGTTCAAAGTCATTCTTGCCGTCCTCAATTACCAGCTTAGACCACACTTTCAAGTTTCCAACCAACACCAACTTAATGACCTCAGGTCCCATATTCTTCAACCCAATAAGGGCTCCAAAATGTGTACCGATTGGCTTGGTGGAATCCAAAAGTGCTCTTAGCAAAGTTCTGGTTACTCTGGGTCTGAGTGTCGAGTAAGATGAGCCGTATACGGTGATGATATGCTTTAAAAGAATGGCAGCAAATTCTCTTACTGCCAACTGATTGCGGAGCAAGTCTTGTGATTCCTTGGTGTCGGTTTCCTTAATGTTAGGACCAATACGTTTGGCAAGAAGCAATGTCAAAATACAGGGCATAAGTGCATGGACATATGGATCCAAAAAGATTGTTTTGTTGTCAGCAAGGGCTGAAATGACTTCCAACATAGTGGAAAGGATCTCTATGTTTCTGAGCTGGTTGGTAACTTGTTCCGCAACAAACTGGATGAAGTATGGAACCAACTGGTGTAAACCTGGATCGTTTTTCAACGATGTTAAGGCAGCATTCCGCATACTTTCCTTTTCTTGATTGGTGGACACCAACACTTCCACAACCTTGTCAAAGTACAATTTGAGTTCTTTGGATAACACATGCTTGACAAGCGGCTTGATTTCCATCTCTTTATCAACCTTCTTATCTTTTGAAGCAGATGCTGCACTAGTGTCCTTGTTATCATTGGACAAACTCAAGATATCGTTACCGAGAATGGAAGATGTAGCTCCTCTGACGATGCTTGGAAGTGCCTTGATCTCCGATGGGAGCGGATTCTGTGGTACCAATGGTTGCACACCTTCGATTGCTAACCAGTGAGCCGTGAAGGTTGTCTGACGTGGTACTTTTGGTAATTCTTGGTTGATTAACTTCTCAAACTCGATTTCTTGGTCGTCGATGTAATACAAGGTCTGGCCACCAGCACCAACCAACGCCTCTTTGAAATTCAATGGCTGTGAGTTGTCGTAGCCGTAAAGCGGTTCAATGTTCAATATCTTCAATGCATGATTGATATCGCTCGTCATCAACAACTTACGTTTCGAATGTCTCATAAACTGGATAGCTGTCTCGAGAATTTCATGTAAACGGTATTCAACGTCCATGGCAAGATTTTTGGCCGCTTCTTCGGGTAAATTAATTCCCAAAGACTCTGCAGCATCTTTCACCGTGTCATGTGGTGACCACAACGAGTGTGATAATGGAAGTTTGGCGCCTGATTCCATTGTGGTTCGGTAAAGCTCTTTTGTGGTGAGTTTTTGTTGATTGAAATCTACGGATGTCGGGCATCAGAAAATGCGACATCTACGACATTAGTCTTTTTGGTATTCCTCTCCCATAAAGATTGTTCTCTATGCTTTTCCCTATTTACGCAGCAGTTGGAGTTCTAATACTAATTGGTGGTTTAACTCAAGTAACTTCTTATTTTCTTCTAAGATTTGATCGATCCGTTTATTTTTCTTTGCCAATTCCTGCTCCATCATCTCAAGTTTACTGAAATCTCCATTATTCGCGGTGGATTGCGGTACAAGATCGCGATCGTTTGCCATGGATGCATTGTACTTGTCTCGTTGCAGCTCTTCATACCTCTCTTTACTGAGTTTGGCCATTGTTTCAATATCATGACCTTTGAGCAAACTCAATTCGTAGAGAATGTAATCGCATCGAGTAAAGCCACGCTTATCGATATTTGGCTGCATTAGTGGATGTTCTAGACTTCTTAACCGTAAATCAAAGGCTTCCTGACGTTTATCATAAACCTCCTTGATGTAATAGCCATTGAGGGTAGGGATTTCTTCAACTCCACCCTCAGAAGACTTCAATGCTTGTTGGTATTGGTATTTGTTCAATTTTATCGCAATAAGCTCCCACGTAGAGTCTCGCTCTTCCTCGGTAATCTGGAGATCAGGTAAATACTGGAGTACATACTCTAACAATGGCTCTAAAATCAGCTTCTCGAGCTTCTCCTGCTCTTTTTTAAAAAAGGAGTTCTTGTTACGAGGGTTATAGATCGAATTCATCCTCCTTTTAGTATCGTAGTACGCTCCGCCACTTTCTGGGGTTTAAGGTCGGTTACATTTTAGTCACGTGTTTGATGTATGTATTTATATATATAAATATGCATATATAAATTGACCATTTTTTTATGATTACTGTTGTTGATGGTGATTAACTATGTTTGAGAATTCTCAATCATAGTTCAACAGCCTTCACAATCCCTTTTCTTGTCTTGAAATCTTCTGCATGTTCTTTAGCTTTTCTTTACTTTCCTTGATATGATCCTGGTGTTTATTGTATCTCTCTTCTGCTGCTTTCGCCACTGCTTCTCGAGTCGAGGGCGGTTCGGTCTCAGCAACTTTCAGGCCACCCAATCGTTGGCCACCGTTACTTGAACCGGATCCTGCTGTTCCCGATTTTGGTTTGGGTGCGACTGACTTTGTCTGGACCTTTTCTCCGAGTCGGTTTTCCGTGGTCTGGAGCCGGGACTTTCCTGTGGTCACCTTTGAGGGTTCTACTTTAGTTTTAGAAGCACAACTTCCCATATATTCTGCTGGTTTTGGGGGAGAGCAGTAGACAATGCAACACAAACAATCTGTGGCGTGTATGTGTGACTATCTAAACTGCAAATTAACCTACAAAGCCGTCTCAGTCTCAACATTACACAAAAAAAAATCTACCTGAATTATATATATATTTTCTTTAGACCTCTTCCCTACACACAATAAATATTAACGGCGGCTTTTCACTATTTCGGCAGTAATTTGTCTATAATCAACGTTTTCTCGTAAATTCTTGAAGCCAGGAACCGTGATTTCCACTTCCTGGCCGAAGTTAGGATTTTCTTCCGTGGTGATCCGGAAAAGTTCATCAATATGTTCGGTTCTCGTGAGCCAAGATCCAAGGAACTTGAGACACGACTTTCTATCTTGCATGTAGTCCTTGTAAGTACTCACCACAGCAAGATACAAACTCAATCTTTCCTTGGGGTAGTCGGAGAAAATGGTGGCATCGCGTAACGCAGCCCAATCCGCGTTTGGAATGTACTTGTAACCTTCTTGGTCCAAGATAGCCAACGACTGGTTCCATTTATCCAAGATGTCTTGCTGGGTGTAATCTTTGACTTGACCCGACTTCTTCAATGGAATACGGTATGAGACCGGAGTACGTACAACTCCATACACGCTATAGTTGTTGACCAATTCCTCCAACACTTGCTTGTCGCCCCAGGTATAGTTGGAAATGACGGTGTTAATAAAAGTCTCGTCAATATCCTTGACTTCGAGGTACGTAGCCATGATCTGCTTAAGACTCTCAAACGACTCGGCAGTTAATTCTGGGTGCATGGCAAAGAAGATCCGGAAGAAGTTGTTGTTCAAAAGCGCATAACGCGAGTTCAACTCAAACGACTTAAGCTCATCAGCATAGTACTTGAGGGTAGATCTCCAGAAGTAAACCACTTTCTCAAATGGTTCTTGTGTCTCGACACAGTTGTTCAACAATTGAACAACATAAGGCACCTTCAAGATCACATTGTACGGAGCATCAGACATGACAACCCTGTCAAAGAAATGAGTAGCAATACTCATGTCCTTACATCCACCAATGAAGTTCAAGTGCAAGTCATTCAACGAATGAAGAACCTTTCTTCTGTCGTTTCTGGATCTATCGTGCGCTTCCAATAAGCCTTCCAAGGACTCAAATGCACGCTGATTGTCGCCAGCAGCAAGGGAGATTTTACCCATAGTACATAATAAAGTATGGTGAACTGACTTATTTTCGTTGTTGTTAACCTTGACGATGTTTAAAATCTCTTCGTAGGTAAATCTCTTGGTAGTGTAAGCTGGGTATAAGACAACAGCCAAAACTTCCTGTTCCAAAAAGATCTTGGAAAGCGATTCGTCATTGACTCCATTTTCCCAGAAACTAATCATTTCCGGAAAGTATTGGTATTGGACCATGGAAAAGAGGATATTTAAAGTGATGGGCAAACTTAAAACCTCTTTGAGTTCACCACCCATAATGACTTCACTTAAGCTCAACACGGCATTCTTTAACGCAATATCGGTGGAGTAGGTGCTGTTATGGCTATCCTTGTCTCTATTTTTCGAGCCAGCTAATCTATTGGTTCTGTTTTGGAAAACGGCTTTGTTGATTATTTGGGTGTAATCAAACAAGTCGGTGGATCTCATGTTGCTGCGGACATTTACATCGTCAAAGAGTTCAATGAGACTGTTCACGGTGCTGTTGAAAGCGCTCTTACTGCGGTTGGATCTGTCGTGGGACAATTGGATGGCAGAAACAAGAAGTTCATTAAAGTGGTTGGTCTTAAAGTTGGCGCCTTCGTCAAGAGCTTCACGTAAAAGTGGATCGTTGCGAGAGTCAGCAATAAAAGCATCTATCTTGGCATTTGTTTTGTTTCTAGAGTTGTTCTTGATGGTGGTAGACGACGAATTGGTTCTGGTAAGGAATGTGTACGGCGTTTGGGTCGTGGTTGGCGTGACGTACGATGGAATGGATTTGTTATTTCTGACCTTCAGAAGCACAGGTCTGACCTGTGCATTGGTAATGAGACGGAACATGATCACTAGTTCCCGTACTGTATGGCTAGAAACCTAAGTATTTATCTTAATTAAAAGCTTTATACAACTAACGCCACCTAGAAAATTTTTACGATGAACTTTTTGGTCGCGTGCATTGGGTCACATGGAGCCGGCTGCAAAATTGTATCAACCAACAAGCCACCACGTAACTGTTTCTAGAAGTAAACGATGTTTGTTTGTTAGTGAAGTTGTAATAGTGTTTCTGCAGTTTTGGATATAGGAATTTAAAGGGTTGATTCGGTTTTCTGGTGGGATGGTGGTATTCGATTTCTTGTTTAGAACCATCGTTGCGTACCAGAAATTTCTAAATTTTATGGTATATCTGAATTAATTTCAAATTACTTCTTGGCTTTCGAAAGAAGTATTTCTAGGGTCTTATTTCTATATTAGATCATTCTATTGAAATTTTGTCAAAATATTGAAAAAAAACGTCAAAAATCTATCATTTTTCGAAACGTCAAAATTATCAATTTAATCAATTTTTTTCATATTTTTAATCATCAAACTTATTAAAGAAGTAAAGAATCTGACAGAAATAAACTGCTTTATTCCTTTCTTTACTTAAAAGCGTATTAATTGTTATTGTTGTTGTTGTTGCTGTTGTTGTTGTTTTGTATTCTTACTTTTCTTATTGTGTCTTTCTTGAAACTAAATGCTTATCGCAAATCCTGCCGAATATCCTGCACCCTTCTATCGCTAAGCAATTAAAAAATTAAGGCGATCTATACATCACATCCTGAATCTACTCAGAAACCACCGCTAATGCCCGTGCGATCTGCAGAAGACTCCTGTCTTCTCCAGAACAAGAAGAGCAAACGCAAGCAAACTAATGAAGATGCCAAGCTCGGCACTTTTGAGGGTGTGTTCCTTCCAACTGCCTTAAACGTGCTATCAATTTTGATGTTCTTGAGATTCGGGTTCATTATTGGCCAAATGGGTATCTTAGGAACCTTTCTCTTGTTGTTCATGTCTTATGTTATTGATATCCTCACCACAATGTCGGTCAGTGCCATCTCTACCAACGGTACCGTCAAAGGCGGAGGCGCCTACTACATGATATCCCGGTCTTTGGGCCCAGAGTTCGGAGGTGCTATCGGTATTATCTTCTTTATTGGTCAGATATTGAACTCGTCTTTGAACGTGGTAGGTTTTATAGAACCGTTACTTGTCAACTTTGGCACTTCTAACGGAGAAATTGCCCGGGTTCTTCCCAGCTCTTACTGGTGGCAGCTCTTGTACTCAACCATTCTCTTGGCCATCTGTACAGGTATTTCCTTAGTGGGCTCGAAACTTGTTTCTAAAACTGCATTCTGCCTATTTATTGTCTTGACTTTGAGTACAATCTCCATTCCATTTTCCACTTTAATTGTTAAACCATTTTATCCATTACCTCCTCCGTTACAAGACATTTACTACTCGGGATTATCGTGGAAAACTCTTACAGAGAACTTATGGCCTCGGTTTACCAGTGGTGCGGCCGGTTCAGTGTTGCCTCCTGGCGAAAAGGAAACCTTTAAAAATTTATTTGGAATTTTCTTCCCAGCAACAGCAGGTATTTTTGCCGGAGCTTCGATGTCGGGAGAGTTAAAGACCCCATCAAAATCGATTCCCAAGGGAACGTTGAGAGGTTTACTTGTGACATTTTTCTTGTACCTGTCGGTGATTATTTCCATGGGTGCTTCTATCCCTAGAGAATTATTATATACCGATATCAAGGTTATACAAACCGTCAACATCCTGGGAATTATTATTATCATGGGCGAGTTTTCGACATCTCTCTTTTCCGTGATTATGGGTATTGTTGGCGCTGCCTCTATGCTTAATGCCATCTCAGATGACAGAATTATCCCTGGCTTATCTGCATTTACCACGACCAAGAAATCAGCATCGCAGAAGGAATGGGCAAAGATTTATAGTATTTTTGCTACTTGGTTCATTGCACAAATATTTTTGTTTGCTGATATTAACCAGATTGCTACCTTCATTACTATGGCATTCTTGATGACCTTTATTGTTACAAATATTGCGTGTTTCTTATTGAAGGTGGGATCGGCTCCAAACTTCAGACCATCGTTTAAATATTTCAGCTCAAGAACCGCTTTTACAGGTGTGTTGGTGTGTTTGGGTGCCATGTACATAGTTGATGGAATCTCGGCCACATTGGTCATTTTCTTCTTGATGTTCTTGATCATGATGATTCACTACTCGACCCCACCATCCAAGTTTGGTGATATTTCCCAGTTATTGATTTACCACCAGGTTCGTAAATACTTGTTGCGCTTGAAGTTGAATATGAGTGTAAAGTATTGGAGACCACAAATTCTTCTTCTTTGTGACGATCCCAGAACTTCATGGAATCTTATTGGATTTTGCAACCATTTGAAGAAGGGTGGTTTGTACATTTTGGGACATGTTGTTATTGTTAACGATAATGAGAAGCACTCCGAATTTACAGTGGATACATACAAGGAAATCAAGACACAGAAACAGGCCTGGGTCAAGTTACGTGACATGCTTAAGATCAAGGCATTTGTCCAAATTGCCTTGGGTCCAACGTTACCATGGGGTGTTCGGAATGTTTACTTGGGATCTGGATTAGGAGGAATGAGACCAAACATCACTGTTCTTGGATTCTATGACTTTGTCAAGCATGGTATGGAAATGCCTGGGATCACTAGAGCCAATGAAAAATCTAAACTTTCAGTATTACCCACCGATAATTGCAGAAAGGAACGGAAAGTTTCCATTAATCAGTGGGTTCAAATCGTTGAAGACTTGATTATTTTGCAAGCAACTGTAGCTGTGGCTGCAAATTTTAATAAAATGGATTTGCCCAAAACCAGTGAAAAGTTCCATCCAATTTGGTCACAGCCTAAGATAAAGGCCGATACTGGAGTAAAGAAGTACATTGATTTGTATCCGATTCAGATGTCATCAATCAACCAACTTGATGACGGTAAATCAGTGTTGTCAACAAACTTTGATACCTATACATTAATTTTGCAACTTGGGGCCATTTTGGTTACAGTCCCTGAGTGGAAGCTTAGCTCGCATATTCTCCGAGTCATTGTGTTTGTAGAGACACCTCAGGAGGTTGACGACGAGAGAAAAAGGCTCAGCAGCTTGTTATCAAGTTTGCGTATTGAGGCTGAAGTCAAGGTTGTCTGTCTTGACGATGGTTCTTTATCCACGTACAATATAATGGTGAAGGGATACAACATTACTTCACAGAACAAGGAAACATTTTTGAAAGTGGACCGGACTTTGAGAGAGGATCAATGGTGGAAGAACTTGTGCAATGCTCGAAACACTTTAAAAGAGTTGGATAAGCAGAGACACTTGAGGCAGTTACTGAAATCGATGAACAGTTCAAGATCATCGTTGGCAGGAGGTTTGGAAAAGAAGTTTAGTCCGTTGAACTTGACGTCCACCAGTCCGAATGTCACCATTAACTCGAACTTGAGACACAACCGGAGATTAACATTATCCAATTTGAACGAACAGGGTGTTTCTTTGTCGTTTAATAACCAGAATACCCAGCTGTTCTTCAATTATGAAGATGCTGTTAATTCAAGTGAAGATAGTGACACAGAGAAAGAGTATGAAAGTGACATTAATGAGGTTCACCAATCGTATGGAAGTAATAGTACGAGATCTCCATCGCCATTGACTCGCATTGAGCCACCAACTGCCAGAGTTGAGCCACCAACTGCCAGAGTTGAGCCCCCAAACCGTGGTAGAACGAATGAATATTCCGAAAGAGTCTTTTTACAGGAAGCAAAATCGGGAGATCATATTTCCCTTAGGTCTTCTCGTTCTAACTTGAGGCCAAATTTCCTGGCCGTAAAGATTCCTGCGTCGCAAATCAATGATGACGATGACGACGGTGATGATGATATTGACGATGGAGAGAACGATAAGCCGTCTATCAGATTTGTTGACGATGAAGAAGAAGAAGAAGAAGGAGAAGAGGAAGATGAAAAAGGAGAAGAAAAGAATAAGCTGGAAAATCGTGGTGGAGAGCGGGACTACTTTAGTATCAATCCAGTTTCAACACTCAAAAGGAAACAGGATAAAGGTTCGTTGATGTCACCATCGATTATCACCAACGATGATGAGATAATTCATCAGTTGCAGACCCCGCAGTTTCTTGCAACCGATGAGGCAGATGATGTGGAAGAGTTTTCTTTGAAACAGACAATTCCTGATAGTGGCCTTGCCGATGCACGTAAACAGTTTTATAACAAAGCAAAGGGAGAAGAAGAGAAGACATTGACAAGAAAACAGTTACAGCAGGAATTGAAGGACTTGACATTCAACGATATTCCAGCCAAGGGCCAGCATGTTATCTTGAATGACTTGATGAAGACATACTCTCCGCGCGACCTGACCGATATCATCTTTTCTACGTTACCGGCCCCGTCTATCGGAACGCATCACGACCACCGCGAGTCGTTTGAGTATACAAACAATCTTGCCATCTGGCTTGATGATTTACCACTGATTATGCTTTTGAACTCACAAACCGTGACGGTAACGACATCTTTATAATGCATTACATAGAAATCAACATAATTCTAAAAGAAAAAAAAAGCATATACTCATAATGTTAATTTTTCGCGGTATACTTAACGTATCTCATCTTTTTAGGCAAGCAGCAGCAGCACCAGCAGCTACGATGAACGAATCGAATACTAACAAATCAGAGGAGTCGAAGGAGGAGAAACTTCGAAAGAGAAGAGAACAATTGGCTGCATGGAGACTCAAGAAGGAGCAAGAAAAAGAGGCTTCCGAAGCCACTCCGCCACCAGCGGATGATAAGAAGCTCTTGCGACAACAACGGATCGAGGAATGGAAACGTAAGAAAGCACAGGAGGCAAAGTCCGGACCGGAGAAAACAATAACTCCCGAACCAGAGAAGTTTCAGGCTCGAATTTCGCTCAGGAAGAAGAAGAAGAAACCAGTGGCTTCCAAGCCGCAGCCATCCTTACCAGTGGTCGCTAAACGAGCATTTGGCGATGACGATGACGATGACGAAGAAAGTGGAATAAAGAAGCCAAAGTTCCAGATTCCTGGTTTGAACAATACCAAAGAGTATAATAACCAGCAAGAAACCGAGAGCGATGAGCTCGATCAATTTATCGCTAATCTTAACCAGTCCGAAACCAAGTCGCAATTAAAAGATATAGAAACCAATGTCAGTGATGAAGAACAGAATTCAGAATCCGAGAACGAAGAGGAGAAACAACAAAAGTTATTAGAATTACAATTATCGAAGTTAAACAAAGAGAAGGCACTTGAAGCAATCGATCACGACCAGATCGAGTACCAACCATTTACCAAAGCATTCTATCGCGAACCGTACGAGTTACTGAAACTTTCACCAGAAGAAACCAGCGAAATCTTGAAGAATCTCGGTGGAATCAAGGTCCGAGGAGGCGAATGTCCCAAACCGATCTCGAACTGGGTCCAGCTTGGCTTATCCAGCAACTTTATGGATGTTATCGAGAATAGGTTGAAGTATCTGCATCCGTCTCCAATCCAGGCTCAGGCTCTTCCAGCCATTATGTCAGGTAGAGACGTTATAGGAATTGCCAAAACTGGATCCGGGAAAACGCTTTCGTTTGTGCTACCAATGCTTCGTCAAGTCCAGGACCAGAGACCGCTTTCCAAGGGTGATGGGCCTATAGGATTGGTGATGACACCTACAAGAGAACTTGCATTGCAAATACATAAAGAAATCATGACATTTGCCAAAAGACTCCATATAACTGCATGTTGCTGCAACGGAGGCTCGCCGATTGAGGCCCAGATTGCCGAGTTAAAGAAAGGGACGCATATCATAGTGGGAACACCAGGAAGAATCATAGATTTGCTTGCTGCTAATGGAGGAAGAGTCACCAACTTGAAACGTGTAACGTATCTTGTATTGGACGAAGCTGATCGGATGTTTGACATGGGCTTTGAGCCGCAAGTAACTAAGGTTTTCCTCCAGGTGAGGCCAGACCGACAAACGGTATTATTTTCTGCTACTCTTCCACGTAAGATGGAACTTTTAGCCCGCAAAGTACTTCAGAATCCCGTGGAGATCTCAGTTGGTGGAATTAGCGTGGTAGCAGCCGAAATTGAGCAAAAGATCGAGTTTTTTGATGCCTCAGGCGAGGAATTGGTGGAAGCAAAGACAGCTAAATTGCTTGAGATTCTTGAAGAGTGTAAGTTCAGTGACCCGGGAGCCAAAATCTTGATTTTTGTGGAGAAACAAACGGTGGCTGATGATTTGACGGTGAGATTGATTGGAGCACAGTTCCCGTGTTTGGCTATCCATGGGGGTAAGGAACAGGTTGACCGGAAACATGCCATCAAGGAGTTTTCGTCACGAAGTAGTGGAATCAACATTCTCGTGGCGACATCGATTGCAGCTCGTGGGTTGGACGTTAAGGGACTTAATTTAGTGATCAATTTTGATGCTCCGAACCATATGGAAGATTATGTCCATCGTGTTGGACGTACTGGACGGGCAGGCAAGCTGGGAACGGCAATTACTTTTGTTGCTGCGAGTCAGGAACGGGCCATTACTGATTTGGTGAAGGCGATGCGTCTGAGTAAAGTTTCCGAAGATAAGATCGATTCACGGTTAGTTGAGATCAGTTCCAAGTTTTTGGATAAGGTCAAGAGCGGTAAAGAGAAGTTCCAGTTCGGTTTTGGTGGGAATGGATTGGATAAGTTGGAGGAAAAGAGAAGCACTACACGCGATCTCCAGTCGCAAGCTTATGGTGGAGATGTAGTGGTGAAGGAGAAACCCGATACTGAAACCGTATCAACAACAACATCATCAGCAGCAGTACCGCTGGCCGAGATTGTAAGCCAATTACCTGATTTCACCATTATTGAAGGCCGGGCACCGGAAACAACCGGGCCTGACCGATGCAAGTTCCATTCGCGGATTGTTGTCAATGAGTTGCCGCAGAAAGCGAGATGGGAAGTGGTTAACCGCGATACTTTGGGCAAGATCATCGAACATACGTCCACTTCGATCACCAACAAGGGACAGTACTATGCACCCAACGTTAAAGTTCCACCACCCACCAAGAAGAATGGCCGCGAAATAGTGGCTCCGCCTAAGTTGTATTTGTTAGTTGAAGGTTTGACCGAGGCGGATGTGTACCAGGCCAACGTTATGATTCGTCAAAAGATGATTGAAGGGTTGGAGTTGGCACGGAAAGAAGATTCCTTAGCTCCCACTGGACGATACACCGTTTAAGTATAACCATGTCGCAGCCATTTATTTGGGTTCTTTTTTTTCACATTCGCAAGCCCCAATCCATTTGCAACTTTTAATTCCCAATTCCATTTTGCATCCATCCCCGCATTTTTCGCGGTCCTCGGTCTGAACGCAATGATATAAAAACATCGGAGAATCCCTCGTCTGAAATCCGTTAATCAATCATGGGATACAAAGATTACAACTACAACAGTCACCTTGTCACCGAAATCAGTGAGGGTTTTGTCCATCTCCAGCTCAACAATCCAAAGTCATATAACGCCTTTGCTGAAAAAGACTGGAGAGAATATTCCGAGATCCTCTTGCGCTTGGATGCCGACGAGGCCGTTAACGTGATTTTGATCTCTTCGACGTTGCCAAAAGCATTCAGTTCGGGCTTGAACTTAAAGGATGCTATCAGTACTTTCCGTGAAGTAACGAAAGTCACCGAACAGGAAAAGTACAAACATATCCACCAGCACATTATTGACTTCCAGTTTTGTATCGGAACCCCAGCACGGATCAATACCCCCACAATTGCAGTGTTGAACGGTATCAACTACGGTTTGGCCTTGGATATCTCGGCAGCCTGCACAATCCGTGTGGCTACTGCCGATGCCCGCTTCTCCATCAGAGAAATCAAGATCGGAATTCCTGCCGATATCGGCTCGCTCCAGAGAATGCCCGGTGTAGTTAACAACAAGTCGCTCTTGTTCCAATACGCATTGACCGGTGAAATATTTGGTGCTGAACAGGCCCAAACTCTCGGGTTCGTGTCGAAAGTGTTACCTAACCTCGAAGCTGCGCTCAACCATGCTATTGAACTCGGTGAAGAAATAAACGGCCACCAAAGTTGGGCCTTAAGAGGAACGAAAAAGTTTATTCAAGACAGAATCGATAACGAGAGATCGGTTTCTGAAGGTTTAAAGGATGTGGCACACTACAACGCCACCAATATCAACGGTAATTTCCTTAAGGCACTCACCGCCGTAAAGTTATAACTTATTTATTTATTCAATTTTTCTTAAAGTAGAAAAATGTACGCTAGCGTCCGGGTAAGTTTTTTTTTTTCACTGTATAATTTCTCTCTCAAGTAAATCATATTCTTCTAAGCTAACACATGTTGCGGAGAGGTCAGTTGGAAGCCAGTCGTCTTGCCAGGCGGTCGTTGGTATCCCCTGCTATTGCCATTTCCGATATGGCAGCAGCAAACTACGAAACAGCAACAGCATCACCCGCCAAACCGTTCCTGGTTGCCCAGTTGGTCAAGCAGCTGGCAGCAGAACGGTACTTGGACTCGATGTTGACGAGCCACCGTGGCTGCAGTGTGGCCAGAGAATCTCCTTCGCATGGTCAGGCTGTAAGAAATGAGATCTACCGTTTGGTTGACCAGCAACAGTTTTCTACATTGATGGAAGTGCTCTTGAAATGGTCGACTTCCGCTACGCCCGTCACCAGCGTGCTTACACCACACGAACTTTCCTACTTTATCAGATCCATAATAAATCACCAGAGAAAACTCATCAAGCAATACTCATCCACCCGACTTGGCACAGCATCATCTCGCAATAAAGATGCTTTGTTCGTCCAGTCCCGAGATTTGGTCGAGAATATCCGGAAGTTCTATTCCCAGTTGATCTACTCCGACCCCAGCGACTTCATTTACCACAGAGATACCCGGCAAGACCTTTATTCCAAACCTCTCACGGGCTACAAGTTGACAGTTCACGATTACGAGAACTTGATCACCTTGGAGCTCCAGAATATGAAACTCGATTTGGCATCGAAATGGTTCCAGCGGTTCGAGCTGCAATATGCCAACCATGCCGAACTTATGTCCTTTCAGATGTGGAAACTCAAACTCCAGACTTACTGTGGAGGCTTGCCAAGCTCATGGACCGTTAAAGGCAACGAGTTGAGTAGCGAGCATTCTAATCCTAAGAGATCACGCTTCAAGTCGGAAAAGCTGTTTCTCGTGGTGCTCAATGAGTTCTTACAGGCCCAAAAAAGGAAGGGTTCGAACGTGGTTCTCGACAACGACTTTCAAGAAACATTGATCTATTGCATCGGATACTCTCGTAATATGGAGTACCTTACCAAGTACATACATTCAACGTGGGGGATTGGGTCTAAAGTCAATACTAGCCAGCTTGTACCTAAGAATGACTTGCGGTATCCCGATATCAGCATCGTAAAGGCTATTTTGGTCTCGCTCTCGTACAATGGACAGTTTTTCGAGTCGATGAAGTACCTCAACTTGTTCCAGAAGTACTACGAAATCGATACATCCAGCAAAAAGGCCAAATCTCTTTGGGAACAAGTGTTTAGATGGTGTGATGTGAGCACAAAGTATGATGAAAAGAAGGTTCTTTCTTACTTTCTTAAAAAGACATCAGCCATCAAAACCAAAAAGACGCCGTCTCTTTCGGAAGCACAAAAGAATGTCAACTTTGACTATGAAGGGTACTTGTCTTACGTTGAAGACTTGAAGTCCGAAAGAGTCAAGACATTTTGCGAGTTATGGAAATTGCAGCTCGAAGATTGTCAAGTTTTCAGTAACCGGATCTACAAGACTTATTTGGCATATTTACAGGAAGAACTAGTGAGTCGAGATGTTGAAACTAAGTACTATGACTTCTTAACGGTGTTAGGGACGCAATACGAGAAGTATTACGTTTCTCCGGACTCGTACAACGTACAAATTGGGACCGTCAACAACACACACCAATCAATTTACAATCTCTACATGCTTGGCATGAAATCTTTGATAGACTATAAATGGAAGAGCCTTTATGCTGGCCAGGTTCTTCCTGTGATTGCAAAATGGTCGTTAGATGACAAGATGCAGGACGAATTACGTTTGTGGTGGACACAGGATCGGATGCCACAATACCGTGAGATTATAGAAAAGAAGCGGGAAGAGTTTGAGATTGGATTACGGACCGAGGAAAAGGATAGTTTGTTGGACTTAATTTAAATAGAGCATTATTACTTTTTGTAACGATATACGACAAATCAAACAACCAAAAAGTACTTGAGTTTTTTTTTGTATTGGGAGAGAATGTCGCACAGAATGTCGTGGCGGTGCCTTATCGTCCACGAATTTTTCGCGTGTCCTACACAAAATCTTTATTAAACACGTCAGTGTTGATCGTTGAAGTTTTTTCAAACAATTTCAAGGCAACTAATAATACACAATGGCTGCTGAAGGTTTAGAAAAGATCACTGAAGTTCCAGTTGAGTTCTTCAAGGACGGATCTGCATTTGTCAGAAAGTGTCAAAAGCCAGACAAGAAGGGTATGTAAATTCAAGTTCAAGAAAAGAGCGATTGAAGATTACAGAACAAAAACAAAGAATCTTTACTAACATTACCAGAATACTTGAAGATCATAAGAGCTGTTGGTATTGGTTTCATCATGATGGGTGTTGTTGGCTACGCTGTCAAGTTGTTGCACATCCCAATCAGATACTTGATTGTTTAATGGCTGGATATTCCATAAGACTAGGTTGGATTTCGTTCCAGACACCGCTATAATTCTAAAACACGTTTTGTCTCGCTACATTCATAAATAATAAACAATTCACACAGGATAATATACCCATTACTTCAGTGATTTTAACGTTGGAGGTTGGGGACACGTAAAAACATAGTCCGTTTTCAGTTCCTACAGTACATGGAGCGGACCTTCGACGTCGTGCCCAAGTGTTAGATTATCTGCAGGAGCGAAAATGTAACTTTACGCACAACCATCTCATTTGAGATGAGATAGAACCATTGAAGCCCAATCGTTTGTGAATAGATACCGTCATGTCCACGTCTTCTTTTGTTAAGAAATTGGCTTCTAATGAACAGGAAGTCAGAGAGAGTGCTTTGGACTCTTTGAAAAAATATCTTTCAGCCAAATCATCAAAGAAGTTATCCTTATTGGATCTTGAAAAATTATGGAAAGGTTTATACTTCTCGATGTGGTTCTGTGATAAACCTAACAACCAAGAGATTTTGGCCGAAAATTTGGGCCTGCTTTACTCAGAAGTCATTTTACCAAGCCAATTTGCCAATTTCTTGGAAGCCTTCTGGTCAATTATGATAAAGGAATGGCCCAGCATCGATCAGTGGAGAGTCGACAAGTACTATTTGTTGATCAGAAGAGTGTTGAGACATAACCTCAAGTTCTTGAAGGCTCAGGACTGGAAGCAAGTGGATGAATACTTGGCCGTTTTACAGAAACTGGTGTTGAGCGGAGACAAGTCAATTGCTGTAGCATTACCTTACCATTTATGTGATATCTATCTTGATGAATTGGAGTTAGTTGTGTTTGAAGAAACTAGGGAGGAAGAAGATGAGTTGAACAAGGACGATGACGACTACCTTGAAAAGTACCTGGAATTGTGCAAAAGAAAGATCGAAATTGCCGAAGGTGTCCCAATACAAGAGTTGATCTCCCCATTTACCAGATTAAACAAGGAAGCATTGTTGAAGACATTGAGAGAAAAGTGCAAGGAAGATGTCTTGGACGACGAAAGATTGAAGGACTGGGGTGTATTTAAGCATGAAGATGATAGCGATGAAGATGAAGATAAAGACGCTCAAAATGACGATAGCGACGATGAATGGAAGGGGTTTTAGTTAGCACATTGTACAAATAGATATCTATAATAAACACACAGACATATCTCAATTCCATTTCCTCATACAAGTATCGCACAGAAAATCCCCAAAAAAAATATAACGAAGTTCCAAAGATTCCTCTTCTATCGATGTCTTTGAGGAATAGCGAAGACGAAGATGCCTCAAGCCATCCGTCCAAGTTTAAAAAGGCAGAAGTCAACCCCTATATCCCTAAGTACGTTGTGTCTAAACCATGGTATCAGGATGGCTCAACAGAAAAAGATGCGAAACCCGATGACTATTTGTCCCACCAACGTAAAGATCCAGGCGAAATCGTTGATTACAGTGTATCTACAGCAGGAACTGGTATCCAGGATGCATTTGACCATCAAGGAAATGTGCTGGTTAAGAAAAATGAAGATTTTGACTCAAAACGAGACCGATGGTATGGCTATGATCTGAAGGAATGGGATAGGGTGTTGGAAAGCTGGAACGAAATTAAACGAAAGAAAGCCAATTCACAAGGCGATGATGACAATTTGTCGGATGACACCGATTATGAGTTGGAACTAGTTGAATTGAATTTGGATAGAAGCCAGCTTAAACGGAATGCAAAGGAAGATCCGTTGGAAAGAATGATACGAGACCGGCAAGACGTTCCATCCTATATCTACAACATCACAAGCAATGCTAATAATAAAATACGAGTGGACTTTGATCCTAAGTCTCGTGTGAGCAAAGATTTAACCAAGGGGTTCTTGAATGATATACTGCAGTTTGTCAAGAAGGTTGATGGCGAGGGCAAGAAACTCACCGAGTTACAAAAGTTTGCCTGGGACATGGATAAGAAGGAACGGCAAAATAGTCATTTGGAAAGGAATTTTGTTAAAGATGAGCCCGTTGTTAACCTAGATAATAACTTGGAAGCAAATCCTACATTCATGGAGTTGAAAGCCAAGAAACATGCACAGGCTCAGCGAGAGGAGGCGCGCGTAAAACACGAGGCGCTACTTAGCAAGTATTCTGCCAAGCTGGAGAACCAGGGAGTTAAACCGAAGGATGTGGAGACTACTACACAAGCACCAGCAATGAAACCATCACGGTATCCTGAAAACATCTTGTACAAAAATCATTCCCAGATTTATGGGAGCTATTATGAAAATGGTCAATGGGGTTATAAGTGTTGCCGGCAAACATCAAAGGAATCTCTGTGTACAAAGAACGGATGAACTATCTGTTGATCCAAACTTTCCAGGAAGTAATACGGAAACTTCTTTTGTTTTCACTTAATTCGATGTTTTGGATTTGGTCAAGAACATTTGTCACGAGAGAATGATTGCTGGTCAATAATTTGATTGATTTGTGTTTCATAAACCTTTTCAACTTGATGTAACCGTCGGTCTTGTTCATAAGTGCAACAAGTTTGTGGTCAAGGGCTAAGTTATCTCCTGAAACAAGGTACTCGATTGTTTCTAGAAGCGGCGTTAATACAGGGTCTTCTACTATATTATATTCTTGAGGTGATGCCAGTTGCCAATTGAAATAGTGGTACGGGAAATAGGGAAAGTTGGCGTACATTGGAAACTGGACTGGTGATACAGGTGTGGCGTAAGGCATGTATATAGCGTCAGAAGGATAATCTTCAGGAAGCGGATATTCATAATAGTAAGGTGGGATTATGATAGGACAATGTTGTGGAAACGGAGGTTGGTTGACTATGGCAGTGTTTAGTGGGACAGGTGAATTTTCTTGGATATTTATGGTGTTTTCCTTGATATGTGTTGGTGGTTTACCGCTAAGACGAGTAACAATTTGTTTCAAGTTGGTTTGAGTGGTTGGAGGCTGCTGTTGCTGCTGCTGTTTTGCCACAAGGGGAGAAGCCCAGGCATTATTTACTGGAATAGGAGCTGGTTTTAGGTCTTTTCTTTTAATCACTTCTGCTGTAGTTGTAACTATCGCAATGTTATGACAAGTCATGGTTGGCGGTTAAAAAAATGGTTGCAAATTGGATTGGGTCGTTTCTGAATATGGAAGACACTTGTGACACAAAATCAGAAACCATTCCGAAAAAAAAGAAAACAAAAAAAATTAACCAAATAATAATTATTATGCAACGAAGGCTAAATTAGCCGCTCCATGGTAGTTATTACACAAAACATCCGACAAAGCTAATAACACACGGATATAAGCACGACAACAATCGCTCGGCCTCGTGTGGGCTGTGATTATGTTAAGGTTGCTATTTTTCGAACTAGAGTGTCCCTTGGGGATCGCCACCTCGTGCCAGGGACACGGGAACGTGCACGAGTCACAATCTGACTTCAGCGTAATAATGTCCTGCAGAAAAAATAACTACAAACTTCGGTTCTACAAAGCTAACCGTTAGACTAGTAGTTTGTACAACAGTATTATCACTAAACTATATATATATATATATATAAATCATCATAATCAACAACATCCTCAGATCATATAACTAACCAACAAAACTCTCTGCTTAAAAAAGTATTCGGCTCACGCCCACTTCACGCCATTACAAATTTCTTCGCACATTTGTCCCACATGGGTATATTGCAACACGTGGGGCTTATCTAAGATTCTGGTGGCTAGGCATCCCGATTCACTCGTGTGACAGGAACCACGTTTGATCGAACGTGGGTCATACTTATATGGACATATTTTTCTGAATTGCTGTCTGTGTCTATTAACTTACTTACTTGTTTGTTTACTATTATATGAACTAAAGTAGTCCTGCCTCTGGCCGTCAAACTACTGCTCCATTAATATGACGATATCGCTCCCCAATCCTCCTGTCCTTAAAACGACAATTATTCAACTCAACAAAGAACTCGATTCAGATGATCAGAACTACGAAATCCTCACCAATGACTACCTTCAGTTTGAATCAGCAAAACCCGATACTGAAATTACACCCAGTCCAGGCTTGCAGAAGAAAAAGAGAAGACGCTCATCAGCCAATATCGACTCCGAAGAGATGGCCAAACGCAAACACGAAACAAAACAGTTGCATTCCATCATTGAAAAGAGAAGAAGAATCAAAATCAATCGTGAATTCGTGGCCTTGAAATACTTGATTCCAGCATGCCGTAACTCTTCCACCACAAACAGTCCCCAAATGAAACCAAAAAAATCTCCATCTTCGACTTCTTCATCTTCCAGCAATAATGGTAACAAGATCGACGGCATGTACAAGTTAACAATTCTTAAGTCTTCGGTCGAATACATCTTGTACCTCCATCATATAATACAGAAACAACAAGAACTCATCAGCTCCAACAATAAGGACTTTGATTTCGATATAGACTTTGCCAAAGTACCGTTAAATGTCAATCAGTACAGAAACATAGATAAAGACTTTAACTTCAAGGACTTGATGGCGGAGTTGGATGACCAGGACCTGGCAATGTCTGAGTCTTCCTCACGAAGCAGCGAGTTTCTTCCAATTAAAGAGGAAGACGACAACAATAAAGACAATGAGTTCGTTGCTCCAAAGGGAACAAATCCCACTATCTTGACTCAAGATTCCAAGACCCAATTACCCTCTCCAGTCATTACTCCCGACATTGCACCAATCCTCTCGATGCTCAACCAATACTCTTCGGTTTCACTGGCTGCAGCCGTTGCTAGAAAGGTATCCATACCAATTTCGCCAAATACCGTCCTTCTCCAGCAATCATCATACAAAATCCCCAGAAACAACTCGGCCAAGTTCACATTACCCGACCCTGCTATTAGCCCAGCTGCTCTGATTGATTTGCCACGCAAAAAGTACTTCAAGTCGAAACCCTTGAACAACAATATTATTCATCTTTCCGGTAGCAGTTCTCCTGAAGGAGATACTGAAGATGCTTCTAATACTTTGTTGGCATTGAGAAAATCAACCATCAACAGTTTGTTGAACTGAGAAGAAAACTCAGAAATCAAGACACAAATCTGTACTTTTAGTTAATGTTTGTTTGTAATGTACTTGTTTTGTTTAATGTATGGTGGGTTTTTTTTAAAAAAAAAATGAATGTCCCGATATAATCCAGCTCGAGACATGTTCAATAAGTGTATTTCCATTATGCTAAATTTGGTATCGATTCAAGAACTGGTTTCAGCTCAAAAGCTCATTTTCTCTTAAATACTCAACGTACTCATCAATAATACTCGGCCATGCTTCCATCTCGTCGTAGTCACCTAACTTTTCCGGGTCTGTAACTACAATATCTCTGAAGAAAAGATAGAACATCACCCAACTATCCCTTGAGAAACCTCTTTTGTGCACGGTCTCGACAAATTCGTACCATTGGCATGCTCTTAATGCAGTTTTCTCGCGCGTTTCGGGCGGTGAGGCCCTTTCAATGACTATTGGCAACAACAATTTCCAGTAATCAAGAGCTGTTTCATAGTCCAAAATACGTTGGCTCTCCAGTTCCATCAAAAAGTCAAATGTAAAGTTGTAGAGCTTCTCAAATACAAGACAGTTTTCAGAGTCGCCTTCGAATATTACACTGTCCTGATACTGGTCAAGAAATGCCTTCATTTGCTGAGTATCATAAGCTTCAACTTCATTCCAGTTCATCAAAAACGGCTCCCTTTCAAATACTCCCATTGTAGGACTCTCAAGAAAATATGCCAACGTCAAACTCTTGGGATCTTCAGGTTCAACTCCCAAGTCTTCCAAGTACTTTAACGTCCCATTGATATCAATCTGCTGCGTGTTATTATTGTCCTGGTAAGCCTCATATGTCAGAATCAATCTAGAATTTACAGTCTTTTTAGACGGTGTTTTGCGATTAAGATATGCATCGATAGCTCTTTCGAGATTGTAGTTGGCATTAGCAAGGTACTTTTGAGCCGTGGATTTCGAGGCTCCTGAAATACCCATAAACTGTTCCTGTATCTCTTTCTTTGTCTTTGCCTGTAACTGTTAGTTTTTTACACGATTGTGGTATCAAATTATCATCACGTTACGTACCATCGCCGCTGCTGGTTGGTGGAAGTCAGGTGCTTGGATCGGATTTAAAATTTCACACTGAGCGCGCTGATAATGAGACGTGCCGCGCCCAATCTCATAACAACTGGTTGTTTTAGACGCTCACATTAAATTAAAACGCCAACGTTAGATTTTGCCTAAACAAGGCAGAAACAGTGTTTGAACAACTTCTGGGGTGAAGAACCATTTAGTGATCAATTCTTACCTGTTCACAATAATCTTGTTCTGTCATTTCACTTTCAATTTCATTCAAGATTTGTTTCTACAATGAGTGTGCCCATAACAACTGCGATGATAACCACGATCATTCCGTTTCCAAACCTAAATGACTTGGCTCAGGTATCCAGCGATATTGATAACGATGTTGATGTTCTTCTTCACTGGCTTGAACCTTACTTTCCTCCCTCATTGTCAGGAAACTGGCTGCAAAATCACCCAATCCAAAAGGTTGCAGAACCATCGCAGAGAATCAAGCTGGCAATACGAAGCTGTTTGAAGGACGAAAGTTATCAGGATGAGTTTATTCGAATATATATCAGTTCCATTGAAGGCAAGTTTGCTGACTTTTTCTCCACATTCACCGCATCCTCCTTTATGGATTACTTTAACGTCATCAAATCACTCACCACCTACTACAACAACCAACTATCATACCTCAACGTCACACCTTATTCCAAAGCACTTTTCCATAGAAACCTCAACTCGGTATTCCATTCTTACTTGGTCTCATCACCGTTTATTCAGTTTCTTCTGGACTTTCTAGAACAATCCCTTTTTGAAAGAACTAATCTCTCCACATCACCTCCATTTTCTCTGCCAAACATCCGCTTGAAAAATTCAGTGATTAACCTAATTGATATAATAGGTACCTTGTTTTCCATTCAATTGACGGACGTTGTTAATCACATCCTTATTCAGCTATCCATCCAGAAAATCAAACAGTTTATTCATTCTAACTGCTCCGGAGTATGGAATCACCGGCTACTTGAAATCATAAACCAGTTTATCCAAGGCGAAATCTACCCCAATTTTTCTATTATCTTATCCTACTCTAATGATTCTTCCCTCGCCGATAAGATTAACGGAACTTATCTCCACGAACTTATCAATATTGCATATAACGAATTGGTTTCTTTACGAATTAAGGAGATATTCTCCATGATTGTCAATCACCCACAAAGTGCTTGTGCACTTGAGGAGTTACATCAATGTTTGCTGGCCAAATATAATCATTATAACTATAACCACATATCTAACCAGAGCCGTGGGTTGTTGGGCGATGTCACAAGCTTATCCGAATTATCTTACTTTGGAAGCTATACCTTGAAGTCTCAGTCGTACCAGAGAGCAAAGCTTGTCGATACGTTCATCGATGCTTGTCACAAAAACTTACTCCATGCTGGGGTTAATACCATTGACATTATAATGGCATACACCAAAACAATCAAGTCTTTTTTGCTTATTGATCCGAGAGGCGTCTTGCTTGACAAGGTGGTGCGTCCAATCCGGAGATACTTGAAGGTTCGTGACGATATAATTGTTAAACTTGTTTCGGCAATGCTAGATGCTTCCGAAAGTAATCAATTGAGTGTTTTAGCACAAGAGATGAGAGGAGGCACGTCACGTCCCGCTGATTCATCCCTTGGCAAACGAAACAATTCAATTCTTGACGACGCACTTGATCTCAACTGGGTCCCTGATCCCATTGATGCTTTACCAGACTTTAAGAAGGGTAAGGTCAGCGATTTGATTGAATCATTAATTTCGATATTTGATACCAAGAGTATTTTCACCAACGAATTCACCAAGTTATTTGGAGAAAAACTTGTTGATTTGCATGATTACGATACGTCAGAAATTGAGGAACACTTGGACCTTCTCAAACTGCGGTTTGGTAAGAATGAGTTCCCTACATTGGATATTATGATTCGTGATATTCAAGAGAGTAAGAATGTTCAGTTGTTAACTAGAGATGGAACAAGACTTCATTCATCAATTCTTTCCCATTTGTATTGGCCAGCAGTGACTGAAGACATTAATGTTGAGGCGTCGTCATTCAACTTGCCACCACTAATTAATAAAGGGTTTGAGCAATTTAAAAAACTATACTCCCATCAAAAGAAGGGAAGGCTGCTAAAATTGTTGCCTCATTTGGGGTTAGTCAAATTAGATTTGGAATTCCGAGATAAAGTTGTCCATTACGAAGTTTCACCTGACAAGGCTGCCATCATTTCATTATTTGGCGATGAATCGCAAGAATTATCTGTGGATTTCATTTCAAAACAACTAAACATGTCGACATATATTGTTTCTAAAGGTTTAAACTTTTGGTTGGAACAAGGCGTTTTACTAGAATTAACAAAGACATTGTACATTGTTAATGAAGAAGACGATGACGAATATTTGACAGCCCCTGTTACGGTTACTACAGTTGCTACGGATTTTTCTGTTCTTGGCCATTCTATCAAGACAATGTTAGATAATATAACGCAATTGACATTTGAGAGAGTCAAGAATTTACTAAATTTGACCGTGGCCAAAGAAAAGTTTGATATGGCTAATCTTTCGGATGAGGATCTTGAAAACTATCTTAGTCAGTTGGTGAACAATGGTACGATTACCTTTGAGAATGGGTATTATAGAGCCGGACGATAACACTTACTGGGTACGAAAAGTTATATGCAAATAAGATTTTTAGTCTAAAGAAATGTTAATAATTTCTTGTTGAAGCGTATTAGTGTATATGTAACAATAAGCGGGTAAATGTGACACACAAAAGAAGGTTCCAAGATATAGATTTTAATTACACGTCAGATAGAAACAGAAAAAAAAAATGGGGGTAATAGACTAAAAAAAATAAACAATACAATGGGACAGAAGAATACATACAAATGCATTAAATGAACCCAGAAGCTGTGGTTACGAGGCCAAATCTTGGTTCTGGTAAGAGAGGGTCGTAAAAAATGGTTCGATTTTTTGTGACGGCAGGTATCATAACCAAGCTCGGGGTTTAATTCTGTTTTTGGAGGGGTTTTTTTTTCTCATTCTGCGGCGGGAACGGCAGACGGTCGGTTCGGATTTTAACCCCTTGTTTTTCATTTATTTTTGGTATACGGCTGGAGGTGAGGCGTTGACGGCGATAACCCCAGATTTGACTTAGCTAATCGGTTAAACTTTGGAATGACGATTCAAGGAAGTGGCACACTACTCAGGGTTCAGGATCCGGGTCACCGTTTCCCACCGTTTTGGTCTTACCCTCTGGCTGGCACAGGCAAGGGTGAGAGACAAATTTCTTTTTGGCGACCCTGGTAAAGTCCGAGCATCATCTTCCTTTTCATGGCATGATTTCTGAGTAAAAGTAACCCCAAACCTTCTCTAACCAAATGTTCTACAGGAACTTTTATGCGATCGTATAATATATTACATAATACCTAGTGGGACACTAAGCAGTATCACCAGGATTCTTTGCCACGTCCACTTCCGAGAGTTTCTGGGCGTATTCGGAGTTGGGGGTCCATTTCTTTGTAGGTTTCACGTCATCCATGGAGTAGCCAGGGATTCTGATGTTCCAATTACGTTCCAAATGGAACTGGAAGTCACGTAGATCGACTTTGTCGACCTTTCTATGTTTAGCAATACGACAAGCAAATGCCGTGATCGACGTGACAAACTCATCAGCAAGATCAAGTACCAATTCTTCAACATCGTTATCCATGGTAGTTATACTGTCGCCTTCTTCAGCTCCAATCGAGTTGGCCATCTCCACCAACTTCCGTTTCGTGAGCACTCTTCCTCCATTGTCAGGAATTGTAGATGGTGTTATGTTGGGATTTTCGTGCACAGGATACCGGTTGATGCTCGGGGACGTTACTGAGTAGCCAAGCGTGTTGAGCGGTCTATTGATGTTGTTCAACGGCTTGCCGTAGCCACTGAGAGGAAGTTTGTTGTTTGTAAGCGGAATATTCGACATGGGAATCGCAGGTTTCGGTGTGTATCCCTGATTGGCCATAGTACCAACTCCACTTACTACTGGAGGAGCAGGAACCGCAGGGTTTCGAGGAATGGAGGAGTTTGTGATGGGAGCTGGTGATGCAACTGAACTCGAAGGAACACTATTCAAAGGTGGTTTGGCTTGTGGAGTGGGACTCTTGCTGATTTTTCCCTGATTCAGTAACTCGTTCTTGAAATATTGCACGAGTTTCTGGTACTGGATCAATTTGGGCTTAAGTTTGGCGATTTCAGCATTGATCGATTCGATCTTTTCCGGACTCGTTTCTCGAGCTTTAGATTCCTCCAATACCTTAATGCTATATGCCAACAGCTCGGAACTGGTCTTTACTTTGTTGAGTTGTTCAACGGTGACGGTTTTCGTAGACGTGCCGTCTTTATCAAGAAACGATGGAGATGGCGACGAAGAACTGGGCTGGCTTGACTGGTTGGTGATGGAATCCATAGAAGACGGAACATTGACGGAAGAACCAATATTTTCCAGTTGCTGTTGCTGTTGTTTGGCCTTTTGTTGTGCCTGGTACTTGAGCAACAATGCCTTCATGCCTTCGGCCTTTTCGTAGTGCTGTTTCGCCTTGGCACGGTCTGAAACGGCAGCCTTGGCAAGTTCAAGCTCTCTTCTGATTGCTTGAAGAAGCTGGGCAGCCTGACTAGGTTGGATCGTCAGTTCTGTGCGCAGTGAGTCCATCTTCTCGTGTATGTACTTACCAAATGTTTGGTTTAAAAGGGTTTTTGGTTTTTCTGTTGATTGAAGTGAATGTCGCGCGACATTTTCCCATTATCTATTTCTTAATCTTTGAATTCTATATCTTAAGTCCTATACCTTTTTTTTATAATGCAAAGCATCTTTCGACACTTCTGGCGTCATTGCCCCACCAGTTGGGCATGTTGTAAGTTGTAAACACCGAGAAGCACAAAAAAATCAACAAAACCGCAAGATTGTAGCCAGTATCAAACGCGGCTGCGAGAATGTAATTGTACTTCTTCCATGCACTATGACGGTACCTAAATGCCCAGAACATCGTCACCAGCCCACCAATGAACCGTGACAAGTAACCAGTCGACAAGTTACCGTAGAATTTGGTCATGGAAGAAAAGAACACCGTAGTGTTCCATAAATGAAAGTTGCGCGCCGGGTACCGTTTATGGAGCCAGTACATGGTTACTGGAGCCACGAGTCCCACGACAAAACCAAATGGAAACCATGGGTACTTGGCAAAGAGTCTGTCTGGTCCCAAGACAACGTATTGGATTGCGTTGGTGTGTGAAGTGGCAATGGCTTGGCCTGTCCATTGGTGGAGCGGGTCGATTTTCGTTCCTGTCAAGTAATCGTGCTTGGTACGAAGCACCCAGCGAAGAGCAACGTAATTAATGGGGATACCAATCAATTCTCCGTATAGCTGGGATAAAAACACTGCTTTTGGCGGAATATGGTTATAAAAGCCGAGTCTGAGACTGTGAAGATGGTACTGGGCGCGGTACCATGCGTCACCGGCAATTGAGCCAAAAATAAGAGCACCAGCCGGATGTTTTTTGGGAATATTCTGGACCATGTAGCCGTAGACAAGTTCATTAAAGGTGCCAATAGCAAGTTGGAAATTTGACAAGGCGTAGAGCCATGACAAAGGAATTATAATGACAGAACCCATGGCGAGGGCCACTATACAACACCACCAGGGCATAAAAAGGTGACCGTTCAAGAAGATGGCCATCAAAGTGCCAAACGACACCAAGAACAAGGCAATGTACCACCAGACAGGAACATCCAGGTAATTTTTGCGTAACACATTGAGCCTGTCAACAGGTTTGGTGGTGGAGGGGCCTTTTTGACGCTGCAAAGATTCGCGGATTTGTCCGAAGCCGAATAAAACGACCCACACGATGCCGCTGACGTACGCAGCATAATCGAAGAACATGTTCCAGGCCCGCTGGGCGCCCAAATTGACAGGGCCATAAAACTCGTACGCCTTGGCATCGAATTGGAGATCTTTAGTTAAGAGTTGTTCCACTGGATATGGCTCTCCATTGGTGCGGAAAAGGCCGTTTGACATGAGCCCGAAGTTGGAAAAAAAGCCGCCCCACTTGACCACCGGGATCATAATCCAGGCTCCAAGTAGAAAGGCAACGAACTGAATAACCTGAATCCAGTATGGGTAGAGCATGATGGAGGAGGTGATATTGGCCCAGTCGAGCGAAAAATTGAGCACGCCCATTCCGCCAATTCCCAGGCCAATGAAATTGAGTATTTTGTTATGGGGAGCAATCCAGCAAAGTACTGCAAGCGACGAAGTAAATGGAAACACAAACTCAGGAAGAAACTGCCAAACGGTTACCCCGACCAATACAGTAAAAAATATCTCCATCTGCCGTGCACCTGAATGCAAGCTGCTGCCACTACCAAAAGAGGAAATATCAGACTTTTGCTGAGACTGCAAAAGTGTCGTTTGCATTAATGCCTGGGGCCATGTAAACTGGACATCGTACAACAACATGTTCTTTGCAATAGCTGCGTACGAATATCCGATCATGACAATAGCAAACATAAAGCTAATTGCCACGAGCGGTGGCACTTGTTCGCCAAAATACAACTCAGCAAGTGAAATTGCATTGGTTGCTAAATTACCGGTAGCTCCACTATTAGCGGTTATGGTAACCATAGCAGTCTCCTTGATGGACCACGGACCGGGGTTAAGCTCAATGCTCCACCACCTTCCTATCCGGATACTCCTTCGAGGAAGAACCTTGGCCAACCATTTTCCCGCCCAGTGAGCAACAATCTGGACAAAAAATATCGAGTAGGCAGCCGAGGTGGTTCTATACGAGTTCATAGTATCGATGAACGCACCAGGAAGAATGAATATTGTCAGAAGCACAAAGTAGCGGAAGGTCATCACGGGAACCGTTGGATCGTCGTGCAACGGTACGATCTCGCGAATCACAGGTGGTAGAGCAAGGATTTGGGGATCGTTGTTGGTGTCTTCACTGTCTTCAGGGAACGATTCAATACCACCAAAGTACTGGTCATATGTAGGGTCAGTATCTTTGTGGGAAAGCAAGGGATCCTGTTCATTCAAGACTAGATTTCCTGTATATTGGTGATCTTTGTCATCCTGGTCATAACCAGTGATAATAGGGGTGAGATCTGGTGAGTATGGCGTTCTGGGCATGGTCACCTACCAAATAGGAAACAAGGATAACGAGACTTTCGTGGTCGAGAAAAGTGATATAACCACAGTTCATAATCAGTTACTATTTTCCTGTAGACAAGCCGTCGACGCCCTACAAATATTATCTTCTATAGTAATAGGGATATTTTTCAGCATTTGTTGCATAACGATATAAATGTCAGCTTTGAGATGAGGGCTGTGACAACTTCTCACGTGTAGTACGGACGTAGGTGAATTTCCCGTTCCGAGCGAGTTGAATTTCTCCGTTCCGAGCAAATTCAATGTCTCTACTCCGAGCGACATTTTCGGGAGCAACTTTTTCTGGGCTCCAGTGGTCAGGCTAAGAAAGGCACGGCTGTCAGGAACAAAACAGGGATATATCCGCAAACGGTCCACAACCTACTGCAATGGAATACGCACAGGAGTTGCTTATTTGAAACATATCGAAAAGAAATTGTTGGGGGGTGGGGGTTCACAATCGGCCCATTATGCAAGCCGCAAAATAAAAAAGGGTCCTGGAGATAAGGCATAATATGTTGCATCACTTCTCGGTGGTAATACCAACTAGATCTCGGGGAATTGCAGCGGTACAGACGTTCGATGCACTTTCTGTAACACAATTTCCCCAACACCCTACAAGCCGCACCAACCCCAGTTAAAGTTTGTGCTATGGAATACGGATTTCCGAGCCAAACTTAACACTTTTTACATTCGATAAGATATCTAAAAATTACAAATATAGTGCCTCAATCTGAAACATTAGAGATTGATAGCAAGTGTACTAATATATTGTACTAATATATTTTTCTACGGCTGAAGCTTCAAAGCGAATAATATGTCCTTTGTGGATTAAGCGCGCAACATTGTTTTTTAGAGATAAGTCATTGTTTATTGTTTAAAGCGGGCCTGGAACCATTATTATTTCTTATCCAAACAAATCACCTTTTACATGACACAAACCCTGAGGCAACGAAAGGTTTAGATTTTCGTGACGGTACTAAAGCAACTGCTTCTGTGTGCAGTATTGCATGAGTAGAAAAAATATAATATCCGAGACAACAGGATATCGGAGAGTAAACGAAAAGAAATGTCGGAAACCTTTCTTATCCGTGCCATCGGGCATAAGACGGGTCGGCCATAAAAAAAAAATTCATGATTAAGACCTAACAAACCCTGAACCACATTTTCTGTATTTACGCAACAAGAGTTAAATTTTGTTTATTTAAACACACCATCCCCCCATACCAAACGGCTGTACAAAGTTTAACCCATCCAATAACTTGAACTAATTAACCTTTATTATATCTACCTGCCGTGATTTCCTGCCAGCAAAATTAACTCTCTAAATTTACCAACCCCCTACTGGAGACTGGACGCGAGACTAAGTGAATTAATTCGATAAGAAAAGGACAAGAAACAATACTTTTAGAGGCAATCATCAGTCAATCCTAACCCCAACCCTCTAAACTGATTAATAGCCTTACTCGACTTTTCATTTCAACCTACCTTTTTCCATTACTAATAATCGCAATTTTTATACATTTGCAGCTTACTAATTGTTAATAAAAATGACCCATCTCGAATCTAATGTTGGACTTGCGCACCACTCCCATACCAAGAAGAAAAGGGTGGGCAAAGCTTGTGATCTGTGCCGTATCAAGAAGACCAAGTGTGATGGAAAGAAACCATGCAACCGGTGTATAATAGACAACAAAATCTGTGTGTTTACAGAAAAGAAGAAGGCACGTGAAAAGAACCATCCCCAAGGTTACGTGGAGTTGTTGGAAACCCGTCTTGACATTTTAACCAAGTCGTTGGAGAAGCTTATTGAAATGAGTACTCCTCATTTGCCTTTCCTCCAGGAATTGTCTGCTGTTGCTGCTGCTGCAAAAGATGTTAAGGTGAAAAAAGAAGTGCACGAATCTCAAGATGAAATGAGTGATTACTACGAAGACGACTCCGAAGACTCTGAAGGCAACGAGTTTGTTGATAGAGAAGGTGCTGTTCCCATCAACAAGGTTGTCAACTACTTGATGCAAAAGGAAGGCTTGTTGACTAATTTACCTGTCGAATGGGAACGTGGTGCGTATATTGCTGCGAATTTCGACTCGTCCAAGAATTTGCAGTCGAGTTCCAAGATGTTTGCTGAACATAAAGTACAAGTAAAGGAAGAGGAAGATGCCAATCCACAGCAATCAAGTGCAGCCAACATGTCTGCTGCTTACGATGCCACTTCTCCAACTGGATCTGTTCTGCAAGGCAGTATTACTGAACAGTTGAACTTGAATGAGTTCTCGTTAGGAGGCTACTCTTCGTCACAGGCTGGTCCAATGACTTCAGGTAAGAACTTGTCGAGAACCTCTTCGTCGAACGATTTGGACCTCAAGACCGATTCTATCTCGCCTCCACCAACTCAGATTCTTGATAACTTTTCTAAGAGAGCCAACTCGCTTTTTCTCTCCGACACAAGAGGGCGTAATGCATCGGTATCTTCATTGACTTCTAAGTTTGAAACCCAGGGTATCACTTCGCCCACTTCGGTTCAATCCTCGGGTAGCATCTCGTCGGTAAATTCGAGATCTTTTTCACCATCCACCCATAAACGTCTCCACCAAAACCACGTACATAAGCCATCACACCATAACAACCACCAGTACAAGAAACCGGTTGCTAGAGCCAACAGCACCGACTTTGCTCTTTTGGACAAACACAATTCGATTGGAAGTTCGTTTGGTATTTACACAACTGAGCCTAGTTTGGTTGGTGGGAGTTCATATTCGTCTCCCAGCAGCAGTGGCAGTTTCCATATGAAACAGCAACCATTTGTACATGCTACTGATATGTCAGGAATAGAAGAGGCTATATTGCCTCTGGGCATATTGAAGGCAGAAACCACTGACGATCTTCCATCCCATGCACTTCACAGCTTTAAGGCTGGACACCACGATTTGATAACATCGCCTAAGGACCAAAACTCAGACTACATTTTTCAGCCATACGCTGCGGTAGATACACCTTTGGAGAGCGATAGTTTTGACAATTTTTTCATGGGACAAAATCTGTTTTTCGATACTTACTAATGGATTAAGGGGGCTTGCTTTTTTTGATGTACGATGTAATTTGCATATTTATGCTTTTAATAAGATTCAATTAATTTCAATGGGCATTGTAGAGGTATGAATAAGCTTTTTTTGTTCCTCGGTGATCCTTCTTATTTTTTTGACTGACTGACTGACTTGATTTGAATGGCAGGTATCGAACAAGTGTGAGGCGGCGGTCACGAATTTACCCCGTGAGAGTAGCTTTAAGGTTGCAGCCATTCACCAAATAAAAAAACACGGACAGCTAAAATAAAAATAAAGAAAAATAAAGCAAAGTAAAAAGAAAAGAAAAGTCATGGAGAAAAATTGATCTAAAAAGTGGTTCGCTAATCCGCCTTGCACTTCCTAATAGAGGAGACAGGTTTGTGATTATAGGCATCCATACACAGGGAAACAATCTGAAAGCAATAAGATCAAGGCGGGAGTGAATTTTAAATTTGCACGTAGGTGTAAGACGTTTTCAAACTCTTAAGGAATCGTAGCGCAAAGTGCGAAGATCAGAATGGATTGTTACTCCCGGTAATGCAGGTGCGCAAACTTGCATACTAAGATGCTAATCACAACCAATAATACTCGGCCGAGATGCACGGCAGAAACTGGGCTAATTTTATTTTTATTCCTTCAGGGCTTTCCAAAAACAGTTGTTCGGTGGTAACAAAATTTGTTTGCGGTATTTTTTTCGGTTACCGGATAATGGCCGAGGCTATCAACCGATAATTGTGCTGTTTCGATTTGTGTAATATTCTCAACAGTTAGAGTCTGATCCCTGCATACGCCCAGACAAAATATTCACCGTTAAGTTGCTGTTCTACGCATATAGGAATAACTAAGACCCATTTGGTTGCTACGATTCGTCTAAAGGTATCCAACTATGTGGATTACAGTTATCTCAGTGATCTAAACAAGCAACGGGTAAATGCACTTGTTGCTATTCATTTATTATTATTTTTTTTCCTTCCTTCCGACTTTTAGTAGTGGATGGATGGAGTTTACAACCGGACGGAGATAAGTGTGCGAGCATCAATGATCAAAAGGAGCTAATAATTTATGTAAATGCTAAACGCAGTCCATACATTCCCAATCAGTGGGCTAATGTGAGTTCGGCTGATCTATAGCGCGGAGTTCCTCGTTTGTAAGCTCAAAGCCATCAACGTCGAAGTTTTCCCGCAACCGGCTCACCGTTTGGGTTCTGGGACGCGGGATGTATCCACGTTGCAACAGCCACCGAATCAAGATCTGTGTATACTACTTGTTGTATTTGACGGCTATTTGCGCGAGTGCCAGTACCGGGTCAGATTTCCTCAACTTGTATCCATGCGTAAGCGGTGCATATGCCTCCACAGCAATATTTCGCGACAAACAGTAGTGGGCCAACTCGGTGCGCATTACCCAGGGACTGATTTCTATCTGGTTAACGGCAGGAGGAATCCGTAACTTGGGCCACGTAAGTAATTCGTCGATGTGTTTCTGGCCAAAATTGGATACAACAATGTTTTGAACCACACCCTCGTCCATTGCTTCTTGCATGGCCCAACATGACTCCAACCGTCGAACCCTGCCGGGAAGCGGCGAATGGATCAAAAGGAGATCGATGTACCACAAGTCGCCGATCTTGTCCACCATTTCCCGAATGGCTTTCTTGGTGCTGTCGTAGCCCAATTGAGAGTTCCAGAGCTTAGTAGTGTAGAAGAAATCACTGCTTGTAGCTCTAGTTTCATTGATGTACTGCAAGATCCCCTTGGCAACTTCTGTTTCGTTTCCGTACAAAACTGCGGTATCAAAGTGTCTAAATCCGGCACGACACCCCTCCGTATACCAAGGCAGATGTTTTGGACGAAGGAATCTCGTAGCAGCCAAGCCCAATGGCTGGAATAAACTTGTTGGAGTTGAGTCTGATAGGTGCTGGCATTGTAAATAAAATCCCCCTGGTTTTTTTGTTTTTTTTTACAGGTTCTAATTTATCTACGGGCTGGGATCGTGGTACTATAGTGAAATATATATGGAAAAGTAGCGTTGTGTGCACAAACAACCATAGATGCCTGATAACATCACGGTAAATATCGGACAAATTTTTAAATTGTTTTTGGAAATTCGTGTGAGAGTTTTTCTGTCAACATTTTGTGTGTTTGTGTCTGTCTGTCTGTCTGTCTGTTGCCTACATTTACTAGTGTTTACATCTGTTTACTGCAGACTTTTTTTTGTAAAATATAACCGCCGAGCCCTTACAAAGGTAGCCAAGTTCCGGGAACCTCCCTCGACCCACACAAAAAAGGGGTGCACCCGAGGTTGTGTCCTGCAGGTAAGACGGACTAGGGGAAGTGAGGTTTTTCTCCAAAAAGAGGAACTGTAGTTGTTACCCCGTGGATTGTACCTGGTGGTCTTGGAACTCCGTCACGTATCTCAATGGCAAGCTTACAAATACACTCAACACAAAAATATTTTTTTTAAGGAATTACCCAATTGATGTTATTAGGTAATACTGTAAACGACGTATGATGACTCTTGCGGACCAGGTTTTTTGGCGTCATCCAGTTTTCGGGCTCGGACTTCTGTTTTGCGGACCCCGTTGCAGGTTATACCCAAATAGGACAGTTTGCAGGTTAGCCGCACTACCGTCGTGGTCGTTGGAGCAACGAGTTCTGGCTACTTCCTACCAATCACGAGACGGTAGTATATGGGGTGGTTCATGGAGCGTTGTGTTCCAGCCAATAACAATGCTCCCCACTTCCACCGGTGCACCACCTCACCCGCCCACCCCCTGAGCCAATACACCGTATGATTTCTGGTGGTACCACCTGATTACACAAATGGAGTGCGCTGCCCCGGCGAACGTACTAGAACGTTTTGTGTGCAGTCCGACAAGATTTTGGCGGCAACGCTTCCGAAATTTTATATAAATACAATGGAAAATCCCCCCGATTCTGTCGATTTTTTTCCTTTTTATTCATCAAGTTAAATCTTACTTAACTAAACAACAAACTCAATTACAACATGGCTATCAACATTGGTATTAACGGTTTCGGTCGTATTGGTCGTTTGGTCTTGAGAATCGCTTTGCAAAGAGAAGACATCAACGTCGTTGCTGTCAATGACCCATTCATTGCTCCAGACTACGCTTCTTACATGTTCAAGTACGACTCCACCCACGGTAGATACGCCGGTGAAGTTAAGTCTGAAGGTGACTCCTTGGTTGTTGACGGCCACGCCATCAAGGTCTTCCAAGAACGTGACCCAGCTGCCATCCCATGGGGTAACGCCGGTGTTGACTACGTCATTGAATCCACTGGTGTCTTCACCACCTTGGAAGGTGCTCAAAAGCACATCACCGGTGGTGCCAAGAAGGTTATCATTACCGCTCCATCTTCCGACGCCCCAATGTTTGTTGTTGGTGTCAACGAAGACAAGTACACTCCAGACTTGAACATTGTTTCTAACGCCTCCTGTACTACTAACTGTTTGGCTCCATTGGCCAAGGTTATCAACGACACCTTCGGTATTGAAGAAGGTTTGATGACCACCGTCCACTCCATCACTGCCACCCAAAAGACTGTCGATGGTCCATCCCACAAGGACTGGAGAGGTGGTAGAACCGCTTCTGGTAACATTATCCCATCTTCCACCGGTGCTGCTAAGGCCGTTGGTAAGGTTATCCCAGAATTGAACGGTAAGTTGACCGGTATGTCTTTGAGAGTTCCAACCGTTGACGTTTCCGTCGTTGACTTGACTGTCAGATTGAAGAAGGCTGCTACTTACGAAGAAATCTCTGCTGCCATCAAGGCTGCTTCCGAAGGTGCCTTGAAGGGTGTTATGGGTTACACTGAAGACGCTGTTGTCTCTACCGACTTCTTGGGTTCTTCTTACTCTTCTATCTTTGACCAAAAGGCCGGTATCTTGTTGTCTCCAACTTTCGTTAAGTTGATCTCCTGGTACGACAACGAATTCGGTTACTCCACCAGAGTTGTTGACTTGTTGCAACACGTTGCCAAGGCTTCTAATTAACTATCCACCAAGTTGTAGGCTATGAGTCTATGGCTGTGGAATGAATGTACAGAAACATGAAGTATTCAAAAAGTGTAGAACTTGTAGAAACAGAAGAAGTTTTAGAAAAACGAAGAATTGAATGGATGAAAGAAAAAAACAAACAATGGATCTTTTTTATAACCAGACGTTTAAGCTTTATCGACTGAACCAACCAGTTGTGCTTGGAGAAGAGCAGCAGGCGATTCTTGTGCAGTTGCTTGCACGGCATTTTTATGAGCAGGGTGAGGAGCGGTACGAGAACGTGGCAGAAGTTGAGCAGTTGTTGTCGGTAAGATGTGGTAAAGCGAGGGTTGAGAATGGAATTGACGCGTGGTTTTTGGTGGTGGAAAGCGCAGAACGCGACGTTGGCACGCAGACGATTATCTCGGTGGGTCAAGGGAGCGGACAGGCGTACGAGACGGTTTTGTTGTGTAAAAATGTTGGAAGTGTGATGATTTCTGTATTACAAAACATGGCAGCAGGCGAAGTGCCGTTGGTGGTGAGGGATTATGCGTGGCAGGAACGAGAGCTTGGTGGTGTGGTGTCGAAGGTGTTTGCTGCACTTTATCAGGAGATCAACGACCGTGCGGGAATGACGGTGAACATGCTTCATCAGACGGTGGGCGACTTGGAATTGACGTACGGAGGAGCTGGTGGCATTAATCAGCATTTGAAGCAGATTGTAATCACGGTTCCACACCGTGATGTGGTGAGGATGGATGGAAGTGATTTGGTGGCGGCTGTAGAGGCGTTTATGGGACGAACCACCAAAATGGAGTTGCGACACCTACAGTTGGTACGAGTGAGTTCTCTGGTGTTGAGTGTTGGAGTTGATGGAAGAGTTAAGATCAGTGACGAACGGTTGGGTGATAAACGTCTACATCAACAGTTGGTTGGTGTTTTGATGTCGGTGCTACAAAAGAGATAGAGAAACAAAGAGAATCGTGTAATATAAAGTAGATCAAGAAACGAGAAAAATAAGAAATAGACGCTAGAAAAACAAGTAACTGCAACAAGTATAATGTAAGAGTACAAAATAAACTGGCGAATTGATTTCTCTAATTACAGGATTAAAGCAGTAAACAAAAACAAAGCGACAAATGTTTAGTTAAAGTACAACAAATGCCAAAAAGCTTGAATTAGTTTCAATTCCTTCTTCTCTTCTTCTCTTCCTCTCTTCCTCTCTTCCTCTCTTCCTCTCTTCTTCTCTTCTTCTCTTCTTCTCTTCTTCTCTTCTTCTCCTTCGTCTTCTGTTTTTGTGTGCCCAATCACCGCCAGACCCTGATCGCGAACCACGCGTTTTAACACGTATCTGAAAAAGAAAAAAAATTTACAACCACCACACCGTTCTTTTCCCACAATTATGTCTGCTTCCGGTGTCTACAGCTCCGACAAAGACGCACTTCGGCATAGAGGCACCAAGCAACTGTCAATTGCAGGTGCTGCTGCCGACGTCGACGCCAGCGCCACCCAAAAACGCACGGCATACGACGAATCCTCCGAGTTTGTCCAATCTCTCAAACAACTCGAATCATGGTTGGCCCCAATCTTGTTCACCATCTTATCCTTCTGGGTCAGACTCTACAGAATCAGTGCCAACGACAGCGTGGTGTGGGACGAGGCCCATTTCGGCAAGTTTGGTTCATACTACTTGAGACATGAGTTCTACCACGACGTCCATCCTCCATTGGGTAAGATGTTGATCGGTCTCTCGGGTTATCTCGCAGGTTACAACGGCTCATGGGACTTCCCTTCAGGTGAAGTCTACCCAGACTACATCGACTATACCAAAATGAGAATCTTCCAGGCCATCTTCTCTGCCTTATGTGTCCCATTGGCTTACTTCACCGCAAAGGAAATCGGCTTCACTATCGCCTCCACCTGGTTGTTCACCTTAATGATCACCCTCGAATTGTCCTACGTCACTTTGGGTAAATTCATCTTGTTGGACTCCATGCTCTTGTTCTTCACCGTGGCCACCGTTTACTCCTTCTCTCGCTTCCACAACTTCAACTCCATACAACAGAGCTTCTCCAGAAAATGGTGGAAATGGCTCCTCCTCACCGGTTTCTCCATCGGTTGCACCTGTTCCGTCAAGATGGTCGGTTTGTTTGTCACCGCCTTGGTTGGTATCTACACCGTCGTCGACTTATGGACCAAGTTGGGCGACAAACAAATCTCCTGGAAAACTTACTCCTACCACTGGATTGCCCGTATCATCGCCTTGATCGTTGTTCCATTCTCCATCTTTTTGATCTCGTTCAAGGTCCACTTTGACTTGTTGTCACACACTGGTACCGGCGATGCCAACATGTCTTCCCTTTTCCAGGCAAACTTGATCGGTTCCGATGTCGGTGGCGGTCCAAGAGACATCTCCATCTTCCACTCGGTGGTTACCTTGAAGAACCAGGGTTTGAGCGGTGGACTTTTACACTCGCACGTACAAACGTACCCTGAAGGTTCCAAGCAGCAACAAATCACCACCTACTCGCACAAGGACGCCAACAACAACTGGCACTTCCAAAGAGCCCGTGGTGAAGACTACTACAACTGGGAAAACAACAACACCGCCCAAGAATACGTCACTGACGGTATGGCCGTGAGAATCTTGCACCCATTGACCGGCAGAAACTTGCACACGCACGAAGTTGCTGCTCCAGTTTCGAAATCGGAGTACGAAGTTGCCGCTTACGGTAATTTGACCATTGGTGACCACAAGGATAACTGGATCGTTGAAATCATGGAACAGCACTCGAACGAAAACAAGTCGAGATTGCATCCTCTCACCACTTCTTTCAGATTGAAAAACCAGGTTTTGGACTGTTACTTGGGGGTTTCTGGCCACGCATTGCCAGCGTGGGGTTTCAGACAAGGTGAAGTTGCTTGTTTCAAGAACCCATTCAAGAAGGACAAGAGAACGTGGTGGAACCTTGAGACCAACGTCAACGAACACCTTCCACCTCCACCAGCCGACTTTAAGTTACCCAAAACGAGATTCTTGCGTGATTTCATCCAGATCAACTTGGCAATGATGGCTACCAACAACGCCTTGGTACCAGACTACGAAAAGCAGGACGACTTGGCTTCTGCGTTCTGGGAATGGCCTACGCTTCATGTTGGTATCAGAATGTGTAGTTGGGCTTCCGACAAGATCAAGTACTACATGATTGGTTCTCCTGGTACCACCTGGACCTCTTCGGTTGGTGTTGTGGTGTTTGCGTTCCTTGTGATCTACTACTTGTTGAGATGGCAGAGACAGTACGTTGATTTCCCTGCCGACCAGCCATTGAAGTTGAAGACGTTCCTTATGGGTGGTATTTATCCTATGTTTGGTTGGGGCTTGCACTTTGCACCATTTGTGATTATGGGCAGAGTCACGTACGTGCACCACTACGTTCCAGCCCTTTACTTTGCCATGATTGTGTTTGTCTACGAAGTCGACAGCTTTTCGTCGGTGTTGCAAGGTTCACCTGCAAAGAAAATCGGGTACGCTTTGGTATACGCTGCGCTTTATGCCTTAGTTGCCGGTACTTTCTGGTACTACAGATACCTTTCCTTCGGTATGGAGGGTGACCATAAGGAAAACTGGACCCACTTGGACCTTTTGAAGTCGTGGAAAGTCGGAAATGACAACTACGAGTAGATTTATGATGAGTAGTGTTTTGTTGAACCAAAAAAAAAAAATGAACTTCCTTTACAATTTTCCTTCGTAACCTGCAAAAAGAGCAAAGCTCGGTGCGCATTGCCCAAAATAATAGATTCAATATTTCGTAAAAAGAGACCAATTAGTAATGATAGGAAGGCATTTAATATCTACTTTTGGAGCACGGATTGGTGGTGCAAGTTTGCGGAGGACGAAGTTTACTGCTTCAACATTTGCCACGGACGATTTCAAGGCCACGAAACTCGTGCATGGCATCACGACGCTCCAAATCGCCATCACGGCCCGCGCCCGCGACAAGCTCTGGCAGGTGGCACAGGAGGACCAGCAGCCACAGACAGTACTTAAAATATCGGTGGAAAGTGGAGGATGTCACGGGTTTCAGTATAACTTGCATCTCCGGAAAATGGACGAGGAATTGGCGCAGAACGATGAGATGTTGGTGTTTACGCGGAGCGACGATTCCAAAACCTCCCTGGTGATGCTTGACGAGGCATCGTTGGAAATCTTGCAGGACTCCAAGATTGATTACACAACAGAGTTGATAGGAAGTCAGTTCAAGGTGGTGGAGTCGCCATATACCAGCACAGAGTGTGGCTGTGGAGCGAGTTTTGACTTTGACTTTGACAAGTTGGAAAAGAAAAGAGCAGAACAAGCAGCCAACAAGTAATGAAAACGAATGTACATAACAAAATAGTATTTATGATAGTAACGGGAATAAAACCTACAAGAAAAGATAATAATAACGAAAAAGATGTAACAATAAGAACTAAATCATTAAATCATCAAGCAAGAGCCTTGATACTGTCGATGCTTTGTGTGGCGTAGAAACGCACATCAACGTCTTCATCGGCTTGGAGTGTCTCCAAGTTGGGGAAGATCTCCAGCTTGACGAGTCTTTCCAAGTCTTTCTGGTTGTTTTTGGCCAAGCTCTGTGTCACGGCAAGGTACAGTTTTGCCACGTTGAATCGAATATTGGGCACACCGTCCCCAGTCAACGAATTAATGAATGGCACCACTTTCTTGACAATGGTGTCGTTGTCAATCACCGGTACAAGAGCCGTGATCGCAAACAAGCAGGTGATCCGGATGATAAAGTTCAGGTAGTCGATCTTATCGTCGTCATCAATCTTTTCGTCATGGTTCAACAACCGGTTGATGATCTCGCTATTGGCCCAGTCCAGCCCAAAGATCGCAGTAAGTTCCTTCAAGTTCACCACCGCAGCATCCCGGATCGCAAATACCGGGTCCCACAACCACGACATACAGAGAGTCAACAACTCGTCATTGAAGAAAGAAACACCCAACTGCGTAGCCAACTTGGGAATGTACTCAATGATCGCCAATCTCACCCGCCACTTGTGGTCCTGGGCAAGTTCCGTGATCGCCGGCAAGAGATTGGTCGAAAGTAAGTTGATGCCAATGATCTCGTTCACCACCAGGAGGTTCGAAATCACGTTCAAACGTACGTCAGGGAACTCGTCCTTCAACATGACAAGGAAAATTGGCAACAACTTCTCTATAGTTGGTTGTTTCTCCAACATGGGCGATAATCCGGTGATGGTCGATGCCAACGAAGCCCGGACGTTCTCTTGAGGATCCTGACTCAAGTCGTTGACCACAGGAATAATTTTGTTAAGCACAGTGGCTTTGGTGGAGGGATACTTTGTCAATAACTCGCAGAAATCAGGCAACTGCTTGGCCACAGCCTTTCTTACCTCTCCCTCGTTGTCCTTCATCAAATCGATGAATGGATCGATCAACTGGAACAAATCGGACTCGTTACTGGTGAAATTCACCGCAATCTTGCTGAAACGGTCGGCAGCGGTGTATCTGACACGCCATGACTCGTCCTTGATCAACTTGAGGGCCGACGACAAAAAGTCGGCATTGAAGGAGTATTCGTTAATGGCCAGGAAGAACTCAAGAATGGCAATCAAAACATCGATGCTCAAGAACTTGACGCTGTCCTGGTCGTCATTGATAAGGTGGTGGAACATTTTGGAGATGATTTCCCAGTCTTCATTGTTGACTTTGTTGTCGTTGTGGGGCAGCGATTGGGTGAATTTCGTCAACTGGTCAATCAATGGAGGCAAGTTGGTGGCAGCAGCTCTTCTGACCATTGGTGAGTCGTCTCCAATCAACTTGAGGTACAAGTTGAGACACTCTCGTCTCATGGAAGCCGCAACTTTGACAATAATCGACTTGTACAAGCCACAACTGGCAATCTTTTTAGAGAACCAGTTACCTTGTGACAACAGTTGGATGAGATTAAGGAAAATGCCGTTTAATTCTTCACTGGTAAGCTCCAACGAAATCCGGTTCAACGAATCGATTGCCTTGTCGCGAACAATGGGTTCTTCCATCGACGCCAAAATCGTCAAGATTTGGATCAAAGGCTCTGAATTCTGATGGCCACCAATAAGAGGAACAAAGTCTCCAAGCTTTGCGGCCAATACGGCAAATACTTCTTCTTCGTCGTCCTGGGCGACGTCATTCAAAAATGGCAACAATTCGTTGAGGGTGCGTTCAGGACCCAATGCAATGGCGATCGTGTCGAGTTTTTGCATGGCATCCACGCGGTTCGAAACATCGTCATGCTTCAACTCGTCCATAAGCAACGCCAACGGATACAAGTCATCGTTGTAGTTATCCATTTTGGGAGTGGTGGAACGGTCTTAAAAAACACGGATTTTCTATTGGGAAATTTTTGTCGACGGGTCGTGTGCAGGAGAATATTCCTATTTTTCCCACCAAACACTTTTTTGCTGCAAAGCTACAAAACGACAAAATCACAAAGTCTCTAAACAGCACGCCATTTGCATGTCTTATTGACTTTCTCTTTTTGAAATGCAAGTAAATTTTTGTTTGATAATCTCACTACGTTCAAACATCACTTATCAACGTCCCCATAAATTTCTTACTAAATAAGCTTTGTATTTTTTGGGGGAAGGACCCTAAAAACTATAAAAGATACAAAGTAAACGAAAGACTAAAAATAACCCAATCATGAAAATGGCTTCAAAAAGTGTGCAAGAAATAATTCATTGAAACGAGTGAGTTTTAATCTATTCACTTGAAAAAGCGTAATTTTACTTGAAATTATACTTTCTTCAACTCGGTAAAATTTGACCACCTCGGCAAACTTTCTTTGAATTGAATCCAAAAATGTCATGGAGTCTCGCTTCGGGAAAATGTTCCACGTCACGTGTTCACTTGATCTAAACGATATATAATAAGATTGTTATGTCCTGTGAAAACCTGATCTTATCCATCCATCCAATAATGGCCACACAACCTTCATATTTAGACGTGATTGACTCACATTTCGATTCTACCGATGTAGAAGATTACAATTCTCGTCTCACTGAATTTCACAAATCTCTCGGATCCTATTGGACGTTTGAACTCGTCCCAAACCAGTTCAAACAATCGTTGCAAACCACGGACGACACCAAATTCAACTACCTTACGGAACATTTCGGGGTCATTGGCTCATGGGACGAACTTACCAGTCGTCTTACCGAACTCAACCGTACTGCAGATGCCAGAACAAAGTACAAACTTGTGTTTCTCGCCCGCCACGGCCAGGGCTACCACAACGTGGCCCACTCCCGCTACGGCAACAAGGCATGGGACGATTACTGGGCGAAATTGAATGGAGATGGAGAACTCGTTTGGGGTCCAGACCCCGAGTTAACGGAGTTAGGTGTGGCTCAGGCTCGTGACAATCAGTATGCCTGGCAGCAAGAATTGGCCCAGCATCCACAAATTAAACCCACCAAATGGTTTGTGTCGCCTCTTCGTCGCTCAATCGATACCTTGATCCATACCTGGGACGGTGTTGCTTCAACAGGAGAAGTTTTGATTCAAGAAAACCTTCGTGAAACCATTGGTGAACATACGTCCGATAAACGGTCGTCCAAATCGGTTTTGATTGAAAAGTACGGTGGCCAAGGGTTCGTTTTTGAAGAGTACTTTTCTGAAGAAGATATTTACTGGAAACCAGACGTACGTGAATCGGTGGCAGAACAAGCTGTGCGTGTCAACAAGTCGATGCAAAAGGTATTTGATAACTACGACGACGAAATCGTGTCCCTTACAAGCCATAGCGGCAGTATTCGAGCACAGCTTTTGGTACTTAACCACCGGCTGTTTGCTGTGGGTACCGGAGGCATGATCCCCGTATTTGTTAAGGGAACTAGACTGAATTAAAATTACATATTCTTAATAATATGGTTTTGTTAGATAAAACAATTTGTGTGTGTAGTGGTAATTGAATTAAATTAAATTCGAAAAGGCGTGGTGCCTCAACTTTAACAATATTATGTGGTGAAATATCGATATTATTTCGCCTATTGTTCTGGCCATAATACAACAATCCGTTTGAGATATTATAAACAGAGCAAAAATAAATGCCCTTTTCGTGTGATACTTGACAATACGAAAATGGTATTTTTTGTCTGGCATGCTATTTTGGAACATAATTTCGACAAATAAAATTTTTATTATCTCCTTTTCGTCGCTGCGGTTAAGGGGCCCAGGAAGGTTACGCTATCTATTCACTGGTAAAAAGATTAATTCATCATGTAACATTTAAGATTTAGGGCAGTCACTACAAAACTCTTGGACAAGTTTAGCGAGACACAAATCAAATATCCATGTAAACCGATGACGGCAACACTATTAATCAATTTGTCCATGAGATTTGCTGAATCTCTTATCTTGTTATCTCTGACCGAAGTGAAGTTGTGTGGAGACTAATCAGGTGATGAGGTTCAGAACTAACGCCGCCCGCGCATCTCTTTACCATCCGATATATTAAGCGAGTTTTATGCAGTCTATCAGATACTTTTTTTTCTTCACAAGTATCTTTTTTTTTTTCTTTTTTTTTAGGTCTGCTGCATTATCCAGGATGAAATACTGTCTGCGCCTCACTTAGTGTCAACTAAATTTCTGGCCCCTCAACCAACGTCTTTTAACTCAAAAAAGTAGGATATCAAGACTGTGAGAAGTGGTTGCTGGGATCCTACCAGGATCCCTTGCTACGGACCCTGGCCAAAGCCGAGGCACAACCCACGTGGCGGCTCGTATTTATATCTATTTATTATTTGAAAAAGGTTCGGTCCATTGTTTCTCCGAATTCGGCAAGAAGGAGCGTGAGATTAAAAATTCACTACTGTAAATTTATTAGATAAAAAAAAGCCTTAAATTCTCTTACTTTAATAGACTCCCATTTTCCCACCCCTGCAAAAGAATTAAACGCCACTACTCTCTTCTTACCTCTCCATATGAAATTTGGGAACAACCTCCAGCATCTATCAATACCCGAGTGGCGATGTTACAACATCGATTACAATGCGCTCAAATCGCACATCAAACAAGTCACCCAAGACAACGTACCGCATTTAGACCTGCTCCACCAGGCGTTTATCGACAACTTCGACTACATCGACTTGTTTGTGATAACGAAACTTGGTGAACTCGGCCGTATGCTTCACTATTTCAACCAGGTCATCGATACACTCCATCCACAGCCCAAAACTTCACAGTACTGCGAGTCGCCGCGCCACTGTCTCATCAAAGTCGACGAAGTCTACTACCAAACCATGGAACTTTCCAATACTCTCAAGAACTTATCTAAATTTATTCTTATCCAAAAAATCGCCATCAGAAAGATCTTCAAGAAGTTTGTTAAGTATTACCATGATCACGACGAGGCGCAGACATTTGTCGCCAACTTGAAACACCATTTGCATACCAAGAAAGACTCCTTCATCAATACAGACTTGTCTCCCCTCACCACAAAACTAACGTCCTTCTTGGCCAACCTTAAAGAAAAACAGCTGCAATATCTCCAGCTTCTTACAGCTTCAAGCGACCGTAAACTCTCCCGAGGCTCAATTCCACGAATCACATCGCCATCTCCCGTGGTGTCCACCACTACTCCAAAGTCAACCATCCATATTTCGTCCGATGCAAAGTTCGACTTGACGATTTTGCTCAAGAAAAACTTTGGTCTTCATTGCTTAGTGGTCGATGATGCCAACTTACTCAATGAAATTAGCCTCCAGCTCACAGTTTACCTCTCCCTCAAGTCAACCCGACTTAATGCTTCCTCACTCATTCTGTATATCTATCTTTATAACGATAACAGCGCTGTTCTGGAGGAACCATCGCTTGTGGTCTCCCAGAAAGACCAACCCTATTCCATTCTCATAGCATACACTGGCGGCTTGCGCAAGTACGCCTACTGTATTCTTCCCAACGATACCTGTCAACTTCTTATTTTGTTTTTGCTGGACAAAGACCCAGAAAAGAAGTCGCAGCTCGTGGCATACTTGTCGGCACCACAAATCTCCCCCATGACTCGCGCAACCGTCGAAACATGCTTCAATAAAGGGTTACTGCCAAAGCTCAAGCTTGTTTGCACCAGATCACGCTACATTGTCCGCAAATACGAGTCAGAAAATGGAGAAAGCGCTCAGGGCAACGCCATCGGCACGCTGTCTGTGGCCTCAGACGACGTGACCGACAAGAAGAAGTACGAGGACGATTATCTCATCACGGTAGACAGCAATATTTATACTACCAACAACAAGAAAGAGATCCAGATTGTGGAAACTTTGGATTTGACTCATTTCGACAAGTTTCCCCATAATCACGTTGCCTTTTATTCCAATGACTCAAACTTGTCGACATTTGAGCGTGCTATGGAGACTAGCATAGATGCCAAAGAAGGGCTTTTGGAAATCAAATATTCTCAAGCCGACCTCCGTAAGTTACCGTCAAAAGTGCAAAGTTTAGTGTCAAACAGCTCGTTGAACTTGTTTAAGAAATTGGATTTTTACCAGTACATGTTATCGTGCTACTGTAACATTGTGCCGCAGGGCGAATATATCAACAATCACTATACAAATATCCTTGGTCTCAACTTGCTCAAGAGCTTTGAGAGTATAGAGAATTTTAATAAGCAGCTTAATACTGAAAACTCGTTAATTCGGGCCAAGTCTGAAGTCATTTTGCGACGCCAGGCGTCGATGAAATCGTTTGATATTTCACCGGAAGACGGAATTATCATTTCTAAATCTCCACCACGAACCAAACCATTGTTGAAGAAATATAATTCAACTGCCTCGGTTGCATCGACCAAGTTCTCCATGTTTTCCATCTTCACGAGGAATGATGACGAAGGAGCGAAGAGCAGCGATGATAACGACGACGATAACGGGAACGGGAATGGGAACGGGAACGGGAACGGGAACGTTTCGTTTGGTCGGCAATTTGGCAGCCAGTACGAGCTGTTGGGCCCTGGAGAAGACGAGGAGTTTGAAGATGGTGACGATTATTACTCGCTTTACCTCAAATTGAACTCAGACTATAATGAGGAATTGTCGCTCTTTAATGTTTTTATTCTCAAGTCAATCAAGTTTCAGAACGAGGTAAGAAAACGGTTTTGTAGGACTGTGATGCCTGATGAAGAAAGTTTGCTCCAACCATCAACTTCCAACTTATACTCCAAATCGCACTACGATTCCATGAACGATGAGCCCAATTACTTTGACCGACACACTTTTATGAACATCCATACACAGTACGAGCATGACTTTGACAAGACATTGGCTTTCATTTACTTTTCACTTAATCTTCTCGGCAACTTTCTTGGTGGGATTTTGCTTGGGATTTCGTACTCGATCTCGGTGGTTAACGGTGAGAGTGAAAATCCGCAGTTTTTGATTCTTGAGAACTTGGGGATAATTGTGACCTGGCTTGTGGGGTTGCTTCTTTCCATGACGTTCAGCGTGATTTCCATCAATTTAATTTATCAGCGGTATCATCAGCCGCCGCCATTCCATACTTTGTGCACGTGGGGCGGGTTTACAGTGGTTTCGGCTTGTTGCGTTGCATCCAGTTTATTAGTAACACAAGGAACATAATATATATAATTCTTTTCATATAATACAAATTAAAAAATGTTTATTTTTGCAATCAAAAAAAAATTCAATATTTGTGCGTATTTTTATTGAAAAAAAATATCTCCCGGGGGTGAGTCGAACACCCGATCTCAAGATTACTTTGAGGTTATCATTACAGTCTCGCGCCTTAGCCAGCTTGGCCACCGAGAGGATTTCTGATGGAAATGGTTCTTTAATAGAAATGTTGTTGATTATGAAGGTTACTTCAAAAGAATATATGACAACCACACATTTTCTGACATTCTCTTTCATCTGTTGTTGTCATTCTTGTAGTTTTTATCTCTTGTTTGAGTTTCTCTAGGAATCAGTTTTACATATATATTCTGTTTTTATCAACTTTATCAATTTTTTTGGTAAGTGCGAAAACGAACGAAAAATTTCCAATAAACCTCCCACCGAAAAGCATGGAATCGCCGCTCGAACTCACGTTGGGCGCCCGTGTGAACGCGTACCTCACGGCTCCTGAGGATTATCGCAAGCAGAGAAAGAGAGTCAATAAAACGTTGGTCAAATTGCGCCATGAACTCGGCCTCATTACCCGCGACACCAAGAACTACCGAGCCAAAGAGAAGACGTCGAGTATCTCGAGCCAGGAATACTCTAACAATGCCCGTTTTGGGTTGGTTCTTCTTTACACCGCAGAAAGAGATATTCTCTATGCTCTTGAGCTTAAGAGCCGCATGGAAATCTCCAGCGATAGCCTGGCATCGTACCGGAACCTCATGGTGCTGAAGATCAAGAAGTCGGTATCGTCAGCCCGTAAGCTCGTGGATATTGTTGGTAGTAACGCCAGCAACTTGTTGAAGGTCGAGTTGTATATATACGCTGCTTTAGCGCAGGGCCAGCTATCTTTGGCGAAGAAACAGTGGAACGCTGCGTTGAATTCGTTTGCGGTTGCCAGATGTGCGTTGGACTTTGTGGCCGCACAGCAGGCGGAGCAAGGTGCTGACAGAACTTTGGTTTTGGAATTGATCGAGTCGGTGGTTGATCCGTCATTGAGCGTGGCCGTTTCGCAGCTGCTGGATGCCACGTTGCTGGACTTGAAGTCGGTTTCGCGCAAGTACTGTCGCGACAAGACGTTGCCGTACCTTCAAGGTGCTGTGGCGATAATTGAGTCTGTTGATGGTTCGTTTGTGGAAGAGTTGGCGCTGTTGGTGGAATTGAAACGTCTGGTTCAGTGGAGAAACCACGAGTCGAGCCTTTACAATGACGAAATCGCATACAAAATTATGAAGTTGACCAGTGAGACCGACTGGAAGAACTTTGTGGATGCCAACGAATTTGATACGTTGATCATGGGCTGGACGGAGGTTCTCGAGCTTCACCAGGCCGATATTGACAAGAATAGCGACGACGATGATATGGAAAAGGTCCAGGACCGGGCCATTTTGTTGACGTACATCAACTATCACTTGTTATTCACGCGGTTGAAGCGTGACTTGTTGCTTGTTGGTACAGCCGTGAGCAACAAGGATAAGCACCGGTTGTATGGTGGTATTGTGGCGATCACAGGTGAATTGAAGGATTTGCCTGGTGTCTACAACGACGAGGAGTTGTACCAATCGTTAGAGAGTTTGGAGAAGTATTACCAGGCTCTCCAGACACTTGTGTTGGCCGATTACTTCAGTCATCGTGGAGAACTTGCTGAAGCATTGAAGCTTGTGGTGTATGTCCAGGACCAGTTGGTTGTTGATGAGTATAAGGTTGAATTTCCGTATGACGTTAGTACCAACGCCGAATTGCGTGAGTTCCAAGCTGGAACCGCGACCCGCGTGGTCCAGGCACACATTTCGGCGCAGTTTGCCCACGAAATGCACAGCAAGGAGCGTCTGTACGTTGTGGAGAACATGGACCGCGTTCCCAGCGGCCGGTTGGACGATTTGGTGAACCTTGGTGCGGTGCCGCAGTTACAAAGATTGTTGAACAAGCCGGTGTTGTTTGATGTTGCGTACAATTACATTAATTACGAGACAAAGAAAACGATGCCGGTTGATGAAGAAAAGAAGAAGGGAGGATTCTTTGGTATTTTTGGTAGAAACTAAATAAATTGAATAAAATTGAATAAATCAAGAAGTTGAAGATATTAAGAAGTTGAGAAAAAATCAATGTAAATTAATGAATTTAAAGAAAATTTAGAAAAATCAATGAAATGTATTAAATTTCGGTAATTTCTGTAAATTCTTAAATTCTTTAATTCTTTAATTTGCATTTTTCATTAATTGTTGCATTTCTACTGAAAAAATTGAAAAATTCCAGTAGAAAATGAAAGGTTCGCTTGGTACACTTATTATTTGTGTGCTTGGTCTTTACGGGACGTTTCTTCTGTGGTCGGTGCTTCAGGAACGTATCAACACGCAGCCGTACGGCGTGGACATGTTGGGCAACCCGATTTTTTTTAAGGCGCCGCTTGTGCTCAATATCGTCCAGGCGTTTTGTGCTGCGGTGGTGGGTTACGTGTACTGCCGTGTCGGCACCAAAACAAGCCCAATGGTGGTGTTTTCTGGTCCCGAATGGTGGCTGTATTTCCGTTCATTTCTTGTGATTGCTGTGACGCTGTCACTTTCGGCGCCATTGGGATACCTGGCACTTGCCCATGTCGATTACGTGGCGTACTTATTGGCCAAATCGTGTAAGCTTATTCCTGTGATGCTTGTACATCTGGCATTGTACCGTACAACGTTTCCTGGGTACAAGTATGTGGTGGCGGTGCTAGTGACGGCTGGGGTTGCAGTGTTCACGGCGGCACACACTGCACCCGGCAAAAAGAGTATTGATGACGGCCGCACCGTACTTGGAATGGCCCAATTGGTTGGTCTGATGGTGCTTGACGGCTTGACGAACTCGACACAGGACCAGTTGTTCCGCCGGCGGGGGCTGGTGGTCACAGGAGCGTCATTGATGTGTATTTTAAACGCGATGCTGGGCATATTAACACTTGGATACGCCGTGGCGGTGCGGTACGATGCCGAGGTGGCGTATGCGGTGCGGTTTGTCGGCACGTATCCGCAGGCATTGGCAAATATCGTGGCATTTGCGGTGTTGGGTGCCGTGGGACAAGTATTTGTGTTTGTGATCTTGGAGAAGTTCGATAGTTTGGTGTTGATTACCGCGACCGTGACACGTAAAATGATCAGTATGATTTTGAGTGTGGTATTGTTTGGTCATCATTTGAGCAGGGTCCAATGGTGTGGTGTGGCGATGGTATTTGGTGGCATTGGCTACGAAGCAGTGGTTAAAAGCAGCGAAAAGAAGAGTAAAAAGAATGAAAAGAAGAACGAATAAAACAAAAGAGTTTTAAGATAGAAAACAAACTATAGAACTTTTAAATAGAAGACAATTTGAAATTAGAAATTTGTTTTAACTTCCTGGACAAACCTCGCTTTCTTTTGTAGCAGCTCGCTTTTTTGTAATTTTTTCTGTGGTTGAAATATACGCTAACATTTTTCTTTCTTCCATCAATGGAACTTAGTGACGCAGAAAAGAAACGGATATTGCGAGAAAGGAGAGCAGCAAAGTTGGCCAATGGCGGCTCGAGACTCAACAAAATCGTAAATCAAGGTTCTTCCATCAAAATCGACGAAACACCATCGCCAAAACAATCAGAAACTTCTCCACACCCACAACCAACAACCAATGCAAAACGCAGTCCCGAACCCGTTTCGTCCGTACCACTTCCAGTATCGAGATCTGATCCCGATGCAGACCCAGAAACTCTGGAAATTCCCAACGAAGAAAACATCGAAGATATCTTCAACAAAGTGTTTGGCGGCTCAGGTAACACAGAAGGCGAACAAGACGAGTTTTCCAAGTTACTTTCGGGCATGTTGGGCATGAAAGACGGAGGAGATTCGCCGTTTGGCTCCGATTCACCGTTTGGCTCCGATTCACCGTTTGGGGCTCAACCATCACCATTAGATCCAAACCTGCCGGAAGCCACTTACCAAACACAACTTTTGCAGTACCACGCGTACCAACAACGGCTTTGGAAGTTCCGGTTTCTTGTTGTTAGAACCGTGGTGGTGTTGGCTAACTTCTTTTATCATTTTGTCACCATCAAAGACGACTCTTTTTCGGCATCGTCATACTCATACATCCGTGGCTTGCTCCCACAAACACCCGTCAACAGCTTCTTTGCGTGGTTCACCACCTTTGAAGTGGTGATATTAGCTTTGTTTTATCACTTGAGCTCACAAAAAGACTTGCTTAAATCAGCAAATGATTCGAGTCTTATTCTCAAAGGAATTAACATGGCCACAATGTTTTTGCCACAACTCACAGCGTACAAGCCGTTGGTGGTCCGTTTACTCGGATACTACGAGCTTCTTGCAATGGTATTGGGCGACTTATCGCTCGTGATTGTCCTTTTCGGGCTACTTAGTTTCCTTAGAAGATAATTTTTAATATTTTTCAACTATGTACATTTTCACCACTTCTTCTTCATATCTTTTCTCTTTGCATCAATCATCTTATCGGCACTGCTATACTTGCTCTTTTTCAAGAACGAGTATCCCAACAAGATCGTGCTACAGAAAGAAAGCCCAAACCACGTAATCAAGTACTGCAAGTGGTTGTTGCTGAAAGTGATTTTGGGCAACGCCGCTACCGGCACTCCCTGGTTGATGAACTCAAATTCCTGGTACTGTAATGTCTTATCAGAACCGGCTTCTCGAGCAATAAATGCTACATCATCGTCCGAAACTTCGTTGTTCGAATTCTTTGCCGAAAAGAACCAGCTTTTGGCCAGTTTCTGGTCAGGTTTACGGCGCCATTCAACATGATCACTCAAATCATATATCATCTGACAGTATATGGGCAATGATCCCAGCTGCCGGGCCATTTCCGGCACATCGTGGACATTGAACAACCGCGAGCCGGCTTCGTGGTCAAACTGGAGGTACGATTTCTTGGGCATAGACCTGAACAACGCCTCGATCTCGATCTCACCTTGTGGGAACGCCAAGTGTTCCAAGTATCCGTGCCTTCTGTTTTCCGGTACCACTTTTTCCTTGTGAATCCAGCCGCGTTCAACCAAGATCGGTTTCCCGCCCGAACTCCGTACAAACGGTGTCACCACAAGGTATCCTATCTCACCGTTCTTCATCCGTGGACCCAAGAACATTTCCTGGCTGTAGTCAAAATGTCCTTTTACCTTGAAGCGGCGGAACTCGAATTCGGGGATGACTTCGGGATCCAATTCTGCTGGCAAGTCGTCCAACGGTTCGGCTGCCAACGCGTTTTCACAACGTGCAATCAACTCTGCTTTCCAGTTGAGTCTATGGACCTGCCAGCATCCAAGGGCGAAACTGATGGCAGGCATCGCCACCATGAGACCAAACACAAATCGTCTGATGTTGGGCATTTTAGCCTGGTGTTCCAACGTCGCCAAATTGCCTTGTGTGCCTTTAATGGGTTTCCAATCAACCGTGGATGTTTTGACTGTTCTCACAAAGGGTGGAGGACGCCGGGCGGCTTTGAAAAGCATTGCCACGGTTTTGTTTCCAGACACCAACTTCCTGCTATACATTTTTGTATGGTGAATATCCGCGCTACATTTTCTCACAAAAACTCCATTACAAAAATAAAAAAAACGATATTATTGTTGGAAAAGAGCGCGAAAATTGTTTGTCATTTTTTTGCTAATGTCATTTTTTTTTCGCACAATTGCAACTACAGTTTTGGTAATTAACATTAGTTTCTTAATTTTTGCAGCTATTCATGGTACAAGTCATCTATATTAGAGGTATAAAAGCTTAGTTGCTACAGACTGGAGGAGGATTGTCACAGACAGTCGTGTACAAGACAACAAGCTGAACAAGGGCTGGAGTGCCATCGTCGTTGGTAGTGGTGGAAATTATCGTCGACGTTTCGTAGGAGCCAGCTGGAACAGAGGTGGTGTATTCAGTGACATGGCCAGAAACAGAAGGAACGTCTGATGGAGCAGAACCACCGTTAGAAGCAGAAGGAACACCAGAATCAGCTGGAGCAGAACCACCGTTAGAAGCAGAAGGAACACCAGAAGCAGCTGGAGCAGAACCACCGTTGGAAGCAGAAGGAACACCAGAAGCCGGCGTAGAAGCACCACCGTTAGAGGCAGTTGGAGTGGTAGCATCACCGTTAGGGGAGTTAGAAGGAGCAGCGCTTGGCACAGCACTCGACGAGGCTGGAGCAGTTGGCGCAACAGATAATGGAATGTAGGTAGTACTACCGTAGATCACTTGGGTAGTGAGTTTACCGTCAGAGTTGGTGTAGATGTATTCAGTACCAAAAACTTCTTCCAACAAAGGAATGGTGGTGGTGGCAGTTACGGTTGGGGTGACAGTTGTGTCAGTGGTGGTGTCAAAGTCTGCGGCTTGGGTTAATCCGAGCACGGTAAACAAAAGAAGTGAAGTTAACGAGGTGAATCTTTGCATATCTAAATTGTTATTATTTGTTAATTATGGGTGGTAAGGAATGTATAGGGGTCAGTTTTCCTTCAAAAAGGTATTCAGCAAAATGATTATTTTAATAGAGTAGGGGAGGTGTTAGATGAGACGGGGTTGACTTAGTTTATATATAAGGAATTTTTTGGCAGGCAAATCTGGGGGGTGTAACAGCCAGCAAGCATTGTCCCGAATCGTAAAATTGAGCACGAATTAGTCCAACGTATTGTCTGACGCATGGAGTGCATATCTTGGGCGCCTACTACATGTTCCACCTGCCAGGACTCTATTTACATTTTTACTGGTTTGTTGCTTGAGTAGGAAATTGAAACTGCCCGATTTGGCCTAGATCTCATCCTAACTAGTAAGATGCCAGTAACATTTCCGCGAATAGTTGAGAAAAATAGAAAATATTTTATTCAACTGTTCGCGGGCTCATGGCCATCGCGTCTATTATAATCTTCAAACGTTGTAATTGTATCCCAGAAGAACTATACGCGCTAATGCATCAACAGGGTTACATTGCCCATTATAAAACATACTACATATCCCAGCAAATATTCCGCTAGGTTTGACGGGTTGTGTTGCGACACATTCTAATAAGCATTCTCCTACAAACGTGATTGTTTTCTCCCCTTTATGTAAGTATCCTACCTGAAATAGCGCACTTTTATATTATTTAGCCCCAATTAAAATTTCATGTCAGTTCAGATACTCAACGGGCCCACTTAGTTAGAATAGTTCCGCCTCCGAAGGGGGATCTAAAATTATCATTCCCATAATCAGTAACTGTAAGAGAGCTAAAATCTAAAAACGGATGACTTTAAGAACTAGCTGCTTTGCAGTACATAAGATTTCAGGAAAAAAAAGATTGAACTATACAACAATTACTAAGAACATCTACCGTTTAACTCTATTGCTAACCCCCTCCTCTCTGTTCTCTATCAAGAAACAACAAAAACTGTTAACGCGCACGGAGAAAGATCCGATGAAAAAAAAAAAAAACCGCTTCCGCATTCTTCCTATCCTTTTTTTTTCTCCTCTCCCTTTGTTCCCACCCAGCGCCTATTCTATACAGCTGTGGTGTTTTTCTTGTCCGATTTCGCTCACAGTTTTTTTGTCTACACGAACAAAACACACTCTTTTTCTTTTGATTGCTTTTTCCAGGTCGTTATATCCGTTATGCATTACTATTCATTCTTTGCTCCGTTCCGGACCAGTGTTCTTCTCTTGATATCTTCTATACTCTCAACCAACTCAGGAAACTCTTTCCCAAGCTTCTCTCCTAATATCTCCTGCAACTGAGCAAATCCCATCATCTTTCCCTTAAGGCGCGCGTTGCTCTTGGCCGTTACCTCAATAAACTCTCTTGTGTAGATATCAGGATTCCGTCCGTCCTCAATATATGATATCACATCGACTGGTATTGGATACTGATGTGTAAATGGACTTGCAGTGATCCCAGAAAGCTGGGATATAACTTGGTTCGTCTTGTGGGTCAATGCAGTGTGCGACTGTGCAGTCCCTTGATTATCGTGTACAAGGACACCGAGTTCAATGAACGACTCAACAAGTCCCAGAAGCTGGTCTGCGGTGGATACCAACGGCGTTTCAAGTTCGCTGGCCATGTAGAAATGCTGGCTTCCAACGGTGGCTGGCTCAGTAGTTTCAAATTGGGAAACCACAAATTTTGCGACACCAGGTTTTTTTTTTGGTGTCGGTGTTCCTTTATTGAATTTGACTCAAGAAATGTCTGCGACATTTTTATTAACGTTTTCTGTCCAGCGACATTAGACGACACTTTTCTCTCTTGCTCTCCTTCTCTAAGAAAAATTGCAGCTACTATCATAATCAACTAACATTCATCTGAAACCCAGCAAAAGTACCACTTGCATCACCTCCTAAGAGACAAATAAAATAATATAAGTGGTTTTTATTATCATTTTACTTTACTTTACAATTACATAGACACAAACGACTGAATTTTTTTTATTCTATTATTTTATGTTTGTCACAATACGCTACAATCGCAACAAGTACGATCAGACGGCAGACCCCGAAGATACCACAAAACTTGTCCAATTTCGGTTTGTCGAGCCACAGAATCCGCTTCTGTCACCAGTACGCAGCTCAGAACGACGCAACCGCAACCGTACGTCATCTCCGTCGGATTTAGAGGAAAAAGCCGGCGAACCTTCCAGAGAAAGCCTGGTTATCCCACAAATTGAGCCTTTAAGAAGCAGTCTGCTTGACTCTAGCGGAATATATGCAGTAAGAGAAGCCACTCCCGTTCCAGCTTCTGCCACTGAATATTCTCCTGTTCCAAGAAAATCGGTTGCAGAAGCTCTCGCATCGATATCACAATATCTGGATCGGTACGTGGCCGCGCGATCGTTGACATGCGATCGCACTGCCGAACTTCGCAACCGTGAACTCGATTTGGAATGGTTCCACGATGCCAGTGTCATCACCGACCGGCTCCATCTTCTTAAAGAAGCATACCGAGCAATACTGTCAGTGAAACGCAAAAAGATTGCGGCCAAGGCTGCAGCAGAATCTCCTTCGGCAGTTCCGTCACCGTACCAGGATGCTTCACAGGATGCGCACGCTCATTTTTTCAACATGCATGAAGACGATCTTGAAGATAGCGGTAGCAACTCGGAAAATCCGGTTAAGCGAGGCGTCGGAAGACCAAAGAAGATCCACCATTCATAGAAAATTAAAAAACTCATGTTTACGACTATAATCAGAAATAACTTCAATTTTACTTAAACGACAAAGGACTTTGTAGAGGGAAAATTAATAAAGTAGACACGCCTGCATATGGAACCAGCTCAAACAAAATTATCAAATCGTTAATATTTCCATCATCATCCACCAAACGTTGTCCTCATCATGAAACCCGTTGTGTCTACCGGGTATGCGTACTGCTGTACAATTTTGTCTGCATTTGCCATTGCCATTCTTTCGGTGATTGGTTACTTGTTTAAAACCGAACACGAATCGATGGTCGGCTCCATCAACGACCCTGAAGACGGTGCGGCCGTGGCCAAGACCGTGTTCGGTGCAGTGTTCGTCTACTTGGCATTCTTTGTGTTTTGCGGCTTGCAGATCGTTGTGATTCAGAGACAGAACAGGATTCAGTTGTAGTCCCTTTGCGACACCTTCAATTCTTACCTACATTTAAATATATAAAGCTATACGTTTCAGTTCAATCCCTGTAGATAATCCACACGTAGAAAGAAAGGAATCATCGTTTCAAAGCTTTGCAACTCCTTCTTTGCCGTTCTTCCAGTGAACTCCACCACTCCAGTCACAAATATCAAATACCAATGGTCTCAACTCGTCCAATTCCTGCTTTGTGACCCCGACATTGATAGCTCCCCGTAAGTGGCCCTTCAACTGCGGATTGACATCTTGTGGAATCAAACTGGCAACGACACACATCGAGGTTTCGCGTGCCGACAAGATATCGGTATAACTCAAGAGTGACGAATACACACTATGGTAAGCGTAGTACCACAAGTCCGGGTACGCATTGTACATTTGTCTCTTGATTCTGGTGTTCATCTTGTTGGAGTAGATTGTATTCCAGAAATCAGATCCACGAGCCAAATTGCTCTGGATCTGTTTGGCCGCAATCGAATCGACAGAAATTGGACCATCAATTGTCTCGGAAGTAGAAGTTCTTTCTTCAAAGTTCGTGCCCTCAGAGTCTTCACCAACAATCTCTGATGATGGCAAGTGTCCTGGATGAACTATTGCTGGTCTTTCCGGGACACTCAGCGGACGAATGCTTGTGGGAGTCACGGCCTTCAAGATCATCAACGCATTGATCGATTTGGGCAATCCAGACAATGCACTGCTCTTAAGAATCACCTCACGGAACTTAGACGCAATCTGAGCTTGTGCTGCATGTATATCATCGCCCTTGGAGAACTTGAACCGCAACGGTAATTTGTCGTAGTACTGGTACGGAATAAGAACGTCAGGTAAGTTGACTCCAACTGCAGTGAGATCCGTATACTTATTAGATGACGAAATCGAGTCCTGTGCAAGCTGCAACAAGTACTTATCAGTGAGCAAAGCGGTGTCTGGAGCATACTCCAAGAGCTGTTGACGTAACGCAAAGTGGAACACCTTGGGGATCTCCTGTGGCTGATTAACGACTGTAAGACATGCACATGCAATTAAATACCACAAGTTATGGAGTGCAGGATAGTTATAGGCTAACTTCACCAACCGTTCAGCTGTAAGTATCGACATTTTGTTTGAGTTATGGTGTGGTACTGGTGTTTCCGAGGATGAATGGAGAAATCTGGGGTTTGTCTCAGTCACGTGAGTTGCTCCTCCTTAGCCATAATGGGAAATCTTTCATATCTACCACAAGAGTTTTTGGATACAATTACTTGTTTTTGAAATGGGGCTATAGCAATCTTAGCCCGGTAATCTTTTATTCTTATTTACTTATTCTATAAGTAAAAGAAATTTTTTCTGGACTGATTTCAATCTAACCATGTATATATATCACAGGCAATCTTACTCGAAACTTAGATACTAAACCTACACCAGAAGCTTAAAATATCGTGAATTTATTAGTCCCTGAATTGGATGTGACATGAAAATGAAGCAAACAAAATAAATATTGTTGTCTTTCATATAACCTACTCTACAAACTTGTGTATACTGGGTATAGCTTAGAACTGAGTTGAGTTTACTCTTTTTTTGCACCCAATTAACAGGGGTCTTGATACCTTTCTCCCTTCCCCCCTCAACTTTAAAGGATTACTGCAGCTTCTTTAATTAAAATGATTGGTTGCGTTAAAACTTCATTCATTTCTCTATTAAGTTAAATCCATACTATTAACCTAGTCCATTTCAATTTCTTATACTGGTCCGAATCCATCGTCTAGTAATATCGTCCTTAACCCTCTTCCCATTCTCAGCACTCCACACCCCCATCGCCCAGAAATGATGCATCTGATTAATTTTAGGAGCATTTTCTTGATTTGGATTGCCAGGAACTGTGTCATCTGCCGCCTTTATGTTATTCTCTACAACCAAATCCAATGATTCCCAGGGTCTCATACTCATATCGATTGGAACCCAATTTTCAGAATTACGCCAACTCTCAGAACCCACCATTTCTTTGATTCTCAGCACTGCTCTCTTGTACGCAAACTTCTCATCTTCTCCGGTAAAGGCTCGGATATCCTTATAGTTTAGTTGCTGTTTTGGGTTCAGATCGTCATAATTTTGTGTCTCGTCATAAGTTGCGGTATTTGGCCTGTAGGGATTCATCAATGCAATACTTGTTTTAGAGAACATTTCTTCATCTTGAACATCAAGAGCATCGTTAGCATTGAAGTTCAATTTCTCTAATACTGAAGCGGGAATTTCTTCCTTACGTGCATCGGGAAAGAATAAGTAATCAACATCGACATCACTTCTCATGTAGAACTGGCACTTGGCCTCGTAGATTGCATCTAAAAGTGTAATAAATCGGCGAGCTTCATTCTTCATTTTGGTGGTCATTATAGGGACATTATCCAATATAATGGTGCGGAACTGGGATGCTATTGTGATATAATCCGATGAGCTGTACAACCCCTGACAAATGTACCCAAAATCGAGGTATGCAGCCCCGCCTTCAAATGTAAGTGGAATCTTGGTGGTTCGGCTATAAACTGTTATTGAAGAAGCTACTCCACCAAGTTCTTCGATTGTTTTTGCGTTGCTTGTTGATCCAATAGCTTTCTTGACCATTTCTACCCATTTAATATCGTTGTTGGTGTTTCCAACTACCATATTTGGTTCTTGCTTTGAGGTCTCGGCAAAGAAAGTCCGGTAATCTTTGTCTGATCTCATATCGACCGAGATACATCTTGAGTTCAAGATATTGACAAAGCTCTTGAATTTAGTTTTGTGGAATTCGTTTGAATAGAGCTCCTCCGGCAACTTATTGGATGTAGCAACAAGAACTCCGCCTAGTTTGAAGTAGTAAGTAAACAAAAGCTTGACAATATTTGCCGAAGCAATATCCGGAAGCATGAACTCGTCCAACATAAGTATGGTATTTTTGCTGATCATCTTTTGGGCAATTTCATATAAGATAAACTCGTTCTCCATGGTCCGTTTCCGATTTCCAACAATAAACCGTTGTTGCTGGATATTGTGAATCTCATTGTAAACCCAAAGGATAAAATTGTTGTAATGCCACCGCATTTTCGACTTGTGGGGCAAGGAAGTGGCGAAAATGTCCATCAACATTGACTTGCCGCATCCAACTTCGCCATTGACAAGCAATCCGTGTGGAGATACAAAGTTCTGGAGCTCTTCTTCGTCGGTCATGGATCGTACCAACTGTTTCTTTTCACTTTCCAAATCTCGACCAAAGAAGTTGTGGATCTGGCTGAGTTTAAAGAGACCACTATTTTTGTTCTGTTGCTGGTGTTGTTTTATCTCGATCTGACGGAGTATAAGGCTGATTTTGATCAGAAGTTCTTCTGGAGGCACGTAATCCACCACACGTTGATACAAACGTTGAAACTCTTTCATGACACGAAGCTGCAGTTCGTCTTTCTCCAATAATCCTTGCAGAATATAGTTCTGGTAAAGAACAAATGGATCGGTTATTGATAAGGCGGTCGTTGAGCTCTCGTTGCTTCTCGTGCCGGGAATACGTCCATCGACACCCTGTGGACCCGAAGAAAGTGTTGTATATGCTCGAAACCCGTTGTTTCTGATAATTCGAAGCATCACTATCATTCTCTAAAGCTACCAAAAGAAAAGATCAATGGAATCCAGGTTTAGATTGAGTAGTCCGGGGCTCGCATGCTCTCTCTATCCGATACCGGAAAACGGCTGCGAAAAAAATCGAATTTCTCTGCGTTTTTTTTATGGCAAAATGATATGCGATTAATTTAAAATGCTAGAATAATTATATCTATAACGGGGTTTCTCCTGTAGCGAGGTTCATTTGAGCAAACTTGCGGTCCAACGAGTTCGAAAGTCCGTTCATCTCTTCATCGGTCCGGCCATAAAGCTCAAACCACCACTTGACATCGGTATAGTTGAAGAAAAGCACGCCTTCATCCGGTTCATAAAGCTTATTGCTGAACTCCGACGGCCGCGAGTTAAAGTAGTCCCACACCGAAGTCGTGGTTTCAGCAACCTTCGACTCCTTTATCTCCCTCTCACAATCACACAAAAACGTACCATACTGGCACGAGTAGTAATGGTAAAACAATCTTTTCAAAAACCGGCTATTGAATTCAAACTTGGAAGGATGCTGGCGGAATAACTGGAACACACAGTCAAGAAACTGGTGAAAAATCGGCGACTTTTCACTGTTTTCACTATAAGTCTTGGAACCCAAGAATTTCCCTGGCTCACTCCCATCACTGCCATTCGAAGGTGAACCGGAAGCAGTATTCTTAATATGATAAGCTGCACGCTGCAAGAACGAAGTAACTTTTGAAGGCACGGGCGACTCAATCTCTGGCAATTCCGTGGAATTTTCCACCGGTTTCTTATGTACTTTGGCACCTATACATCCGCCATGATCTCCCCGGGTAGCAAACTTAAATCCAAAACTAACCCATTCCTTCTCGATCAATATCATAAACCCCTTGGTAGTCCGGTAAAACGGATCGAGACAAAGCTGTGACAATGCAGAGACTTGCGAGGTACGGTCCCAGCCATCAGAACAGTGTATGATGACGTTGGTGTTGTTGAGATGGACCGATTTCGCTATCCGGTCCACTGACTGGAGCACGATTGAGAGCCGGTGTAACCACTGGGTCTTGGTAAGTGCCAGTTGGAGTAGAGGGTAGTTAATGGATGTAGAGTACTTGTCCAAGTCGTTGAGAACCGTGTTCAACTTGTTGAGAGAGTCTCTCATGACATGAATGTTATCTATATTGCAAAATATCTTGTCCACCTGCCGTGAAGGCTGGTCTTCCTTGTCGTCGTCATCACCGGGCCTGCCACGGTAGTTGTCGATGTTTTCTGTGCCTGCTCCCAATGCATGTTGTGCCATGGCGTTGGTTATGGGTCGAAGATCAACCAAGAGGTTGCGATGGGGCTGTGAAAGAAGTTCATCGTCGTCGGCAAGAGTGTCGACCCGTTCTCTTTCCTGAGAACGAAAGATTTCAAGAATGAGTTTTTCATCTTGAATTGACCGACTCTGGAGATTAATACCTACCAATGGTTGGGCACAACGAGCTATAACATTGTGGTTGTTGCTGCCTCGGTGTCGGTACACAATGGCGGGGATCCGTTGTTTGGAGCGGAACTTTCCGGCGTGTTTAAGCACGTTATCAGAGATGGAAGAGGGAACCACCAATACTTCCGGGTACGTAGGGCAGAACTTGTAGTCAGTGTTGATTTGTGATATCCGCCATGGTGCTGTAAGGAGCCCTTGGCGTCGGTATTCGGTGAGTGGATCGTAAACGTTCCAGCCAGACGAATCTAGTTTCTGTTCCAAGGCATTTGGAGTGTAATGGTAAGCATATAACGACTTGATACTGAGCAGGGGAAGTGCTACAAGGGCACTGAGGGTGCTAAACACTTCGGTGCAGATAGCGTCGTTGGCGAAATCGAAGCTATAGTATGTAAAGTCTTTGCACTGGAGCCGGATGTGGGACAACGAGTAGTGGTCGGCTTTGGGAGGTAAATCGGTACTGTTGGGATTGTTTGCAAGCCAGGTTGAGCCACGGGCCCGTGAAATACGTTCCACCACGGGATAACAGATCCAGATTTCTCTGGTGGTGGAAGAACTGGGAAGAATAAAGGTAAAGACAAGATGGTACGGTGCTAAAAGAAGTGTACCGTTAATGGTGGAGCCACGGCGGTTCAACTGGACCCCATCAACCGTCAACACGTTGTTTGAGTCCATGCAGCGGCGGAGGATAATGTGTGGGTGGTGGACGATTGCGACAGTGCCTTTAAAATCTCGCGCGCGCATGAACAAAACCCTCGAAAATTGGTATTTTGTATTTTAATGTACAATGCTAGAAAAAAAAGGTATCTAAAGTTTTATAAGCCTTCGAAACGGCGAATTCCATGTTCGTGTTTCTGAAGATTCCGTAACTGTTTGGTAGAAAGTTGTTTGATTTTTTGTTTCTTCTTTGGTTGATCGGCTGGAGTGGATTCGGTATCCAGTTCTGGTTCTGGTTGACTTGTAGTTTTGTTGAGATCAATGGTTTTTCTTTTGGGTTTATGGTTTAAGACTTGTGAAATATCCTGTCGTTTCCGACGAATAAGCTGCGGTTTTACATCTTCATCATCATCTTCGGCATCATCTTCAGCATCATCTTCATCATCTTCATCATCTTCATCATCTTCATCTTTTTCTTCTTCCTCTTCATCGCTACTGAACTTTAAATCTTCCTCTTCCTCTTCATCACTCCCACTTTCACTTTCACTTTCACTTTCACTCTCTTCCTTTGTTTCATTACCGTGATTACTCCAGATCTTCAAACTGTCCATTCCAGCACTGATCAACCGGTAATCATAATCAATGTCCAAGATCCCGACCTCGTCCACTGCCCCATACTTGCCGTACGCCTTCGAATGGACTCTGGTTTCCACCACTCGTCCCCGCTTGTAGTTCACCCGATGCAACAACCCTTCACTATCACCACACCACACCGAGGCCGCCATGTCGTCGTCGTCAATGTACATCGTTGGCATGATCGCATCGATCGAGGCACTTTTATTGATCTTGATCCTCGATAATTGGTCCATCAACTTGTTCTTGCTGTTCTTCCATATGGTAGCAATCCCTTCTCCATGTGACACAAGCACAGTATCGTTGCTGCTATGGTCTGTGACATAACACATCGACAACAACTCGTCTTCTTGGTTATCGGACTGCGTAACAATACCCTTTCTAATATCAATATGCGAAAGTGTAGTGGAACCCAACGTCAAGTAATGGTATGCTGAAACCGAAGGCATAGCAAGAATATGGTTCACAGCATCGTCATGGGCCTGTGTCACCTTATACTTGAGATTTCCTTTCAAGTTCTTACTATCATAAATGAGAACATGGCCATTTTCTGTGCCAGCAAGAAGGAAAGGATGCGTAGAAGAATGACAAAGTTTCATCACCGAGTCCTTTTCATTAGAATAATCACCACTCACTGTCACTTTCAGAACAACTTTACCGGTTTCGGTGCTTGCCTTTTTGATGATATGGTCGGTGCCAACCGTATACAAATTTTCACCAGCAGAAGCTTCCAATGGCTCAAAAATCGCATGTCTACACGATCCTTTGTGTCTTTTTGTCTTCCAGTTAACAACAATATCGTCGTTTTCCTCGTTATTCTCCACAATAGTCCACCACTTATTCTTCAGCTGCGAGACTGACTTGGTGATTTGCGAAATTTTGCCCTTAGCAAACGCCTCCTTTTCAAGCAATGCTAATTCTTCACGTCTCTGCTGCTGCTTGGCCTCCAACTTCTCGGCATCGTACGTCTGGCAATTGACATGACCCGTAACTAACCCAGAAACCAACACTGGTTTGGTAGGATGCGCCGCAAACGTAAATAATGGATCAGTATAGTCAATCTGTAAGATCGGAGAAACCGTAGATTCCATTACGGCCGCCGCATTGGCCGAGTTTGACTTCTTTTTACCCATTTGGTTTCCCCGTTTTAAATAGAGAGAGAGAGATGAGCATCGCGCGATTAGAACTCAACTTTTTTTGTCTAAAGATTTATTAGAAAATTCCGGTATATAACTAAAAGATATCGCCCGTGTTGGCCAAATCTTGGTCTCTTCTACACTTCCAGTACTTGCCATTGTAGTTCCAGTAACTGTCGCCGGTGACAGGGTGGGTTTCTTTGGTGAACCAATTGGCCTTGTAGACCTGTTTCTTTTGGTCTCTTTTCTTTTTGGCTGCTCTCTGCTTCTCCTCAACTCTATGTTTCTCGTCAGCTGCCTTGTCATACAAACCATCTTCCATCGCCCTTTGATCCGGTCTCAATCTTGTATCGGTAGGAGCCACCCACTTTCTCAATTCCTCATCAATGCCATTTAATGTCACGGCAAACGACGTCAAGTTGAATGGAATCGTAGGTCTAGGAGCTGCCTGCCACACCAAGAACTTGTGGCCACTGAATGGATCATTAGAAATCTTAGATACGTTGGGATCAACATCAACCAAAGTCTCACCATTTCCACTGCCCTTAATCTTTTTGGCATAAATCTTCGAGTTCCAATGCCCTCCCATCTGCCACTGGGGCTTTCCATTGCGATCGAGAGCTTGACCAGACAATTGATAAGCAGAAGATGCTCTCCACCCTCTCTGCTTCAAGTCAACAATAATCTTATCTCCAGTTGTATGGTTGGTGACTTCCATCTTACCATAGTTATCCACAGTAGGGTTCCCCATAATGATACCGACAACCGAAGTGTTAACCTTCTTCCAACTATACAATTCCTGATCAACACGGTTTCCACTCTGGTCCACCACCCCGTTATCAGGTCTGATCAGACAAAACATCTTACCCAAGTGCTTGAAATCAAATGATCTTCCTCTAAACTGCGAGTCAACAGCATTCTCACCGTAGTAGTCCCACTTAGGCGACTCAGCAGAACACGCACTGATTGGAGGATGGTGACTCACTTGTTCAACAAACAATCTATAATTCTTCTCGGGAACACAGTACTCAAAAGTCTCACCCAACAATGGATTGAATGGCTTAGCAATTCTGTTGATAGTCGAAGCATACTCCGAAGCAGCAAACGAAGAAACATAAATCAAACGTAAAGTTGAATCGTCGTACCCTGCAGCAGTATCAAGCAAGTACGAATACTCAATATCTTCAGCTAATCTCTGCACCAACGAAGTAGGCTCATTGAATGAAACTGGTAAGGTCATTCTTGTCATGTCCTTACCAATCATCGATTTCAAAATACCCCACAAACCAACTTTCGGTCTGTTATCTTCGTCCATAGCCAACTTCTTTCTAGGTGGGTTTTCGTAACCCAAAAACGAGCCTTCTTCGTACAACTTTTCAGCTATCATTCTTTGAGCATCATTCAATCCGGCAAATTCATCGGAAGATACTGCCAGCTTCTGCTTCGTTTCTTCCTGTGGAGTCTTGGTGGCAGTGTCCTCAGAGATTTCGGCAGATTTCAGTACAGCAACTTGGTCCTCTGTGGATGGCTCAGGTAAAACCTTTTCTTGGTCCTCTGTGGATGGCTCAGGTAAACCCTTTTCTTGGTCTTCCGTGAATGGCTCAGGTAAACCCTTTTCGACTTCTGGCACAGCCAGCTCAATAACAGGCGCTTGCTCTTCTTGCACCAATTCTTTGTCTTGTCCTTCATCTTGTACGTCATCTTGTTCAGCATCGTCAAATTCTCCAGCATCAAAGAACTCGTCTTCCGAATCATTTAAGATTTCTTCAATAATAGCATTTTTGTCGTCTTCGTGAGGTTCCACCTCATTTGTTTCGCCCAAAGCACCACCCTTCTCAGAATTTGACGCCAGTGCAACAGGTTTAACGCTCGAATGCAAGTATTTCTTTAATTGCTTCTTCTTTCCTTCAAATTCGGCCAACTTCTCTTCACGTTGACTTATTTCACCTTCCAACTGATGAATGGAATTCTCCCACAATTTGTTGACTTCCAACTGTCTTTCCAACTTGCGTGCCATTCGAGTGTCCTTTGTGCTGATCAAAAGGTTGTACTTCTGGAACAAATCGTCGATCGCCTTGATTGTGTTCATTCCCACGGTACATATCTCAGAGTCCTTGGTAAACGTTTCTTGTGAGGAAGCTTTCGATACCTGAGTGAACAAATCTAACAATGAAGCCACTTCAACGTCTAAAGAGCGCTTTATGGTAGAGACTTGGTCGGCCAAAGTACCTTCGGCCTTTTCAGACTTCTCACTGTCGTGCTCATCGTCACTTTCATCAAAGTCACCATCATCCAAATCGTAGTCAAAGTTTTCCATATCAGATTCGGTGTAAATCAGATGAGGGACTTCAAGGCCATCCACTTGTTGGGTTAATGGAGAAACACCCTTGCCCTCCTTAATCTGCTGCAAACCGAGAGTTGCATGGTTTCCTGCCTTAGCAAAAGTACTGGCTCTTGAAGGAGGACTCGAGCCAACTTCTTCCACATCGCTGCTGGCAGAGTTGATAGAAGGCTGACTAGAGTTTCTTCTGTGTCTGAAACGACGGCCAGGAACATGGAGTCTGCTTCTCTTTTCGCCCTCTTCACTCTTCTTACGAGTAGCGTCGATATCGTCCAAGCTGATATCAGCAGTTGATCCACCATTGCGTTTCTTGATGTTATCCTTGGCAATTGTTATGGCGTTCTGTAATGTCCAGACCCATCTATTGGTTTCGATTGGATGGTTTGCCTTCAAGTGCCATCTCATGCCATTCTTACCAATGATTTCAAACTTTAACTTCTCCGAAGAGTCTAAATGTAAAAATGCATACCCAAGGTTTAACGAACCTCTGCATGCATTGTTGGTATCGTCTTGGTTGGTGTAGTAAGATAAAATACCATTTTGGTCCAAGACAAAGTATCTCAACTTGTAACCAGACGCAAAATTGGTCCATTTTCTCAAGTATCCCTTATAGGTGGGAGCAGCACCTGCCTTGATGGCATTGCTGGTATTGACCACCGGATCCATAATGTTTTGGTCCTTGGATGCTTCTTTCAAGAGTTTCTTGAGGGCATCGTTTTTGCTTTGAATCAAATCGACCGGCAATTTACCACGTTTATCTCTCTTGAAAGGATCACCTCCGTGCTTTAAAATCCAATCACACATTCTAAGATCATCCTTCTTGATGAATTCATGCAAAACGGTGTTACCTGACTCGGGGTCTGCTCCGTTGATATCCAACAACTCGGAAGCTCTTGGATTGGCAACGATCAACTTTTCCAAGTTTTCAAAGTCACGGTTGCTAAAGTAAAGGCGAAGCTGGCCAGCAGACTTTTCAACAAACTTGGCCCGTTCAAATTGCATCAACTGGGCTATGTTCAAGTCTTTAGCCAACTCTACCGGTTGTTTCTTTTTCAAATTTACAATTGTGTCGTTGATATTTGGAAGAGATAACAAGTACTTGACGATGTCCAGTCTCGAAGACAAGGCAGCCAAGTGGAGAGGAGTATTACCATCGGAATCCTGGGAATTGATATCGAGGTTGTACTTTTCGGTATTTTCCATAAGGAATTGGAGGGTCGAAAGTGGAGCCACTTGTACAGCGTAATGTAAAATGGTTTCTTTTAACTGGATGATATCGGTGGTTTGGATGGTGGCCTTGATTGCGGTCAATTCATCGATGATGGTAGCAACTTTGGTGTTATCACCGCTGCGAAAAGCGTCAAGAAGCTTCAACCGCAAAAGCGATGCATTCAATTGAGAAGATGACATTGAAATATGTCTTGGTTCTCGGTGCGGAAGCGTAATATGAATATGTGTTTTGTGCGATTGTTTAGCACCGTCGTTTGCTGCCAGGAGTGTCATTTTTGAGCGCAGATTTGATCTATCGACAACCTGTCACGTGCGTGGCTGTTCTGGGAAATAAATATCGTTTGTAAGTTATTCTTGTGTTGAGGTTCAAACCAATGAAAAGGAGTGAAAGCAAATTACTGGAAAGGTTTCTGGAAAAAAATTGAAACCAATACTTAAAAGTATATGCAAAGTAAAATAACTTAAGTGTGTTGTAAGTGTTCTAATGCTACGAGTTTACTCTACTTTAACTTAAATATTAAAGTTTAAAGTAGCCGGAAAATGGTTCCATTAATCAGAGTCCGGTATGTAACGGGGATTAAATTCCCCTCTATATACGCAGTAAATTCATGTCAGGTTTTATGGCATCTCCGGAATCAAAGATACTGTAATTAAATGACGTCATACGATTTTTTTTGCTCTGCCTCTGTTTCTGTTTCTGTTTCTGTTTCTGTAACTGACTTCAAAGCCACACTCTATCTGAGACTGACCGCACCTTCAAACGCATTGATCACACAGTCCGGAACACCGATACCGTTGCCAAAAAGCGTACCTCCAAAAGAAAGTTTACTTCCTTGTGTCAATGCCATCGCCTGCTTCTTCAAGTCTTGATACCCCACATTATATTGCGGGATACAGTCCTGGTGAAGATTGTATGATATAAGAATATCATTAGCCAGAAGATTAATCTGCTGACATTCTTCGTTGGCTTCATCACGTAGAACAATATTGGCCTGATCAATATCGACTCCCATATCCGCCAACACTTTCTTGACGATACGTAAATTAATTCCCGGTGATGGAACCGAGATCTTGTTGTAGTAATGACCTCCCAACATGAGCGTGATCTTCTGGTACAGTTTTGGCTGTGGCTCACCCTTCCCAAATAACGGAATAACATTCTGTTCCACATCGGAGTCAAAAATGACACCAAGCAAGCTGTCTGGATTCGATAACAGATGGTTACTAGAATATTGTGGGACCAAGAACCCAAATCCATTCTTTCCATCAGGAACAAGACGTTTTCCTTCAGAGTAGACATTGGCCATAAAGATACTGACATGTTCAACTTGTTGTAAAACCAGTTGAAGTTCGGCCAGCTGCTTAACTAAGGGAGCTAAGCGACTAGCAGAAATTGTTGAGCGAATATGATCGTACTGACAAACCTCATCGCCAATCTGAAGTTGTCCGTTAATATTCACAGACAGTACTTTGCTAGAATGCCTAAAAGCTACATTAGGTATGGTGGATAAGTGCTGAGCTATTGCTTGAGGAAGCACCAGTAATCCATCGCGAAAGTTTATCATCGGATACTTTTTTAAAGTCTTTGATAACGTCAGTAACTGAGCCTGTGGCGAAATAAGCTCTTCATATTCTTGTAAAACTTTTGGAGGAGTATCTCGTGATGAATTCAGCTTTTTGGAAAACATCTTTTTTAAGATACTCTTTGTTATCGAACCATCTTCCTTTTCCATCGCTACCAAGCTTGGAAGGATGTTATTTACACTTAATTTGGATATATCGCCCGCATATATCCCGTGCAAAACCGCACTCAAAACCCGGTTTGTGAGCACGGTGTTACCAAATCGACGCACAAAGAAGGCTTCAATAGACTCGTCTGATGGTGCAGGCTTCTTGACAAAGGCTTCCGTCATAAATCCACGAATTAATTCTGGTTTCATAATGCCACTCTTGGCCAAAAACAGAATTCCACTAGCCACACTATCAGGCACTTGTATCAATTCCTTATCTTCCCCAAGCAAATACTTTTTATTGGCATCACAAGTCTTTGGCAATACTTGAACTTGTTCGGCATGGCCCAAGGATTTGAGCATATCAACAATAAGAAGCGTTCCATCACTTACTCCTCGGAGTGTCCGTGGTCCCTTTTCGATCACTACGTTTCTATCGCCATTAGTTAACCCGTGTGAATTGATCCAGCCACCATGCCGCAGACTGCTTTCTATGATATCGATCTTGATATCGGGCCGGATTTTGGTGAGGAAATAACTAAAAGACAACCCTGAAATTCCACTTCCCAACACAGCAACTTTCCCATTCCTGGGGACTTTAAGGAAAGACATAATCTCTATTTGGAGGTGGTCTTCTTAACTTACGACTTTTTTGGAGCCCAAACTACTCTCATCAGTTGATACGAACGGGTTAGTCACGTGTACCTTAAATTATTAATTTACTATTTCGAAAAATTGCAACCAATCAGTTGCCTAATATTACATATACCCCTTAGATGTAAGATCAGACCTCGGTAGGAAGTGAGCCGTAGTTCTGCTCGAAGCAAATATCGATAAATTATCTGTCAGTTGTTTTGCCAATTCACTTTGATTCTTTCGTGCTTCCTCTTCATTCTCATTTGCAACAGAAAGCATCCCGCTGCTCGAACTAGTGGCATCATTATCTCTCAGCTGCATCGTCATTACAGAATGAGTGCTAACATGTTTCAATAATGGTAATCTCTGACTGAAATTTGTGACGGTTTCCTGTGTCACCATGCTTCGATTATCGTAGTTTGTATTATAATCTTCGTCCTCTTCGTCGTCACCATCTTCATCTTCCTCTTCTTCATCATCATCATCATCTTCTTCTTCTTCTGGCTCAGCACTACTTTCAATCTTAAGTTTGGAGAATTCCGCCGCCTGAGGGTCGAATTCTTGATTCAAAGTAAGTGGTTCCTCTTTTAGCAATACATCCGAATCAACAGGTGAAATATCAGCTAAATCAGGCAACACACCACCGTCATCTGCAGGGACAGAAGCATTGGTCGAAGTCGTTGGTGTAGTAGAGACATTATCTTCGTGACTTTCAGCCTGGTTGGTAGAAGACAGTAGACTGGTGGTAGATAAACTTCCAGAATCATTAATTGCCTCTTCATTAGTACTCACAACACTTTCCAAGTTAGGTAATGCCGTCTGCGATGGTGCAAACGAATTCAGCAATGAGGCACGTATCCTTGACTGTCTTCGATTGCCCAGAATAGCAGCCCCGGATCCATCCACCAATTCATCAATATTAAATGATCCATTTAACATATCTCCAGGAGTTGCAACAGATGATGCCTGGTAGGCTGGTGCAGGACCCAAAGGAAGCTCAATAGGAACAATACCCAGTGGACTAGAAATCGATGGAGTTCGACTCAATGCATCCTCGGTAATGGAAAATGATCTCATTACCGGACTTGCTGTACTAGAAATGGCCTCCTCAAACGAAGGAAGTTGTTCAGTGTAGATCTGCTCATCTAACTGCCTGATTTCTACACCGTTATTCTCCAAGTTAGGCGTTCTAAATTTGATGTCACCAGTATGTGCCGGTTGTGGTTGAGCTGGTTCCGAAACAGTATTGTTGATAGAATCATACTCTGGCAATTGTATCGATCCCTCGTTACATTTAGAACTTACCAAAATCAAAGGAGTATCCACAACAACTTCGTAATGATGCATCTTAAAGTTGTCTCTGGGATCCGGCTTCGAGATTCTAAAACACACTTGTAACCGATGGTGAACTTGAATGTGTCTGAAGTTCGAATCTGGATACAACGCTTTCGAAACTGTTGTATATCCCTGTTGAATATTTTCAGATGGACCATGGCTATTGTTGTGATTCGAGAATTCATCAACAAGATAATTGGAGGTGTCTGGAACAAAGAAATCGGCGTCTTGACTCAAATCCATAGCATGATTGTGCAAATTAGTCTCCAAGGCACCAATGACCGGAGAACAAGGTTGAAATGGTGGTGAAGTTTTCTGAAACTCGCCAGGAGCTACTGAAATGGATGCCTTTCTTGAGGTGGGGTTCGAAGTGGGCTGAAAGTTCTTGTCATCAATTGCCGAACTCAAAATAGTCTTGTCTGACTTTGTAGTTAAGAAGGGTAATGCAATGTTGACGTCAAGTGGTGAGGCAATCATTGCTGGCTCGCTTTTTGATTTCTTCTTGTTGTTGAGAGCAAAATTAGTCAACGAATCCTCTGGTTCATAGCAAATAAATAACAAGTTGTTATCGGGGCACTTGATGATTTCTTCCTTATATGGTTCTACTGAGTTAGAATTGTTAGACTTGGACTTCGTTTTCAATTCACAAAGAGTAACTACTCTTTCTCTCGTCTTGTTTTCCGGGGTATTTGGTCTCAAGTAGTATGGATCGTCGCTATCATAGTCATATTCTTTTGATAACGTTTTGGAGACATACGTAATACGTTCTAAGACGTTAAACTTTATTCTCTTAATAATAATATCCTTTACCAACGGCACCAATTTGACATTGACGACATGTTCTGACCCAAGAGACACGTATTTCTTCGGGAAAGTGATGATATAGTGGATGGAATCGTTCCAAACTCGGTTGACGTAAATTGGCTTATCAGCAATTGAATTAGCAAACGATGGAGGTGTCCTTACCATGGGTAAACTGTAAGAAGAGCACACCTTGACCTTTCTATTCAACTTATCGCTGGTCTTATTAAAGTTGACTGATAACATATGAGTTAATGAACCATTAATTGAAACTATTGAAGGTGGGATATGATCGGGCAAAATAATAGGCAAGATAAAGACGTAGATACCAGCCTTTGATACTTCAGATATGTTTGGGGACAAATAAGAAGAGCTAGGTGCTGGTTCCTCGTTCCATCTGTCAGTTCCTTCGGTCAAATCACGTACGTTGACCAACTTGTATTCGCGTGTTCTTCTGGCCAAGTCATCTGGGGTTAGTTTCCTAGTTCTGGAGTTTTTTGAGTTTGTAGTATTAATGTAGTAGTCTGCGTCATTAAGGGTAGTGTTCCACTCCAAGTGTCCTATTTTGAACTGTTCCTTCGAGTGAGATTTGTTGTACGGGTCACCTGTGGGCCACAAGATGTTTGTCACCGATTCAAACTCAAATTTCAAATCTCGTACTCCGATTGCATCCTTGTTGAGTTCTATAATAACCGCAAATGTATGGGGAATCGGTAAGTCTGAGTCGATTTTGGTACAAAGATAGTTTGGAGAATTAAAGACTTCCAACTTCCGTTTCAAGCCAGATGGTGTATTATTCAAGTTGGGGTCTGGAGTGAGTCTTTCCGACGGAGAAATGCGAGTGTGAGGATCAATTTCGTCAAGGCTTGGCGGATAATCGTACCCCTCAGGCTCAGCATCCACGTGTTCTGATTCGTGAGGAACATGGCCTCCGTTTTCAACATCTTCATAAGTAAAACTTGCTGATGAAGCTGGAGCCAAGTAGATACAATCGTTGGAGTTAGCCACGTAAATCTTGGCTGATTTGGAGATAGGTCCGCTCAGTGAGGTGTTGGTTGTCTTTAACGGAATCGGATTCTGGATCCCCAAATCCAGCAAGACACCAAGAAGCTTTTTCAGGATGATCTGGGCCGTTTCTTGTTTAATTAAATCCTTGGTGTGCTTTTTCTTACCGGGTGAAGTTGGGGGAGGGGGCTGAGAACGCGAGTTTGAGCGGGACCGCGACTTGGAGGATGCCATAAGGGAAAGAGACTGGGTTCTGTTTCTGCGGTGGGAAGAGACTGTATGGGTTTCATTATGTGAGGCGGGTTCCACAATCTGGTTGGACGAATCATCCGAATAAATGATGAACCTGGTATTGGAGAAGCTGTTTCTTCTATCTGAAGACGATTTGGCAATTTCAAGTATGGAAGACTCAGAAGAGCGTCTGCCAGAGACCTTGGTCTTGAACCGGTCAAAACTAAGTGACCGATAATGCATCCTTGGGTCAAGACAAAAGAGTATTGGGGAAATCAAAAGGATTTAAATTATAAACAGGAAATTTTATGGGTAGATTGGGGTGGGTTGGATAAGCCGGACGTGTGTGCAGGGCGGTCCGTAGCCAGGTGACCGCATGAATAGGATAAAAATTAGTCTCACACTCCGGCCGCCGGCGAATTTTTTTAGTATTTTGGAATCTCGCAGCAATAATGCGGAATAAAAAAAAAAAAGGGACCCACGCAACGAGGCGAGGTGTGGGTTCGGTGCACACGGAAAAAGGTGGGAAAGAAAAGAGAGACAGAGAAAAAAATAAATGGGCCACAACGGGCTTCTGGTAAGTAACTTTTTCTTCCCTTGCGGGTTTTCTGGTGTCTATAACGAAAGGAGGTCATTCAAAAACCTGGGATAACGTTCTGCCGTTTATTTTTCCTGATTAATCATTAAAAGAAAGGAGAGCATATTTATTTACATATTGGGGAAGCAGTAAGCAGTAGTAATGTAAGTACTAAAGGCAAAAATAATTATGATTAGCAGATTACTCCACTTCGTCATCGTTGGCTGCGATTTCCTGGTCACCCAATTTCTGTTTCAAGATCTCGTAGTATGGCGGCACCGAAATGGACTGGGCTTCCAACCCATAGATCAGCGCCGTATTGGTTCCTCCATATTCTTTAGGTAAGTTTGCTGCAGATAAATATGGTGACAAATTTCCTGAGTTCAAAACCTGGAATTTCTTAAGCGTTTCTTCACTAATCACCCGGATCCGGCTAAAAAATCCAAATACCCAACTCATCAAGGTAGGCACATTAATAAAGAATTTCGTCAGCAAAAGTTCAGGATAATTATCTCCAAAGATCTTGATGATTTCCTTGGTGGCTGCCTTCATTCCTGGATCCATCCGTAACATAGATACATTGTTGTAGTCATGGATCTGTCCTATCTTGTGGTTTTCTGGATTGGTAAAATCCACCAATTGCAACAGCCGTTCCATAAGCCCCACTCTCCACCGTAAAAAGGGAGAACCGGGAAGAGCTGCCTTCGAGTCAATACTTCCAAAATCAGCAAACAATTTCTTAGGAGACTTGAGATTCCCATAAAGATTCCATGTAACCACCTGCAAATTTGTCGTGCTGGAAAAATCGGTTATGACCCCAAGTTTGTTCAATTCGGAGGTGAACTCATCATCAAACGCCGCTTGTAATGGACGGAATTCGTGGCGCCAGTTCAATGTCTCAACCAATTTGGTCTTGGTAACCTCAACATCGTACTCGTTTGCAATAAGAAACTTGAGTAAGATCTCGTTTCTCACGGCAATATCATCGTATTCTTCCAGGTCAACATTGATACAATGACCAAAAATCTCATCGTAAACGGCGTTATCGGTCGCTTCCAAAATCAGAGGAATTGCTTCAATCACAGCACTCAACTTCTTGCCTTGTTCAGCAGTAAGTTTTGTCGTTTTTATCGTATCAACCACAGACATCCTCCTGTTCAATAGTACTGATTTTTTAGATAAAGACAAATACTTTTTCAATTTTCCAACCGAAAAAAAAAAATATATATATAAATCCGGCTTTCGGACTTAACGGGGATTGTTTTTCTCCCAATAACTAAAAAATTACCATTAGTTCCCTTCTATGTACATCTAATCTCTAATTACCGCCGCCAGGCACAATCTTAAAGCTGAGAATGTCGTTCTTTCCCACGTCAACCGTATCCTCTTCACCCACACGTGTGCCTCCCGCACCCTCGATCGAAGCAATTGTCACTTCGCCCATTATCTTTCTTGCAACATGAATCACAGGAGTACCACGCTTGACAAGCACACAGTCACGAAACGCATGGTCGCCAGAACCTCCAGAAAAGCTGTTCATGTTCCGCACAGGATAAACTGGCACCAATTGCAACATCTCAGCTGCAGCCTGCAACAACTGAACCACACCTGTCGATCCGAACCGGTAAAGTACCAAGTCACGTATGTTCTCGATACGGTTGCGTAACTTATCATCAATCTCCTTGAGACCGCTCTCAGGGCCAAGATCATCGATGGTGTCCACGAATTCCGTACCTGAATCGTACTTGATATAATTCTGCTGAGCGAGCTTGCGCAAGAAAACCTCGGTAATCGACGATGTCAACACCGCCTTCAGCTCAGGATACTTCAATATGATTTTCGATACGTTCTTGTCGGCATCGGGATGGTCCATCTTGTTCAAGGCCAACACAGTGGGAAACTTCACCTTCATAAAAGACCGCACCACCTTCTCTATCGTATCGTCGTCCCACTCTTCCAACGGTGCAAGTCCAGGTAACAAGTCAAGAGCCCTACCAATCAACTGTTTATTGGCCGAATAACCACCCAACTGCTGCCTCAAAGTTTCCAATGTTGTAGATTTCGTGGCAGTATGTCTCCGCACCACCGATCCCCATCTCTCCTTAAGATTACCCAAGATCCACTGGAAAATTTCATCCTGAAGCCACTCGATATCCGCCAATGGATCGTAGCCACGTGTAGCTTTTCCTTCAGCATTAGTGGTTCCACTTGCGTCAACTATATGAATAAGTGCATCAGCTTCGGTCAAGTCGCTCAAGAACTTGTTGCCCAAACCACGTCCTAAATGGGCATTTGGGACGAGACCTGCCACATCCAAAAGCATAATCGGCACCCCACGTTTACCATCACGACAATAACCGTAGTTTGGTTTACATTTGGCCTGTAAACCGTAGCGTGAACATGCACAATCGACCTCCAAGTAACCAGTTGCTTTGTTAGGATCGATTGTGGTAAACGGGAAGGCACCCACTTTCGCATTTGCGTCCGTAAGTGAGTTGAGAGTAGTTGATTTGCCACTGGAAGGCTTTCCTACTAACGCAATCACGGTTTCACGTCCCATAAGCTAAGCTAATTTATTAATGAAATATTCAACCAATAGTTAAAAAATGCCAATACTAAATTCGATGAGTGAGAAAAATAAGAGAGAAAGGTCGTGTACCGACAGCGCGCACTATAGAAAAGAATTGCAACTTTTGGATTAATTGTATACTTGGCCACTTGAACCAACACACACATCCTTCTTTTAATATAATTGGCAGGCAATTGTTATTTCCATCATGGTTTCTGTTGGTTATTTCTTTACAAATATCTTTTCTGGTCTTTCTACTGACTTTAAGAAGAAGAATTTCTCGTTGTATGGACAATGGATTGGACTCTTTACCATTATCCTCTGCTTGGCTCTAGGGATTGCCAATATCTTCCACTTTTCGCTTGTGATCATTTTTTCCATCATTGCCATTGTTCAAGGTTTGGTGGTGCTCTTTGTGGAGGTCCCATTCTTGTTGAAGATCTGTCCTTTGACCAACACGTTTACCAATTTTGTGGGTAACTTTGATGAAAACTTGCCTAGATGCGGGTTCTACTTGTTGATGAGTGTTATTCAGTGGTTATCATTGACTCTTCAGGCCACGAGTTTGATTGTTATTGCAATCTTTTTCCTTTTTGCCAGTGCTTGTTATCTCTTTGCGTACTTCAAGAAGCAGGAGTTCATCAAGACATCGCTCCAGGTGACGCCCAATGACGATTCCTTACAGGGCCAGGTCGGTGCTCATGTTGTCAGAAATGTTTTGTAGTTATGAGAGTATGAATTTTAGTGATTTTAAAGTCCGCCCCACAATGTATAATTTAGTTCCCTTTAAACAAAGTTTTGCAGATGGAAAAATGAAGAAAAAAAATTAGAGAATACAGAATCACTAATGACGGAAAAAGGTGATAAAAGTGTTACGAAAACGGCGAAACGTGATGTGAAAGAGAAAGTGGATACTGGTGTGCATACGGGCAACGGTACGAGTATTGTATCGCTAGCGTTTGAGGAGGTGAACAACGATGCAGACGAGTTGATCGAGCTTCGCGGTGAGGGCCGGTACTTTGGAGTGACGGACCCAGAATCTGGTGAAACCATCAACGCAATGCAGAGTTTGGGTCCGTTGTGTGCCAACTGCCACAAGCGCGGCCATAAGCGTGACAAATGCAAAACCGTGGTGTGCCACAAGTGTGGTGTGGTGGGCGATCACTACGAAACCCACTGTCCATCGACGATGGTGTGTGCGCGGTGCGGGAACAAAGGGCATGTCACCTCGAGCTGCACCAGCAAACAGCGGAAACGCCAGTATTGTCGCGAGTGCGACACTTTCAGCCACGGAGATGATTCGTGTCCGATTATCTGGCGGTCATACATCACACTCAGACCGCTGCTGCTGCTGCTGCAGGAAGAGCTGCTGGTGCTTCCCATCGTGTACTGTTACAACTGTGCGAGCGATGAGCATTATGGCGATGAGTGTCGCGAAATCAGAACTTCGCGAGTGCCGAACTTTGGCAGTGCATTTAGCGGCAGTAATTTGCCCAAGGAGTTGCGGCCGTTGTACTTCCATCGTCTCCGCCGCGATCCAAATCCTCGTAACTATACCAGCAGCAGTGGCAGCGGCAGCGCCAGCAGCTCGCTTCCTCCACGTCCGTCGTATAAAGAACAACCTACGCGCACCGGATATCTCCAGAAAAACTCGCGCAACTACAGCAGCAATTCACAACCAACACGCTCGTTCCAGAACCGAGCTCAGCCACAGCAACGTGGTCTGCAGAACCGTAACCAGTCACAGCCTACACGTACAGGATACATTTCCAAAAAACCCAGCCAGAAACCGGTGCCAAACAGACCTACACGTAGCGGACTAATCGAGGCTCTGGGACACAGCAAAAAGAAGCCTCGCAAGTCCAATCTTAAGTACTAAGCATTACCAGGAGTAAAGAAGAGAAAAGAAGAGAAAATAAAATTCATAGATTAATTATACAGTAACCAAACCAACGTTGTGCAAAGCCGATCTGAAATATATAATTTGCTCTTTTATTGTCTTCTTTTTATAATCAAACATTATTTTTTTCCAGCAACCTGGTTAATTTTTAATTTGCCTGTTCTTTGATTTTATTTTTTGTTGGTGGTGCTTTTTGGTGCGTTTTCGGTCACGTAGCCGTGCACCGAGCGGACAAGAAACCTCCCCGGGCGGGATCATAAAAATTATCTTTTTGATCTATTTTAGCGGCGGATTCCGCTTCCACAAAGACATTTTACCCAACCGAATCTATTCCCTTTCTTCCTTGGTCTCAGGATGGCTATGAATATCACCTTCTTGCAGGGTCTCTTTCACTATCCAGATCCCAAGGCAAAGACCAAAGCGTACGCCCAGCTCCGCGAAACTGTCACTAGAAAGTATGGTGAAATCTCCACCGCCGTATTTGCGTCGTTTGTGCTTGTGGTCGCCATCCACAGCTGTTTGCAGGCATATGGCCTCATTTCATGGTTGGGACGTTTTCAAATCCTTCGAAGACTAAATGCCCGTCTCAACCGACATATCTCCGATACACCAACTTGGTCATCGCGACTCGCATCTTTAACGAAAGCTTTGGTGTTCGATTTGACTTATCATGCCCATACCATCTTCCAGATAGCTTTCTGGCTTGCAGTATTGTCTGCATTATCGTTATCAGAACTTTACCATGGTGATTTGATCTTCTTGGCCAAACGGTTGGGTAACATTCCAGCAATGTCTCTTCCTACAATCCTTTTCCTCACCATGCGTCCATCGCCGCTACCACACATACTCTACTTGAACTTGCTCACATTCCACAAGTGGTTGGCTCGGTTGGTGATTGTACAAACAATTTTCCACGTTGCTCTCTACTGCGGATATTACCAAAAGAACGGTACGTGGAACAAGGCCTGGAAAGCAGAAAACATTTATGGCTGGGTGGCATTTGCTGGATTTCTCGTGATTGCAATCACTTCATTTCTGAAGCTCCGTGACCGTAATTACAAGCTTTTTTACTTCAACCACTATGTCTTTAGCTGGATCATTGTGCTTTGTCTCCAGATCCACGCCAGACCCTACAAAATCACTTACTACACCGCAACAAACATTGCTATTCTTGTGGGCCAAATTGCTCACCGTTTATACATCACAAGAGTCACCGTGACCGCCCATGACGTTAATATCATAGATATCTCTCCCAACTTGGCAATGGTTGAGATCCCAAACAGCTTGATCGCAAATCCATCTTCGATCCCTGGTTCCCATTTACGGTTGACGAATTACCATCCATCGTTTCTTATACGTGTCTGGAAGCAGTTGATTCCTAATTACCATCCTTACACTATTGTTTCCTTGCCTCTGGACAAGATGCAAAAGTTGGTCGTTCGGAAGAGCAATTTTGTCCTTAAAAACAACCAAAAATACTCCATTGCAGCCACATATTATCCTCATCTCATGTTCATCAAGTCTAAACAGCCATCATCGTCCAAATTTGCCATATCTAAACTTACAGTGACGGCAAAAAGGATCTTGATTGTTGTTGGCGGATCGGCAATCTCGTTTGCATTACCGATTCTTCGGGTGATGAACTACCACGGTATCGATGCTAAGGTTGTTTGGGTCATCAGAGATTACCGTGATATTTTTATCTTGAAGCATTTTGACGGCTTTGTGCATGGAGACGACTTTGAAATCTTTGTCACCGGCGACCTGGAGGTTCTGCGCACTCTCAAATCGGCTTATAGTCACAGTTCGATATCAACTCGCCGATCTCGGTTTAGTTTCTCTCGTATGGACTTAGAGGCCGGTGAGGGAACTCCGTTATTAACAAATGTAAGCCTGTCTGGTACACCAGAAGATAACAGTTTGAACCGGGAAAATGAGTACGAAAATGTCGAAATCTCCGTCGATAGCAGCGACACTGAAGATGAAGAGGAAGACTGTGCAGTTCACGATCAGTCTTTCCGTTCAGGAACCAATGCTGTCGATATAGATGATGTTGAGGAGATCGATTCCGAAAACGATGATAATAGTGTCCACTCCATTCCTATTCTCGGTGGGCATTTATCACACAGTCATTCCCATAAGAGTATGAACGATCAGTTTGTGCCTTTTGTTGCTGATAACGAAAGCTCTAAGGACTTTTTGGCTCGTTATCGTGAAATCGTGTCTAGCTTGAAGCTTGACCACAAAATCTACAAGGGCCGGCCCAAATTGAATCATCGATACTACAATTGGTGTATCAACGATGGTTTTACACAATGTTCGGGTCCAGCATACGATCTGAACAATAACTTGGTGTGTTGTCGAGATCTTCCTCGTAACAAAGTTGTCCAATCCGATCTCGATACCGAAAAGATCTGGGTCGTTGCTGCTGGTCCCAAGGGATTGGTACGGAATGTCAAACTCTGGGCCAGCGAGTTTGGTCTCAAGTACCATGAAGAAGCATTTTATGTATGAATATTTATTTCTTATTGTTACTAAATTTCGTCACTATCTTTATTTATTTATTTATTGCTGCTGAGCTCGTTCTCCAACCATTGATTTCGTCTGATCTCATCCTCAACAGCGACTTGTCTGCTGATATTCATCTTGGTGACATCGGTCGTGAATGTCACACCAACAACATTCCACAATACAAAATACCAGATCTTATATGGTGTCTTGAAGAAACGCTGGTTGGGACCATGATTGAACCGGTAGTTGAAATAGTATCCCGTAACAAGCGCGATAAGCGATCCTTTAAGTATCCCAGTAATTCCTGCTTGCCATAACTGTTTCTGGAACTGTTCAATTTTTTCCCTTTTCAGATCTGTCATTGGTGTCGGCATTCTGAAACTTCCAATGAAAGTAGGTTCAGAATCCGATTCGGCTCTTTTTTGATTCGCTTCCAAAGCCCTGTATAAAACAAACCCCCACCAGACTTAACAGGCGCATTTTATGGCTGCGAAATTTCACTTTTTATTTATCTCACTATCCATACATTACTAAGTTAGGTCTTATACACAGTCATTTAAAAGAGATTGATGGTGTTCGGCAAGATTTTCGATCCACCTCCACGCACTGGCTTCACAATCCGAAGATTCAAGCCGGGCTTGGGCGAGGTTGGCGTGGCATCAAACATCCCTGACGTATCGGACGAATCTAAATCATCAATAATATGTTGTTTCTTGGGCATACCCATAACCGACCTTCTGCGGCTCTCCTTTAAAAATTCTCCAATAGAAAGAAACTCTTGTTGAAAATTAACAATTTGGTCTTGGTTGCTTATTGTTACATGACCGCCCTGTGACTTCAGGTCCATCAGAACACCTCTATTCGCTCTCTTCGTCTCAATTAACGAGATTCTTCTCAATCTCTTGTCTTCGGCACTGACTCCTTGGGAGTCACTACCCACTGCTGCTTCGTCAAAGGGCTTAACTGGTTCCAATTCCTCGATATCACATTCAGGAAGCTCTTCAACTTCCCGCACAGGAAGCTCCTGTTTAAAACTGGTGGGCCGTGACAACAACAATCTGCCACTTTCGTCTTGTGAATTCTGGGTCAATGTACTCTGCCGTCTTTCCTCTTCGGCTGCTTGAATCTCGTGTTCAAGAGGTAAAGGTTGAACTCCCTCGGCAAATTCCTTCAAATGGGTTTGTTCCATGATATTCCCCAAGAGACTTGGTGCCTCTTGACCAGATGCAAATCTCAAAGACTCATTATCTCCCGTATCATCCAAATTGATGTCTTCATCAAAGTGAGTTTTGATATCTTTAGAGGATGTAGTACTTTTATTATGGTCATCCACGATAGTGTCCTTAGTTCTGTTCTCTGTGTGAAGCAGAAGACTGTCTCTCGTCCTGCTTCCTTCCAGGGAGTAAATACTTTCTCTAATTAAACTTTCTCTAGCTTCCTTCAAAAATTCAGCCTGTTTATCCTTATTAAAAACATCCAACTTGTCCTGGATTTCTCCTAATTTACTCTTGAATGAAAGTGTTTCCTTTGATATTAATAGTTGCTGTTCCTTCAAGGACACCTTCAACTTATTGATTTTTATGTCTCTGCTCTCTATTATCTTTTCCGAAATAAGAAGATGCTTTCGCAAGTTGTTATTTATCAATTCAACATCGTTGAGCTTATTGTTCAATTTATGTAGAGAGTTTTCCAAGTGGTATAATTTGGATTCTTCCGTGTGCGTGTTCTTAAGATTATTCATCTTCATAGAGAGAATAATATTCTCAAGTTCCGATATTTTCATATCCCTTCTCTCCAACTCTTCATTTTGCTGGATTTGTTGACTCTGAACTCTCATTGGTAACATGGGAGAAGAGGATATTGGCACGGGTAATCTCGAAGCAAATTCTTTTTGTGGGGTCTTAGGGGTAATCATCATCGTAGAGGAACGAAGGGAAGGTATGCTTGTCATAGAGAGATGAGACAACTTTTCACCACTCCGCCACAGTGAAAGCTCCAACTCCAATTCCTTAATATATACCAGATTATTTTCATTAATTTTTTCGAGCTGGGTGATTTTAGCCCTTAAAGAGCTTGCACTGAGTTCAGTGTTCATATGAGCGGTGTTTTCAATCTTTTTGGCTCTCGTACCAAACCGTAACGTAGAAAGCGTCTCAATCTCATTCAATGACGAAGGGGAACAATTAATTATGAGGGAAGTTCTCGAGTTCCCACCAAGGGATTCCTGTAAGATTCTCGTTAATTTGGAATCACGATATGGTACGTGGGTTGATTTGCCGTCCGTAAGGGCGTTGATGACATTACCCAACGAAGACAAAGATGAATTGATCTTTTTGGCTTCTTCTAAAGTCTGACCCTGGGCACCAGTTTTGTCGACTTTTTCCGAGCCAGCGAGGTCTACCAAAAAGAGATTTGATTTCTTAATTAGTCCAGTTGTGATGTGTTTTTGAGTCAAGTTGATCTGGAAGATCGCATGAGAGCGTGAAGATTCGGCGTTCATCTTGGTAGAGACCGAAGTTCTTTGTTTTAGGCCATCGTTGAGTAATTCAAAGAGTTCTTGGACCGAAGAGACAAATGCCTGAGCAAGGCCTTTGACGTAGATACCGTTAGTTTTGTCCTCTAGGATGGTGAACTTCAGGTCCAGAATGGAACTGTTGTTGCTGGAATCGATCAAGTCTTTTATTTGTTCCATGTAAATCTCCATAAACTGGACCCCAACCGTATATTCAACTTCTGACGAGCCGCTCTGGATCCGTTCAAAGATATCGGTGGCTATTCGAGGTATCATTCCACTGGAACTATCGATGTGGTGTGCATCTGGAGGTCCCATCATGGTGTAGGACTTACCTGATCCTGTCTGACCATAAGCTAGGACAGTACCATTGTAACCATTGAGGAACTCATCGACTGTTTGGCTGATTGAGAATTGGTAGAGTTCCGTTTGGGAGGTTGTAGAATCAAAGATGCGGTCAAAGGTGAATAAATCCCGATTGTTGACGATAACAGATTTGTTATTAGGGAGGTCAATGATATATTGGCCCTTGGTTACTTCAAGCTCATTTTCTGGTCTAAATCGGCAGATGACTTTGATGTTCTGGTTGGAAGAATTCTTTGAGGACGTCTGGATGTTGAAGGGGGAGGTGAGGGTATGACTCGAATTGGGTGAACTGGTCAAGGAGTCATCCATCTCCGTAGGTGGTGCTTAATTTGATAAAGAAAAGTGTATCACCTTTTTGATTATAAAAATACTGGTAAAGTACCTTATTGGTTTGTATCCGTTCGACCAAAACTAAATGTACAACGATTGAACGATAAGGATACGTTTATTGAGGTGGTGGGTGTGGGTTCAATTCCTCCTGAGATATGGTACTTTTTTTTAGTTGCTGATCCACAAATTGAATATTCTTTAGGTTGATAGGTTTTGGCCTTTCGAGTCTACCTGTATAATAGCTCAATGTGTTTGTACTCACTCCGTGTAATTCTCTTCCCTAACAACTAGTGGATAAAATATTTCGCTTGACGACGGAAACTACATTTCCTAGCTCTTTCCAATATTGAAGAAGACAACCAACACGTACATGGAAATGTAACAAACCATAAAATACTACCAAAATAGTTATAGGCTTCTACGGTTTAGGTTTTTTACTGACGCAAAACACGCCTCATGTTTATCCCACAAGAGGAATCATACTTGACAACCACGGGTATTTTTGTCGTTTATAAACGGGTTGCATTATAAGTTTCACCAAAGTATGTTTTTTTTTCATTTTGGGCACAAATAAGCCGGCACCTGCTTCTGGAACAATAGATCATGTAGCCATTGCAGCCGCTCTTCGTAGCAAATGCGGCTCGGGTTGTTTACAAGCGCGAACTTTTTTTTCTCTTGTTTATTATTTTTATTTTCTTCCAGCGCGCACCACTCACCCGCCAACTTCCCCTTGCGTAAAAAGGCAGCGACACACGGAACTCAGTGATTTAGTTCGCCACGACAATAAGACTCGTCCTGCAGGTAAATCTGTCACGTAGACCTACTAGTTTTTCTAATCTGAAGTTACAGCTTTTAGCTTGATCAGACTCAGGCCCTCGAAAAAAAAAACTCAACGATGATTAAACTCCCCCAAACACAGTAAAAAAAAAAGAATCCGGGTCAATTTTCCGAGTCAACTTTTTGGGACCTTTTCCCCAGATAACACTTATCAGTACTCTGCCGCACCCGGTAAGTCGCCGAAACTCCTATACAATGCCTGAGAGGTTTTGTTGTTTCAAAAAACCCGTTTTTATTTCTTGTATCACACACCCCCAAGTAAAACCAAAGCCCGACCAGGGTCATCAGGTGTAACATGTACAACGCAAATTTTGCCTTTTCACGTGTTATCATAGTATCTGACCGGGCCGGAACTCACTCATTCCGGGCAAATAAACTATTACTCACAAAAAAATTTTCCGATTCTCTACGGACTATTTATCACAATCAGTCGCAGTTGTAAAACGGTTACAGACCTAATTCAAATCTATTTCCTTCGAGAATGTCCTCCCCTCAACAAATTGCCCAAACTTTCCAGAGAGCCATGAGTCTTTCTGGTGACTCTGGCTCTCCAAACGTGGTTTCAACTTCTCCAACCACCTCGTACATGAATCAGTATGTTCCTAGTGGCAAGCCTACGAAGGCCCTCAAGCCATTTTCCACCGGTGACATCAAGATCTTGTTGTTGGAAAATGTCAATTCCACTGCCATCAGTATCTTCCAAAACCAAGGTTACCAAGTTGAATTCTACAAGACTTCGTTGCCAGAAGATGAATTGATTGAAAAAATCAAGGATGTGCACGCCATTGGTATCAGATCAAAGACCAAGTTGACCGAAAATGTGTTGAAATATGCCAGAAACTTGGTTGTGGTTGGTTGTTTCTGTATCGGTACCAACCAGGTCGACTTGGAATACGCTGCCAAACAAGGTATTGCTGTCTTCAACTCTCCATTCTCCAACTCGAGATCGGTGGCAGAATTGGTCATTGCCGAAATTATTGTGTTGGCCAGACAATTGGGTGACCGTTCTATTGAAATGCACACTGGAACCTGGAACAAGGTTAGTGCCAAGTGTTGGGAAATCAGAGGAAAAACCTTGGGGATCATTGGTTACGGACACATTGGTTCTCAATTGTCGGTGTTGGCTGAATCCATGGGTATGAATGTGTTGTACCACGATGTACAAACCATTATGGCTTTGGGTAACTCCAAGCAGGTTGATACTTTGGATGAATTGTTGTCCAAGTCCGATTTCATCACCTTACATGTTCCTGAAACCGCCGAAACCAAGAACTTGTTGAGTGCTCCTCAATTTGCCGCCATGAAGGACGGTGCTTATGTCATAAATGCTTCCAGAGGTACTGTTGTCGACATTCCAGCTTTGGTGCAAGCCATGAAGGCTGGTAAGATCGCTGGTGCTGCTCTCGACGTGTATCCACACGAACCAGCCAAGAACGGTGAAAACTTGTTTGTTAATTCGTTGAACGACTGGGCTTCTGAATTGTGCTCATTGAGAAACGTTATCTTGTCTCCACATATCGGTGGTTCTACTGAAGAAGCACAATCTGCCATTGGTGTCGAAGTCGGCCAGGCCTTGACCAAATACATCAACGAAGGTAACTCTTCCGGCGCTGTGAATTTCCCAGAAGTCTCATTGAGAGGTTTGGATTTGGACCAACAAAACACCGTCAGAGTCTTGTACATCCATCAGAACGTTCCTGGTGTCTTGAAGACCGTCAACAACATTCTCTCCAACCACAATATCGAAAAGCAATTTACTGATTCTAGAGGTGATGTTGCTTACTTGATGGCAGACATTTCTGATGTCGACATCAACGATATTAAGACCTTGTACGAACAGTTGGAACAAACCCCATACAAGATCGCTACCCGTTTGTTATATTAGATAAAGAGAAAAACGAGAAAAAGAGAATTGAAATTTAGTTGAAGTTTTTTTGATTTTATTTTTCTCATATGTTAGTGCCTAAGCAAGTGATACATTGAGAGAGACAAAACTTCATTTTATGTTTCTGTTGTTGTCAGTACCATATAGATTAATTAATGTAATTTTAAGTAGATATCTGCTAGCAGTAATAATCGTTGCACTACACCAAATGGAGAGGTTTTCTCTTGGTTTAAAACTCTCTGGTTGTATGTCCGGGTAATTTCCTGTACCTAACAATTTGTGTATTTTCGGTGGGCAAGTTTGAGAAAAGCGGTGGCAACTGCGAGTACAGCTTAACAGTATTAGATACACCTACTTGGATACAGTTTTTTATTTGATATAACTGTGGGTTGGAATCTATCACTGGATATTTGAATAGTGACCCCTAAACTGTGATTGGGAGTTTTTTTAATTTTGATTTGTTTTGTTTCTGATCCTCACTTAAATTACAGTGTACCATGGCGTTAGTATCGGCAGCACCATACTTGGCGTTACTCAGTGAGAATGACGATACCATCAAAGCATATGCATTGAGTTCTTTGAATGAAGTGGTTGATCAATTGTGGGCGGAAATCGCCAACAACATCACTGAATTGGAAGAATTATACGAAGATAAATCGTTTGAGAAGAGATCGTTGGCAGCTTTGATCATCTCCAAAGTTTACTACAACTTGGGAGACTTCGAAGCTTCTGTAAAGTATTCCCTTTACGCTGGAAACGAATTCAATATTGAGGAACATTCTCAATACATCGAAACTATTGTTTCCCAATGTATTAATCTTTACAACTCCTTGTCCCAGAAGAAATTCTCCGACCCAACTGTTGAAATTGACCCTCACTTAACTGGTATTTTTGAAAGAATGTTGGAGAAGTGTATCAAATCCAACGAATTGAAGTTGGCTCTTGGTATTTCCTTGGAAAGTTATAGATTGGATGTGGTGGAAAATTTATTGAAAGATCAAATTAAGGTTAACGAAGAAAACGCATTGGCCTTGATTGGTTATGTTTTGGTATGTACAAACACCGTTGTTACCAACTCTACTTTTAGAACCCAAGTGTTGAATTCTTTGGTTTCGTTATTGTTATCCTTGAAGGGCAACCAAGACTTCTTTACAATTTTCAAAATCATCGTCCAGTTAAACGACTCAAACCTCGCTACCGAAGTTTTCAAAGAATTGATTCAAAAAGAAGAAAATTTAATCGCATACCAAGGTGCTTTTGATTTGGTCAGCACTGCTCCTCAAGAATTATTAGACTCTGTAATTAATCAATTGACCAACGATGCTTCCATTGATACTTCTGGCGCTGTTCCTAAGAAATTATTGAATATTTTGTCTGGTGTTCCTACTAGTGACTTGGACATAACTTTCTTGTATCAGAACAACAATACCGATATCACCATATTGAACAAAACTAAAAACTTGTTAGATGGTAGATCGTCGATCTTTCATTCTGCTGTTACTTTTGCGAATGCTTTTATGCACTCAGGTACTACAGACGATTCCTTCTTTAGAAAGAATTTAGAATGGTTGGGAAGAGCTTCTAATTGGTCAAAGTTCTCTGCAACTGCTGCTTTGGGTGTTATACATAAAGGTAACTTGTCCCAGGGTCGCCAGATATTAAAGCCATACTTGCCGGGATCTTCTGGTGCTCCTCACACTAAGGGTGGTTCATTGTTTGCCTTGGGTTTGATTTATGCTGGACACGGCAGAGAAATTATAGATTACTTGAAGCTGTTCGTTGACGAACACGGTAATTCCGCAGGTAACAACGAAACAGACGTTATCTTGCATGGTGCCACTCTTGGTGTCGGTGTTGCTGGTATGGCTTCAGGAAGCGAAAGTCTCTACGAAGCTCTTAAGGTTGTCTTATACTCTGATTCTGCTATTTCAGGTCAAGCTGCTGGTTTGGCTATGGGTTTGGTCATGTTGGGTTCAGGAAATGAAGAAGCAGCTCACGACATGCTTACGTATGCTCAGGAAACTCAACACGAGAACATCATTCGTGGTTTAGCCATTGGTATTGCCTTGTTGAACTATGGTCGTGCAGAAAAGGCCGATCATATCATTGAAAAGTTAATGTCTCAGGAGAGCTCCATCTTAAGATATGGTGGTGCCTTTGCAATCGCTTTGGCATATGCTGGTACAAGTGACAATGGTGCAATTAAGAAGTTGTTGCATTTAGCCGTTTCCGATCCTTCTGACGACGTGAGAAGAGCATCTGCGTTGGGCTTAGGTTTCTTGTTGATTCGTAACTACACTGCTGCTCCTCAGATTGTTCAGTTGTTATCTCAATCGCATAACCCACACGTCCGTTATGGAACTGTATTGGCATTAGGTATTTCTTGTGCTGGTAGAGGTTTACCAGCTGCTATTGAAGTCTTGGAGCCATTGACCAAGGATTCAGTAGACTTTGTTAGACAAGGTGCTTTAATCGCAAGTTCGATGATATTGATCCAACAAAACGAAGCCGCTTATCCAAAGGTCAAGGATTTTACCACACAATACGCTGATACTATTAAGAATAAGCATGAAGATGCGTTGGCTAAATTCGGTGCTACCTTGGCACAAGGTATTATTGATGCTGGTGGCCGTAATGTAACAATTAATTTGGAAAACCAGCAAACAAACACATTGAACATGAAGGCTATTGTTGGTTTGACAGTGTTTGTACAATCATGGTACTGGTTCCCATTAGCTCACTTCTTGTCCTTGTCTTTTGCACCAACTTCTATCATTGGTGTCACTGGTGACTTGAAGGCTCCAAAGTTTGAGCTTAATTGTCACACCAAGCCAGAATTGTTCCAGTATCCTCCAAAGTATGAGGAATCAAAGGAAAAGCAACCAGATAAGATTGCTACCGCCGTCTTGTCGACTACAGCTAGAGCAAAGAGTAGAGCAAAGAAGAGAGCATCTAAAAAACTTGAAGAAGGTAACGACAAGATGGAAATTGATGACGCGCCTGTAAAGGTTGAGGCAGAAGAAGGAAAGGTTGAAGAATCGAATGATAAAAAAGAAAGCAAGGAAAAGACCAATGAAGAAGAAAGTAAGGACCCAGTTCCTATCCGCTATTCAAAGACTCTGTACAAGATTTCTAACTTGTCGAGGGTGTTACCTGCTCAATCTAATTATGTTTCATTTGTGAAAGATAGTAGATTTGTTCCAATCAGAAAGCTCAGAAGCTCTAGCGGTATAATTGTGCTAGAAGATACCAAGCCAGAAGAAAAGGCAGAATATGTGCAGACTGTTAGAAGGTTGAACACTACTGAAGCTCCTTTGCCTGAGCCATTTGTGTTGGGTGCTGAGGACCTTGAAGATGAGGAAGATGATGAATAGAAAAGATCAGTTAGGAACTTTACTTGATATATACTAAGTATTAAGTATTGCAAATAAAAAATTTTGGCTGCGAAAAAGTACCACAGAAAAATGGGCGCAATATTAATTTAAACGCCCACTGTAATTTAATATTCAAAAATAACAAACATGTTTAAGAAATTCTTCTCGGGTGGAGAATGTGCCCAGTTACAGCGATTAGCAAGCATTCCCAACCTAATAGAATCTGGTGTTCTTACTGAGAGTCGTACTTCGCATTCAGTTCAAAAGATTACTAGTATATTATCGGAGTCCTTACCACATTCTGCAGACTTAACTATAAGTACTGCAGCTCTTGAATCGAAGGTGAATGGATATGATCCTGATGTTAGTATTGATCCGTTTTCACCTACTCGTCTAAGAAAATGCAAAAGTCTACCATTTCGATTGGGAGATATGCCAACTCTCCCTAGGCTTGGAAGAAAGAGGTCAGTCCAATTCTTATTACCAAACAGAGATGAACTAGAAAATCAGATTACTACTGAACCTTCCACTCTTGAAATTAAAACTTCTAATAAAATGGTAAGTGATACTGTTTTCCCTCGCTGCAACAGTGAAACGGAAAAGTCTGGGAGTTCCACTTACAGTCATGACAGCGAGAGTAATGCATATTCCATGACTTTCAGATCGTTGGAACACTATAGGAGTTACGAGAGTGAAGCTCAGAGGAACTTCTCTTCTCACCTCAATGACAATTCAAATGATGACAAAAGTTTGCAAGATGAATCACTAGATAGCAGTCAATTGGATGAAGGTTCAACAGTTGAAACATTGAACTCCGGTCAAGAATCATTGCCAAACGGTTCCGCTCCCGAAACAAGTCAACATTCATGGATTTCGAATGACATTATAGTCAGGATCAAAAATCTAGTTGGAGAGCTTGTGATTAAATACAAACTTGTTTTGGATCTCAGTTCCACAGATATGGATGGCTTTGCCTTGAGCATGGACAAACTACTTAGAATTTTGAAAACTAAACTTGAAGAAAATGAATTGGCAATAACTGGATATCAAGTTGATTTTGAAAAGGAATTGGTCATACGTCGCCAACTTGAGAATAGTACTACGGATTTAAAGAAAGCGCTTACAGTGGCTCTTTTGGAGTCGGATTGCCATATAAAGTCGAAGGAGATAACTTTGAGATTGATTCAGGAGTTCGGTGGCCAAGAAACTGATGTTGATGTTTTCATTAAGCGAATTCAAAGTGAACTTAAAGTCTTGAGTGCATCTGAATTACAACTACGTGAAAAGCTTGATAGTGCCGAAAAAAAAGGGCATGCCAAAGAAGTGGAATTGAATGAACTGATCCAAAGTATTAAAATACGCTTGGACAGAGCAATTACAGAAAATATTTCTATGACAGAAGAAAAGTATAAACTCGAAAAGCAGGTAATGAAGCTTAAAAAAGATATAACTAATGCTGAAAGGGTTGTAAACATAGAGACAACAACCTTAAGAAATGATTTGAAACTAAAAATATCAGAAAATGAAAATTTGAACCTGAGACTTCAAATGTTGGAATATAATTGCAAGAACTTGACGGAAGAGCTTTCCTTAAAAAAGACAGAACTGCTTTATGCTTATGAGAAGCACAATGATCTTTCTTCTCGTTTGAACATTATTACATCGAATTCTTTTTCGCTGTTAAATACTTCAATTAAGGTGAGAGACAAGCTGCAATTCAATAAAGAGAATTGCAATTCAGGATCTTATGTTATATCACTGAACATAGAAAACGACGGGGAGGAAATGAATAATAAGAGGATTGATGATGAATTTCAAGATATACTCTATTCCAAAAACAATATAATTCAGCAACTTTCTGAAGAGCTAAAAAGTTCCAAAGTCCAAGTAAATGAATTACAAGATAGCATTGCAACAAAGCAAACTTTGATTAATACTAATAACATTTTGAAAGAAACGTTATTATTTACTCTTGAAGGGAAAGATATTATGGCAAAAGAGCTGCAAATTCTTCGTGATTTAAATACCGAGAAATCTAATTACTTGAAAACTATAGAGTCACAGTTAGAAGCTGCAAAAAAAACCAATGAAGGTACAAAGAAGCTTTTAAAGAAGATCTCACAATCAAACGATATTCTTTGGGATACATCAAAGCAGTTATTCCGATCCGTTTTGGAGCCACTAGCAACAGTCCTTAAGGACGAAACCAATCAATACTATAATCATTTATATCTGATGCTTGAAAGAAAGAATATATTTACTTCCGCAGACCGGCTACTAGTTGACAAAATCACCAAATCGCTGGGTAAAACAGTTAAGGAAGTAATAAATATGTTTGAAAGCAATGAAGAGTTTCTAATCCGGGAAATCGAAGCTTTTAGGGATAAGTAGTTCAAAATATACTAAATTTAAATGATAGGTCTATATCTATTATTAAGTTGCTGTAGAGTACAATTCCTGCTTGTTATTCTATCAACTAGTGTATGGGAATCTGAAGTTGTTGACATCGTCGTACTTGACCGCAATACCTCCAAAATTTACGGAACTAAGTGAAGGAACCCTTGCCTTGATTTGGTCAATTGTAGGCTTTAATGCATTATGGACGAATAACTGGTTGAACTCAATTAATTCCTCGTTCACGATAAATGGCTTCTTGTTGGAGTTTATCACGGAGTTGATCGACATCAAGTTTTCATCAATGTAAATAGATTGCTTCTTCAATTTGGAGATCAAGTAGTTCAAGAAGTTGAGATTTGAGGTCGTAAATTCAATTCTCGAGGCAATTAATGTCGACAATAATTGGGATGATAAGTTGGCTGATGACTTTTTAAATTCATGTATGTAGTTGTTTTGCGAATCAAAATTAGCCAATCTGTTGTATCTGTTCCTTGTTCTATGACAAGAGTGACAGTTACATCTATTAAGAAGCAAATCAAAATAACGCAGCGATTCGTCACTATTGTCATTTACTTCTGAGGACTGAGGAAAAGCCGATGGGAGGTTAACAAGCCAATTATTGAAAAAATCTGGAATTGTAACATCTTTGAGGTGTGGTAAGCCTGATAAGTTGTCTAATAGCTTTGCAGCTGAAAATTTGTTCTTCACACTTTCGGATGCATCTAACTTAATAAAGTCATTGACATTCAAATAAATCGACTTTATAGGAGTTAACAATCTAAAAAAGTGTGGTGATTGCAAAAGCATGTTGAACTGGTAGAGGTTTTGCTTCAAGTTATTGGATTTGTAATTGATAAGAATAAATTGTTCAAGGTTGGAGTAACTAAAATCCAATTGGTGGAACAAATCTATGATACAATGACAATCATGGTGGATGCAGTTGATTTTGAACTCAACCTTGTGTAAGCGTTTCAAATCTATAATGTTATTGAGCAAATCAGCATACAACATTGAGTTGTCCTTGTAGGAGTGAGACGATGTAATTGAGAGTCTTCTTAAGTTTTTCATTTGAAATTCAGGATTGGAAACCTTGCAACTATTCAAGTATTGTAAAAACTTGGATGTCGCAATAGGTGTGTTCAAGTACAATCCCTCTAAGTTGGACAAATTTCTCATGATAGACTGGGAAGGTGTATAAGTCAAACGTGACCAGGAATTGTTTTCGATGAATACATTCAAATTGATCAAGTTATGATTGTAAGGCAACTGGAACAATTCATCGAAATTAAACACAGTCCAGCTTTTCAAATTATTAATTTTCAAGTTTTGACTCAAGTGAACACAGTCATCCTCGATGTAATGAGAAGACGAATTAAAGATATATTGGTTGAAGGATTGGAAGCTTCTCAAGTTGGAAATATCATAATTCAAGAACAATATTGGGTGGTTTGGAACAACATCCCAAAGGTTGTAGAGTTTCTGATACAATGGAAAGTAGTCATATGTTACCAAGGTTGACTGTGCCTGAATGACTATTTTAGCAATCTGTTTAAAGTTTTCGGGTGATAATGTAGACGCAAAGATATTTAACTTAGAAATCTTCATAATAGTGGAGGAAAATTGCCGCATCGAGTGGTTTTTTTGTGCATCTTGGCGGTTGCCACCAAAATGAACAGCGGCTTCATCATTCACCACAACGATGGTGGAGTATAGCTTGGGGCGGATTAACTTATGGAACTTCTTGTTAACTGAAGAAAGGGATACCAAATCATTCTGGGAAACTTTTGAAAAAATATCCGAAAGGATTTCCACAGGAAGATTGGAAATCTGGGGTAACCCCGTGGTGTCATGTAGTAATGGCGGTAAAAGTTCCTGAGGTAAACTCATAATTCTTTGTGTATAATAGTTGTTTAGGGATGATTAATTGAAGTTTGCTTCAAAGACTTAATATGAAAAGTTTTGCTTGCTTGGGCCAAGGCGGGCTTTATATTTGGTTATGTGGGTCTTTCACAGAGGTGTGGAGTTTAGTGACTATTGCCTTAGGGTTTTGCATATAGTCTCAAAAATATGCAGACGGTCAGACGGCAAGGTTGAATTTGGCAAGCGCTGCAACAAAGGAGGGGGAAAGCAGGAAAAAACAGACAACAAGACAGAATTTCAAGAAGGGAAGCCTACCCCGACAAGTATTATGATTTCGCGTTTCTTGTTTGTTATTACCTAGTTTACACAACATACAACATACAACACCCACACTCATGAACTACAATTGCTAGTGTTGCCACACTGTTTCACTTACAAAATCTAGATCCAGCCACAGATTTGTTGTTTCTATTTCTGGACGCAATGGCTGGACTGTACTCTCGGCGGAAACGCGCGGCATTTATTGGCAGAATATATAAAGCTCGCATATTAGACACCTTTTTTAACTCTTCCATAAGCCCGGGAGAACCATCGGTTGTTATGACCGTTGAGTGATCTTTTTTCTTTTTTATTTTTTTCTTTTTTCTTGGTTCCTATAATTATTGACAACAAGCGGAACTATACTACCGCATTGATGATTCTATGATTTGTATGTGTGCAACATTGGCACAACTATGATATTGTTCAATATATTGATACAATGTTGCAAGTGCAAGTAAAATAATGCTATGAATTCATCCAATTGTCCTTCTTAGATCCGAACCGGACGAAATTAATCTCGTCAACCTTGGCAAATGCATTTGTTTTACTCAAAGCAACTTTCCGAAGTCTGGGGAATAGTTTACCCTTCAAGAGGTTTTGGTCAATGAGGGAGATAAAAATGTTTTCAATCAAATAATCATCAATCTGCTGGAGAGATTGAATAATTGGGAATGTCATCTTTAGAGCATTCGCATCTTGGCCCATAGAACACTGTAAGCCTATTTTAATGTCGTCGTAGTCTAAGTTGGAGCATCTTGTCCTCATTATCCATATTTTCTTTACCAAGTTTCTCAAAATGATCAACTTGCATTTATCAATAAGTAAGATAAGCAAGTTTTCTTCTTTGAAATATTGATAATTGTTAACAATAACATCGTTGAATTGTCTATAGTTTCCTGTCTTGACAGCCAGACTCAATTGACTGTAAATATGAAGAAAGTTTGGAATGTTACCGTTCGGGTAATACATATTTCTTACAGCAGCAAAGTTCGGAATTTTACCAATTACTATGCTCACTGGTACCAAGTACTGCAAAATCTTGGTTATATTATTTGTCATATGCGGAGGAGTGTTAAGTAGGCACCATAATAAGTGCTGGTAGCTGTCAATAAGTTGATCCTTAATCAAGTAAAATTTGGAAAGATAAAACCGGTATTGTATTCGTTCGATCTTAGCAAATGATTTGAAGCTCAAATTGGCATTGTTCATATTGGAAAAGATGTTTCGACATAAGAGTGGATTATCCAATTTGAAGTAAACCAGACAAAGTTTGTTACTAATGAACAAAATGATGGTCTTCTTTAGTTGATTCACATCGTTGACCTGAGATCTGATATTGTTAAACACTTTCAAAAGTATAGAAGCCAAATATGCTAGCCGTGGTCGCACACAATGCTCTTTGTAGTATAACAGGTGGTCCAACTTGATGGCAATGGGAAGAATGATGTTGATGGAATCTTTCATCAAATAACTAAGTAGGAATCCTCGATTGTTGTTATTGAAGGCAACTGATAAGTCGTTTAGAAAAGTGGTGTACAAATCAAAAGATTCCAAATTAGACCATGGATTTAGCTGGTTACTCAACTTTATAAAGCCCACCACTACCTCATTGAATGCTAGCCATTCATTGGAGTATAAATTGTGCGATTCAATATTGATTTGGGAATCGGTTAGCACAAAATTTATGGAGTTGAGTTGTACTATGTATGGATTTGTTTGGGGATTTAAATTTAGTAGCCTGCTCAACTCAAGTGCCTGATCTTGGTTTGATAACCTTGAAGCTTGTACGACCTCATAAATATATTGGTTGACAATTTCCATGTACCCTCTGCTTTAAGAAAAATGTGAGATCTTGGTCTTTTGTTAGTTTTGGAGTCGTGCTCAATCATTTTTCTATAATCATCACCAAAATCACTTGGAAGTCTACTCAATCGAAATGGCTACCGAGGAAGCTTCTAGTCGAGAGCAGCCGACTGATCAAGCTGATAAGGTCCCTCTGTCTACTGAAACGAAAAGTTCAGCTGCAACTTCGTCGAAAAGCAATTCATCCATGAATATGAAAGTGACCATGAGATTGATGCCACCTTCTCTAACACAAATGGAGTTCTTCTCGCAACTATCACAATATTTTACTGGCAATTGTGAAGGTTACTACTACGTTCAAGGCAGTTTACCTAATACGCCCTACGAAAGTCCCATCTACTCTCGTGCGTATTTCGGATTCAGAAACCAACTTGATACCGACCAGTTTATGGCCCAAATAAAGGGGAAAGTCTTCAACGGAACCAACGAAAGTTTGATACCAGTGATAGAAAGATCCCTTTATGGTAAGATGTCTGGAGAAATTGGTTGTAGTCTCGGACACGAATCCTCTCTTAAAGACGAACCTATTTTCACATACTTTGAGCAGTATGTCAATGGTGAAAGAAAAGACTTCAACTTGATGCTGTTAATGTCAGAAGCCACGAAAGAGAGAAGAAATTACTTAAAAACGAAATCCGGAAAGGTTCTGAAGAAGAAAAAATCGAAGGAAGCCGCCAAAGCGAAGGAATCAACTGGTGAAGCTAAAGAAAAAGATGTACTGCAAATATCGAAGGATCAAGGATCCCAGGCCGATACTAACACGAAAAGTTCTTCTAAATCCAAGAAAGGGAAGAAAACGGAAGCTAACGACAAAAATAAAAAGACTAAAGATGCTAATGATATGGCTGCTAAAGATAGTGCAGCTATAGATAACACCCAGACAGGCGATGGTAAATCTCAAGATGAAAATGAAAAGAAGTCTCAAAAGAAGCGGAGGAAACCGAGAAAGACAAACACAGTTCAACCTCAAGAACATGCAGTCGATCCTTCAAAAGTGAATTCTGAGAAGCAGTCCAAGGAATCCGATTCTTCAAAGCCAGAGAAACAAAAGGAAAAGGAAAAGAACAAACAGAAAGATTCTGGTGGAAATTCGTCCGGTAAGGGATCCAAAAAGCAGTCTGATACTACAGACAACTCGGAGAATGACAAGCCAAGCAAGAAGAAAATACAAAAAAAGAAAAGGAAAGACACCAAAAAACCAAAAGAGTCAAATGTTGTCACCAATGGAGATAAATGATACTTTGTGTTTTAAGAGATTTTGACAAAATAACGCCCTTATTTGACGGGTTTTTTTTTTGTTTGGAACCTTGTATAACTATCAGTGGGTTGTATGGGTGTTAGATGAATCAACTACTGAACTTACATTTGGTACAATATTAGTTATCGAATTAAAAAGGCATATTGAAGCATTCAATCTCGAGAGATTTCTAAAAGTCTGAGATCAACAGTGCAAGTATTCTGGGTCGGTAATACAGGCTGTCTGAACATTTTCCTTGACCATCTCCCACGGTTCTACCTCTTCGAAAGATTTCATTTCGAAATTGAGTGACTTTTGGAAGAACATATTTTTGGTTTCTTGTATCTTGATTTTCCTTGATTTAAGTCCCGCAATTGTGACCGTTTCCAATAATATCTGAGGCTGGAATGTTTTGCCGCCCTCAACATCACAAGAAATTGAGCCTGAAACACTCCTGGACATTCCGAACTTCCACAGCACCAGTGGTCTAATTGAAATGAACGGAAATATGCTAATTGCAGCGTTGGCCCCGATCTCACGACCGACTGTCCATCCTTGAGAATACGTTGATACTGTTGATGCTTTGTTTGTCATGCAAGGGCTCATTGGCGTCCATTCAGCAGGTTCATAGATATAGGTAACGTTACTATAGTCAACTTCGTGGTAAATAAAATCATCATTTCCAGATGTTGATTCGTTCAACAATGAAGGCTTGTATACATAACTTAGTGCTTCTTGGGCCACTGCTTCACTAATAATAACCGAATTTGTCGCTCTTATCTTTATAATGCCATATTTCTGTAATGTTGAAGGTTTAATATCATTGAATTCCTCAACTTCGTAGCCTGTTCCCTTCAAACTGTTATATGAACTTAATATTGGGTTAGAAGACACTTTTGTGAGTTTGGGTATGATCGAGACTTTCGCGTCGCTCAGAATGAGGAGGAAGAAGAGATTAAATATCAAAATATGAAAGTTCATATCAAGTTGAAGTAAAATAAAGAAATTGTGGAATACTGTCAATTTAACTATATATTATGTATTCAATGTTTTGTGGCAACAGTATTCTTTAGGAGAATGTTCTCTGTATTTAAGAATTTACTGCAAAAAAGAATAATTCTATAAAATTCACAAACTCTAAAAAATAAATACAAAAAAGTTTTAGTACTTCAAAGCTTGAAGAATTGGAATATGCGCACAATTGGGTTGTATAGTGTAGTGGTTATCACTTTCGGTTTTGATCCGAACAACCCCGGTTCGAATCCGGGTACGACCTAACTTACTTTTTTAATCTATATAATCATTTGTCACGTGATATAAACGCGTCTAAATTTTTTTATTTTTGATAACAACACATGGAGAAGATCCCAATAGGGGCTAATATACTCGGTTTGTTTGGACGGGGGCCAATGGAGAAGCAGAATCCTTTATTGCCATTTGCTTTCACCAGCTCATCATTTAATGATGGGCTTGCTTTGAATACTGCTCCCCGAGACCGGGCAACCATTGATGAGAATGCTTCCAGCCAATACCATACCAGAACACCACAGTCCGAGAAAAGGAGACTGGTCTTAAATTTTATTCCTAGCTTGAAACGGAAGATGGGTGCAAGTTTTAATGAGAAAGATGATATCAAGAGAAGAGAAATGCATTTTGACAGTGAACCTACAATGGTGGATGAATTTGATGATACGGATGAGGAATTGAGTAAAGATCAATTATTACCCCCAAGTAGCCCTCCATTGGATGAACATTTGATGTCTGAATTTGATATGACTACAAATACCAACGATAAATTTGCTATTCCCGAGTCACCTGAGCGGGACTTACCAAACAATCCTCCAAGTGAGATCGATCTTTTCCTAAAGCCAGATGTTCAATCGAACTCCTTTAGTCTCCCCCAGTCGGCATCTCCTTCAAAGAAGCCTGCAATTCTAAGTTCAGATGCTGATTTTGGAATTGATGAATTTAATCGGTTCAAGAATCCAAGTGTAACTAAGTATCCGTCCTCAAATGCCGATCATTACACTGCCGAATACAGTACGAAAACTTACAATAGAGCTCGAGAAATTATTTTAGATGCATTTGAAGAGATCAGAACAGTAATAAATCTTGAAAACATGGAGCTCACTGACATTCCCGATGAAATAAAGGATATGAACAGCTTGGTTATATTTAAACAGCTTGATCCCACTTCTTATCAGCTATATTTGACCAGTAACAAGTTACGTGAGTTGAATCCTTCATTATTCAAGTTCACAAAATTGAACGTATTAGTATTGCGTCAGAATAAGCTAGTTCATATACCACCGCTTATCAACAAGCTTCAGAACTTGGTTGACTTTTCAGTTGCGTCAAACAGAATAGAATTTTTTCCATATCAGATATTAGATCTTCCAAAGCTAGAAATCTTCAGAGCAGGACCCAATCCGTTGATAAAAGTACCAGAAGATGCGATTGAAATAACCACCTCTACAATAAATCCAACAAAGCAGAAGAAATTTGTTTCACAGATAAAATACTTTGGTGACCGTACCGAGATGACAAGCGTCGCTTCTCTAAAAGCACACTGTTTAAGCAAGATTGCCCAGTACGATGTGTCATACAAAGAAACCAAGAACTGGAAGAAATTTACACCTAAAATTTACCATAAATTAATTGCGCAAGCGATATCGAATGGTCGATACAAGGACACTTGTTTTCAATGTCCCAAAATTATCGTGGAGCCATTTGCAGAGGTATTCGAGTGGTGGGATATCTTGCAGAACAAGAATGTTCCCATTCGGAAACAGTTCTGCTGTGGCCGATGCACACAAAAGTATCAGTCACAATTACTTAATGATGCTAATGATTTTGCATAAATATTTATTCAAATGAATATATTTGAGACTTCAATTACGTAGTTCGCTGGAAAGTATCCAATAGCTCCTCTAAGTTCCCCTTTCCACCATTCGCCGTTCTGTTCCATAATCCTAATAGTGTCTCCTTTTTTCAAGGAAAGGTCGTCCTCATTTTGAGCAGTAAAACTAAATAAAGCTTGACAATATTTATCTCGTGCAGGGACGGTGATTTCCTCTGCTTTCGTCTCTGTTAGCTTTTTAAGATAATGATCTCTGAATTTAATTATTGTTAGTTCTTCAATCAGTTTAGCTGCATCTTCACTTTTCTGTAGATGTTGCTGAATTAGAGTCTTTATAAAGAGTCCTTGATCAAGATTCATTACCTCAAATAAGCTCGCAATGTTCTGTAGTTGAATTTTAATTTGATACGAAATCGTGTACCTTAAGTAAATTATCATGGTGCTGATATGTTGGAAAAGATCGCCAACTAACTTCAAAAAGTAAGGCAACTCTTTCTTCAACAAAGAATTAAATAATTGGTAGATTTCTCTGCACTCTTCAACTTTTCTCTCCAACCTAAACAATTGCTGTGATTGTTTATTTGTAAGTATATCTTTTTTTTGTTTTATAACTAACCTTTCGTGTTGGTTGTATGCATAATCATAATCAATCAAAGCGTTTTGCCGCTCTTTAGTTTTTTTAAAGATCTCATTTATTAGTTTTAATGCATTTTGACTTGGAGTTTCGATAGTGGACTGCATTAATTCAAGCTCATTAGAAATTAACGGAATAATTTTTTCAACTACTTCCAAGTATTCTCGAGTCTTTTCCCAACCGGTATTATCTAAATTGAACTGATTTTCATCTATATTTTGAGACGAATTATATGGCTCAATTAGAATCAACAGCTGGGTTGCTATCTCCTTGCTCGTTTCCATTAGTTTTTTAATATTTTCTTGGTAGCTTCGCGAATATTTTAGAACGTTGTTAATCTGTTTTCGAACTTCTTTCAAACCATTTTGGAGGAACTCAAATTCTTCATCGATTGTTGAAGATCCATTCTGTGCTTTTAATTTTAGAAACTGTGGGGCTCTTTTCAAATTATTCCAATTAATATTATGGTCTGTGTGGGCATCCCTGATTGCAGGAGACACGTTTAACTTCTTTTCTAGAATTGATACAAGAGGAAACATTTATGCTGGGAAAATGTTTCTTAAGCGGGTATTGTAATTGCCGCAAAAAGACGAAGTTGCGAATTAATTTTATCTTTAAAATTCTTTGCGCCTATAGCACCATAGGTCTCCACTTACTTACTGGACTATGAAAAAGAAAATAAAATCTATTAAATACCTTTTACCACAAAAAGAATCAGTTGGTACTTGCAAGTTGAGAATAGGATCTCTTTTAAACAAATTGCTGAAGCAAATAATCGTATGTTTGGCTCGAAACTTATTTACATTTAAACCATTTTTTTAGTTCAAGTAAAATTTTCATTTAAACCCTTAGCTGTAATGATTATTGTTAGCTCTCAGCGTGAGATACGCAATTCACATTTCTAATATCTGTTGACACTTGTTACTTTGTATTAGTTGTAGAAATTATTGTATGAGTCACGTGTAATTGGACTACGAAATAATGAGTTAACTAGCACATCTGTGCGGTTACTATAGTCTGCGATAGAAAGTTAGTAGATATTTGTATTTATCTTCATGATCTTGAGACATGTTTTTAATTCATTCTATGTTCCAGTACGAGGGAACTATTGTTTTAAGCGATGTTTATTTATTGCATCGATAGGAAACCCAGAACCTCAATACGCTGGCACCAGGCATAATATTGGGCATCGAATGATGAACCAACTAATAGAAATCTACTGGAAGGATCATCTCATCACCGAGGGTGACTACTATACATCGACTAAGTATAAAGGTGTAATACTATACAAGTCCAATTCAAGTTTAATGAATTTACAGGGACGAGCAATCCAAAAACATTTTAGACAGTTTCAGTCGAGTTCCAAATTACTTATTCTCCACGACGAGCTACAAGTAGAATTGGGTAAGTATCAGATAAGAAAACCAGGAACCAGCGCTCGTGGACATAATGGTCTCAAATCTATCAATGGTCACTTGCCCAATAATTATACCAAGTTTTCTATTGGAATTGGCCGACCCAGTAACCGTACTGTTGTTGATTATGTCTTGAGCAAATTTACACCACAAGAATTAGAAATTCTAGACTACGAGGTTATTCCGAAATTAGTGCAAGAATTAGAGGTAATTGCATCTCAGCAACATGATAATTAACCTTGGGATATGTATATATATAGTAGAATCACATGATTTAATTTTATTATGAGGTTTAAAGTTTACCTTGTATCTTTCTGTGTTTAATTTTCTCCCTAGTAGAGCTTCTAGCGTACTGGATACTTAAACTAATTTGATCTGGCGCGAAACAAATCTGAACGCACAATTTAACAATTTAGTAGGTGCCACCGTTTTTGACTCAAAAATATGGAATTTACTCTAAACGTGATTGCAGAAAGATCCGTTGTAAGAGAGTCTTTGAAAGGTGAGTAGTGGTACTAGATAAGTACTAGACAATGAGCTTGTGATTTTTAATGTTGAAACCTTACTAATAACCAGGTTTAATATGGACTATATTTTTTACTAGGTTGTTTGGACCGATAACACCCATAACCAACGAGTTTTTATCGATAACCTATTCAATGACTGATAGTGTACCTGAATTGGACTCGTTAATGGACGAAAAAGTTGACCAATTGATAAAGAGGCAGTTTGATTCTCAGGGAAAGAAGTCAGGACATATAAGGATCCAGTTTCTAGAGAAATCCTCAACCAAAGCGAAGAAGAAAAGTGGATGGTTTGGTAAGGCAGAGGATAGAGAAGATTTCAAAGTCTGGGAGTCCTGGTTAATTAATATTGAGTGTTTACCTCTCGATGCCATCACAGAATCACATCCAGTCCAAGAACTTAGCTTACCCAACAATGTTGAGATATCGGTACAAAGCTTTGAGAAGAACCTACATAAAATCCATAGTTTGGTTGACACCCATAAAGACCACATTCCCCCGATTACCTCATTAGAGAGTGCTCCATTCCCGTACCATATCGAGGTTTTAGAGAACGATAATTCGGACACGCCGCATATATCGGCAGACACACTACAAGGGGATAACGATGGTGAAAGCTGGGGAAAATATATTAAAAAAATGTTAGATTAATGAATTTGGGAAGAGGTAATAGGTTAGTTTTAATAAATGGTTATCATCAAAAGTCTAGGATATATTAGTTTCATAAATTAGCGCTATATAATCCTTCTTCTCCTCTTACCAAAATACACTCGTCTTCTTCGATTACCTTCTCTCCTAATCCAATCTTCTCGGCTATCGCAAGAGCTTCTTCATCATAACTTCCTGGTTGAAACCACAATCCCTTGATGATATCCTTATAGCCGGGAACAGTGGCGATTTCCTTTAACGTTGTAACTGTGATAGGTGGGGGAGTCAAGAAAGAGATACTCAAACCATCTTTCTGAGGCAAATCATAGACATCTAAAGCATAGTTCAGTTTAAATGATTCCAATACCTTCAGAAGATCGGAAACGACAGGTTGACCAAGAATCTCTTTCTCCTTTGGGTTAATTGGTATGGCTGAAAGTTCATGTGAAACATACCAAGAAAGAATCTTGAACCCAAACTTCATTGAGTTGTTACTGGCACCGGCAACTGCATATTGTCTCGATGGTCCAAAGAACTGTCTGATTCGTGGTTTCATTGACATTTTTACTGGATTATATATCTTTAGTATACTTTGTATCCTTAAATCTGGGGTCGTCGCGTAAGCGATACCGGGGTATGAGACTCGACCGTTGCGAATTTGCAAGATTTACATGTTGCGTTTTTGTGTCATATTATAGTGATACGCAAAAAACCTCATTCGGATAACATCATTACATTGTTGTCATCTATCTTGCTGAATAGACCTCGTATTATTAAGAAGATTCTTTCTCGATAGATTCTAGAGAAATAATATTGTCCTGACAGTAATAATAAATCTATAAAGGGGAAAATACGGGGAATATGGCTAAGGAGAAGAGAACAAAACCTTGTTCAAATTGTAAGAAGTCCAAAGTCAAATGCTTGTACACAAACAACCTTCCCTGCGAAAGATGCATAAAGACCGGTAATGCTTTGAGTTGCCAGTTTGTACCAAGGTTACCTTCCTTAAAGCTTCAACAATTTTCATCATCTCAAGTTCCCAATCAGAATAATGGTATTAAATCTACGAGCAGCCTGAACGAGAACGAGATTACATTACCCCCAATACAACCTATATCAGCTTTAAAGTCTTCAATTATGAATGGGTTCATAATCCCTACACCAACTTCAAGTACCCCCACAGTTGATTCTAAAAATATAGAACAAACAAACGACGCACAATGGAAACGACTGATAGAGAATAGGATCAACTCCTTCGATAACAAACTTAATGATTTGGTAGACATATTGAAAACCAACCAGAAGTATTTACTTGATAATCAAGCTCCAGCTCCGCGTCAGAGAAATCCACCTTATCTCCAACCTATGCCCCACAAACAACATATATACAATAGCTCTCCATATTACGGCACACATAGTTCATATACTCAACCTCAAATTACAAATTCTTCCTATGGCAGCTTGCCAATGCCACACTCATATTCCCCACGCGTTGACCATCGCCACCCTACACAACAAACCTCCCCTAGTTGGCAACAATCCTCATCAAGCGAACAACTGAATTCCATTCATAATGCTCCGAAGAGGAAGGCTCATATTGAGCTTTCCTCTGAAAAGAAACGAAGATTAAGTAGTGAATTTCCAGATGATTTTCGTAATGGATTTTTAACGAAAGATCAGGCCAATGAACTTTTTGCCTTCTTCGATGCAAATATTTCGCAGCAATTGTTTGGCTTTGAAATTTCCAAGTTTTCAGTTAATGCGATTTGGGATTCTTGCCCGGTACTTGTATGTGCCATTTGTACAATAGCATGCATACACCATCCTGAACTTTCCAGTAAGTCACAACAATTGCAGATATATCTCCATGAACTATGTGGCACATTACTCTTCAAGGATAAACCTAAAAACGAAAATGACGGTTACAATACTATAGTTGCTCTTGTATTCTGCAGCTTTTGGCTTTCTAACTCACAGATGTTCACGGGCCTTGCTCTACAGTTGGCCAAAGAATATGGGTTGAATAACCCATTCTCAGCAGACAAAAACAAGATTAAGCTTTGGTATCTTTTGTATGTCTTAGACGGACAACAGAGCTTAACATTTAACAGACAGCCATTGGTCAATCCTGATGAATACTCATTGAAACATAGCAAGGCGATCTTGTTGGAGGAGAATAGGAAATTACCTGACAATGGTCAAATTCGGGTATTGACTGATAAAGAACCTGGTGAAAGGAATGAATTAATAGATCACGCACATGAACAGAGGTCTGCTTTCTCTAATATGAGGTTAGTATCTCAAGTTGAATATAATCAGGCATTGAATGAAGCATTTAAAGGGAATGCTTGGGACTTATTGGCACCCGCTTCCTTTGGTATTCCTTCAAAGTCGAACTTGGAATTAGATAAGTGGATGGTATCATGGACTGTTTTGTTAGCACCTGTTAATAATGGAGCGGTGTGGTCGTCGAAGTCTACCTTGATTTATTATAATTTTGCCAAGATGCATATTAATTCTACCGCTGTCAGAGAACTACATGTTAATCCCAACGATGAAGTATTCCCAAAGTGGAACAGTTCTACTTTATTCAGCAGAAAAAGAAATGTTAATCAAAAGACAATTGAAGCAAGCAAAATCAAAGAACCTGACTCAGAAGAGGATTCAGATAGTGACGACGACCTGCTTAATGATGATGAATTTATATCCAACAAGGGATTGATGTCGGAAGATGAAACTATTGTCAGTGCCAACATCGCCGTCAACGCAGCTCAAACAGTTTTGAATTTGGTCATAAATGACAAAGACATTCTAGATAACCTCAAGTACGTTCCTGTTCACATACATATCATGTTGTACTATGCTGCCTTGTTGTTAATTAACCCTCCACTAAAATCCCATAACAAGTCCATTGAATTTGACACCAAGACTTACTATGCCAAATTATTAGGGAACCTAAAAACAATAAAGACCCTACAGACAAAGATTTACAATAATTTACCAATTGACACTAAGTTTGGTGACAGATTAATCAAAAGTTTAGATGAACTCGTTGAAGAGAAAATATTACAAGTCAAGGAAGTTGTCGACAATTTGCCTGATGAAGAAATCAAACTAGAGCTCAGCAAACATCTCACCTCGTTGATCGATGCGAACAAAAATTCAATTGTTGAACTAGTCGATGATTCCTCGCCAAGCAGATCATCCACGCCTGAAAAAATTTATGCTTGGCCAGGCTCTAACCATGGCCACCCTTAATAGTTCGAATATCATTTCACACTATTATAAATATAAATATTATTTGGTGTATACTTAATTTCTATTGTCGTACTTCTTATGCTGAGCATTAGAAACCTTTTGCAATTCACTTAATCTCTCCTTCAAAGTAGGCAAGTCTCTTAAGTTCTTTTCTAAAACAATTCTTTCTTGTTCAAATCTCAATCTCTTCTCTGCGTCTAACTTACTGAATGTGTAATTACCCTTACCATCAAATTTCAATAAGTACTTATGGAAATGCCATAAAGCTGATCTATGAGCCACAGACAACACAGTAATACCCAAGCTTTGAGCATGTTCGTACATATACTGTTCCATTTCGGGAGCAACCGCAGAAGTACATTCATCCAAAACTGCAAACTTTGGTTGGTGGTAATACAAACGTGCCATTGCCAATCTTTGTTGAGCACCAATGGACAACTCTTCTTCCCAGTTCTTCTTATCATTTAAATTGTTCTTAAAATCATCCAACTTTAAGAGACCTAAAATTTCCTTCAAGTCTTCATCAGTCTTGCTCTGACTCTCAAATTGTTCTAGGGAATGTGGATAAATAATTTGTTCCCTCAAAGTTCCCTGGCATAAGTATGCTCTTTGAGGCAAGTAGAACATGTTTTCAGTATTTGGAATAGTAATGGACCCTACTTTGCATGGCCAAAGTCCACCTAACATTCTAAACAATGAAGATTTTCCTGAACCATTTGGTCCGGCAATCAAGAGATGATCACCACTCTTGATTGTGAAATTCAATGATTCTATCAATGTGACATCGGCCGGAGTTAACAATCTAACATCCTTGAATGTTATTTCATTGTTATCATATTTGATGTTTTTCTGAGTATCATCCTTATTCTTTAAGTCATGTAATATATCTTGGAAATCAGATACTCTGGCAGCATGTCCAATAATTTGCAATAAATATCTTCTGGAGTAAATTAAACGGTCCAAAGAATCCGAAGCACTCATTAACAATCTTCTATTAGTGATAAAATCACCGGCATGTTCTGGATTAGGTTCATGACCTAAGTATTTGTTGATAAAAATTGGTGCAGAACACAACACCAATCCAGCAGCACCCCAAAGATACTTCACGATGAAAGTTTGAGCAATCTCATGCACTGCTCTCTTCCAGTATTCCATCTTCAAGAACTTTTCCAATTGATAATAGCAGAAGTCAATGTAGTCTAATTCTCTATTATGACCTCTCAATAATGCAATTTCTTCACTGTTGTTCACGATCTTCGAATGTGACGATCTTAATTGACCTTCTAAGTTAGCCTTTTCCGCTGCAAGCTTAGCGAAAGGAGGCGAAAAGAATCTCAAGATAGTAGTAGAAAAATGTGCCAATATACCAAGAGCCAAAGTGCCTTCTCCGTTACCAACACCACTCTTACTCAATTCTCGGGCGCATAACAACAAATCCAAAGTTGGCTTTAACAATTGACCCGGTAAACTACTTAAGGCGTAACTCAAACGGGAAATATCCGTTGTAATTCTCTGATTAGGATCCTTAATCTTGTTACCAGACAAATGTATCAACGAGTAGTAATTTGCATCCAAGTTATCTGGTAGATAGTCGTTTGTAATACTGTTGTCAAGGTTTTTTCTGATAGCTGTGCTTAAGTGTTGTTTGGTCCATTCTAACAAACCATTCACTGCAGCAGCTGGGAACCCAATGAGCATCCAATACACCAATAGCTTCGAGAAACGCTTCAAACGTTTGGACACCAAAGCACCTACTAATTTACCATCCAAGCTGGCAACCTTTATGGTAATTAAGGCTCTTATCACCAATAAAACCAAGTGTGTTGACAAATAAAACACACTGGAATCAAGCACCGAAGGAATTGCTGCCTTCATCAATCTTATGAAGGACTCTCTTGATAACTTTGGATGTTTACTCTTTGAGCTTTCCTCTGGGGTCGTGGGAGCTTTTGGATTTTTCTTTCTGTCCAAATTCTTACCGGTAGTGTTCGTGGCACCTGAGAAGGCGGCAGCAAGCAAAATAATGTAAGATGTATTAAGAAAAAGGGATCTATTGGACTTGTATACGTTGAACAACGAAAGTGCCACCGAGTTGGGTGCTCCTACTGGTACACTGGTTGCCGACATACTAGATATAATTTGTGTATCTCTCTATACTATTAACACCGTCGATTAAAATATATTTTGGTTCATTATCGTCACAACCCCAGTTTCTTGCCCCCTCCGCCTCTCACGTGAGAAACCGATTGACCGAGGCCTGTTTTTTCTCTTTTTTATCCTTGAAACTAAGCTCTCTTCGTAGTCTAGAAGACCTATCTCTTTGATATGATACAAGGTTAAGGGCATCCGTATGCATAGTACGTTTTGGTTTATAAGTAACATTTTCGTTCTCCGTTGATTTGTTTTTAAATGTTATTTCTATTTTCATTCCCCAAGTGATGCACTGGGTTTATTTCAATATTTCTTGGAATTCCTGTTTCTTCTTCTCTATTTCAGTTTCCAACTCATGGATGCGTTCAAAGTATGTGGTGTTTGCTAAGTCAACCGTCGTAGTCACCTTATAGGTCTCTAAAAGGTGTTCGTAAAAGTCAGAAAGTTGTGCTTTGGTCGTCACCAGGATACTTTTGGGATTGATTTTATATATCACATGATTCTTCCAGGATTGAATGATTGTCTCTATCAATGCTTCATCGGTTGACTGAAGTTTCTCAAGATTGTTTATGTTATTTACGTGAAGAAGTTGTGATAAAAGTAATACATCCTTTTGAGTATAGTTATCCATATTACAGAAATTTATATATTTGATGTTACCTAAAGTCTATTCCTGGACCTTTTTCTTCTTTCTGTTGTTGTTGTTGTTTTTGTTGTTCTCTTTCTCAATGGCAACACAAATGAACTTTCGTTTGGTTAAGTTCAAGTATGTATCTCATAAATATTTTGTTTCAGATCCGCGTGATGTTGTTAGTCGTGTACCAGTTACCAAATTGTCAATAGACCTGTTTTCTTCTCTGTACATCAGTATCAGTTGTGAATAACTAAGAGCGTTGGTATTTTCTTATTGTTCTGAGGCTTTTCAAGCATGTCAGAGTTTGAGGATAAGTTCTCTCGAATTAATATCAACAAGTCACCCCGAAAGAAAAAGACATACCCCCTGCATCTATATCCTCAAGACGATACCAATCAATCCAGTAAGACAACTCTAACACCAATCCATATCAGAAACATATCCACCACAATACAAAGTGATGAAAATAAACCACCAAGAACCCCTCGGACGATATCCACAAGTAAACTGTTCTCAACAGTGAAGAAACCAACGGAAAAACGGCTTCTTAGCTATCCCATGTCTGATAAGGCAGTCCTGAAACAGAATTACCAGTTTTCGTTTATGAAAGAAACCACCTCATCCTTGCAGAAGAGGCAGAACCCGTTCAATACTACTTCCAATTCAAAGCATCACACCCCTATGGCAAATTTAAAGAAACGATCAGACTATCTGCTGTGCTCAAGAGGGCTCCTGAATGTGGGCTTAGCACCTGATTCGAGCATACCTGCTGACATTACCAATTTACCTTATGAAGGCTCATTAAACTCACAACCAGAAGAATCACCGTTGAAAATGAGATCAATTCGAAATGTCTCTCAACCAGTTAGATCTGACAATGTCTTTGAACGACTATATCCCAGCCCGTCATCTATTATTTACAACTCAAGTGAAAAGAAACAAAAGCATACGAATGATCTTGGAGTTAAATTGCAGCAAGACAGCAAACAACAAACCCAACAACAAAATCAGAAATATCAGGCTTCCTGCCAGCAACAAAAGCTACATAAAAGTGCAGTTCAAACTAAGGTCGCGACTCAAGCTGAATTGATACAACTTTTCCAAAAGAAAGATAAGAATCTATTTCAGGTGGCAGAAGGTGAATCTCTCGATGTGATGCCTGTGTTTCAATCTGAAGATGTTCCCAGTAATTCTTTGAATATATATGAAAGAGGTGAAATAATTAGAAAAAAGGACCTTTATTTCATTCCGAAGATACCTCCAAGGTCAGTGAATATTAAGAACTATCAGAATAACTTTGGATTTGACGACAATCATGGAAATTACATAATTGTGCCCCATGATCATATTAACTACAGATATGAGATACTATCAACTTTAGGTGTTGGTTCTTTTGGTAACGTCATCTTAAGCAAAGATAAAAAGTACTCAAAGAAATTTGTTGCAATTAAAATTATAAAAAATGATCTAAACTGGTCTTTGCAATCCATTAATGAGATCAAGATGCTAAAAATGTTGAACGCTAAAGAGCAACACCCTTGCATTCTAAATTACTTTACTCACTTTAATTTTAGAAGCCATATGTGCATCATAACAGAGTTACTAACATTGAATTTATTTTCAATGCTTGAGATGCTAAATTTCAAAGGTTTGTCAATAAAATTAGTTCAGGAGTTTGGTATTCAAATGTTGAGTGGACTACAATTTGTTCACAATCATGGCATCATTCATTGTGATATTAAGCCCGAAAATATTATGATAAAATTGCCAAACAATCCTGATGATCTTGATAATATAGTTGTTAAGATAATTGATTTTGGATCATCTTGCTTCCTGAACGAAATTGCATATACCTATATTCAGTCACGGTTTTATAGAGCACCAGAGGTCATTTTGGGTGCAAATTATGATAACAAAATTGACATCTGGTCACTTGGTTGTGTATTGGTGGAATTATTCATGGGATTACCTCTTCTTCCTGGAAAGAGTGAAATAGAGCAGTTCTGCTTAATGGTTGAATTGTTTGGTGCACCAAAGAGTCTGACTATTCTACGGATGAGAAAAAATTTAAACAAACCGACACCAATCAAGGATATAAACTTTGATACTAATCCTCCCACACAAGATAAGTCTATCAAAAAAACAAGGTTATTCAAATTGTTTGATCTCAATGGGAAACTAAATCTATCCTTACTAAACTATTACAATTTGAATAGTCATAGTAATACCTCAGGTGCCCCGTACCGAAGGCAATTCAAGATGAAATCAAAATCTTTGGAAGTTCAGTTGAATCTTGGCCTGAGCAGCGATAGTTCTGCTTTAAAGTTAGAATTTTTCAAGGTTTTAGAAAAAGTGTTTGAAATTGACCCCGTGGAAAGACCAAGCGCACAACAACTTTTCAATGAACCATTTTTTAGAGTTACTTGACCACTCGCCATACTTTAACATCGAATTAGGAAAGTAAAATATTTGTACAGGTCAGCTAGATTACAGGCACTCAATACTTTTAACTATATATTACACACGATATTCACAGTACATCTACTTGGTAAAACAAGTGTCAACAAATTTCCCATCCTGTAGCAAACATGTTAAAATACCTGGTAATACTTCTACTTGGAGAGTTTCATACGGAAAGCTTTCGCCGTCCACTGAGATATAATGGTTTTGTGAATCTTGTGTTCTAGGGATCAATCTGTATGAGTTTATCTTGGCATGGATCAATTTGTTGTTTTGAACATGAAGTCCGTTTTTTGTCAGAGATAAAGTTTCCAAGGTTTCAGAAATGGATGTCTTGGTGTTAGTTATGATCATGTCCATCGCACCATCATTTGGTAATGCAGCTGGAAAGAACTGTACATCGTTGGAAATATATGGCAATTTTCCAACATAAAACACAGATAAATTATCTGCGATACCAGATGAAACCTTCTGCCAATCTTCTGGTACGCTTTCGTTCAATTTTGGTCCCCTTAATATAAAATTTTCTTCGGTCACTTCCTTGATATCGTTATTATAAGTTTCGTCTTTGGTTGTGTGACGATTAAAATGTTCGACAATTTCATCTTGTGAATCAGTAAGATATTTCACGTATAAATCACACGGATACCTTTCTCTTGTGAGTACACGGTAAGCAATACCTAGATCAAATCTAACTGGACCCATCCATCTCAAGTACTCTGTTCCAATATCGGAATCCGCGATTACTCCATAACATTGGGACAAAAAGGATAACTTGGTCGTCTCGTTGTTCTCGTGTTGAGTTATGGCCATCAAGTCCAATTTTGTCTTTTTTGCCTTAAGCATGTTGAAAGTGGCCACTGCAGCATCATTGCTCCCATGTGTACTTAATGCAAGAGCATTTCCTGTACCACAGGGCAATTGGGTCATTGCGATTTTGTTGAATGCCTCGATTCCATTATCATATCTTTGGTAAAAGCCATTGATAACTTCGTGAGGAATACCATCGCCAGAGCAGCAAGCAATAATGTCATACTTGGAAACATCCAACTCTCTAGCAATTTGAACCGCATGTTCGTTGTGTGTGGTTTCTGTATATGTAATGTTTACATTTGCAGCTAGCAAGATTGGTTCCACTTTTGTCTTGTATAATTGAACGGCTTTACCTTGACCGCCATGAGGATTGATTAGAAGAAGAATTGAGGGTTGAATAAGACTATTTGCGTATGCTTTGGATAGGATAGTCTTGGATACTTGTCCTAAAGAAATATTATCTTCTAAGGTTAACAAGAGTTGAAGTACCTCAATTCCTAAAGATTCTTTCTGCCGATAAACAAACTTCACTTCCAACAATTCCTTGTCAAATATGGTAACTGGTTCGCTCCATAAAATTGTCTTGAAAGGAATAAACGATGTTGGATGGCTTGGGGAATCCGACCCATAACAAGAAAAAACTCCTTCATTTGAATTTACTTGTACCAAGTTTAAGTAGTGTTGATCGGTAATTTCAATCCCAGACTCTCGAACAACGGCCAGTACTCCTGAATTAGGTCCATACAATAGGTTCTCTCTGGACATGAGGGGGGGTATTATTGTTTGAAAAATCACGAATGGTCGCGCTTCGAAAACTGATTTCTCAGATGGGGTAAGTTTTGTGGTTTGTAGAACAAAATCCTTAAGCCGAAGCTCCCGCTATTACTTAGAACGTAAACATCAAGAAAGTTAAGTTGCGCCTTTTGCCTTACTCTTGGTCTACGTGCATGCTGCCTTATATTACCTTTTCAAGAAATAAGTGCCGTTTCTATGAGGAAATTTTGGGGAATCCTTGTACAAAGCTTAATTAAGCCACCCGGTAATTAAATTCCTTACCCCAGAGGCTCAGGAAATTATCATGTGTTTTCGTCATTCTGTGAGTGTCGCAGACAGAAAAGAGAAAAAAAGGCTAAATACCAGACCTGCATATTCTGTGCAAGCGCGGGCCTCATGTTGAAATATTCTTAACAGTGAGGCTGGCGATACGACTTCCAATGCAAACGAAAAAGCAATGGGATGCCGTTCAAATTGCATTAGTTGCACTGAACTTGGCAATCCGAACTTACTCATCATTATTTATGATTATATCTGACTGTGATGAGACGTTCAACTATTGGGATCCATTGAATCTATTATTGCGTGGATTTGGAAAACAAACATGGGAATATTCGCCAGAGTATGCCATCAGATCATACACCTACCTCATACCGTATTTCCTAATTGCCTATCCAGTCAAATTCATTTTGTCCCTTTTTGAAAACCTTCCCTTCCATTATTCCTACTATCAATTTTATGTGTTGCGAATCATTGCGTTGAATGGGTTTACCAGTTTTGCAGAAATAAAGCTTTATCTTGCACTAAATAGAACCTTGGGGAAGAAGATTGGAAATTGGTTCTTGCTATTTTCCTCTGTTGCACCAGGAATGTCTCATGCTGGTGTAGCCTTGTTGCCATCCTCGTTCGCAATGCAGTTCAATCTTTTGGCACTTTCTCATGTGTTGTACGCAATTACATATCAGATCACTGCCAATTATGTCTATGCTATAGTCTATTTCTTGGTTGGTGGAATAGTTGGTTGGCCATTTGCTTTGATTTTGGGTGTCACTTTTGGTATCTATTCTCTCTTCAACGTGAAACTTTGGAAACTGGGCCAGATACTTACCTTAATTGGCGGTTGCGCTGCTGGGTTGATTGCAATTTTAACTACAATCATTTTGACTGACTCATATTTCTTTGACAAATGGGTATTGGTTCCACTTAACATTGTCACCTATAATGTGTTTGGAGGCGAAGGCGAGGGTCCAGATATCTTTGGCGTGGAGCCATTCAGTTATTACATCTTAAATTTGTTGGTCAATTTTAACATATTATTTCCTTTGGGTTATTTGGGTTTATTCTTTAATCCATTCCTAGTACAGAACAAAATATCCATTACATTAAACATCTCACTTCCATTACTTTTGTGGTCCGTCATTTTTTCTAGTCAGCCACATAAAGAAGAAAGATTCTTATATCCTATCTATCCATTAATCACTGTCAGTGCAGCAATATTTTCCACCAAGTTATTCTCCTTTATTGGACAGCTCAACTCAAAAATATTTAAGAAGAATTCAATCTTCCGTTACACCAACAAGACAATACAATCTATCTTTGTATTAACACTATTTTCTGTGTCCATTTTAAGGATTGTTAATCTTGTCGAAAATTATTCTGCTCCATTGGGTGCTTTTGAAATAATTAGTTCCTTGCCGCCATCTGCTGCATCAGAAACAGTTAATGTGTGTATTGGTAAAGAATGGTACCACTTCCCAAACTCGATGTTTCTTCCCGATAACTACAGATTAAGATTTGTAAGAAGTGGCTTTGATGGGTTGTTACCAGGTGATTTCAAGGAGGACTTTGTGAATTTAAAGGAAGTAACATCATTTGTTCCTCCTAATATGAATAACAAAAACAGTTTTGAGGATGATAAGGTTATTGATTTTGACAAATGTGATTACTATGTCGATAATTCCGAAGAGGTTGACGACGAGAACAGAGAACCAAGAGTCATTCTGAGGAGAGGTGGCAATTTGAGTGTCGTCAATGATGAATGGAACCTTTTGGGTTGTCGGAATATTATTGATCCTAATGGAAACAGTGCGGGATTAGGACGGTTACTCTACATTCCAAGAGCGTTAAGAAAACTTATACCATATCAGGTCAAGCACCTTGACTTTTGCATTTTAGAGCGCAAACAAAGAGTATAATAAGCTATTAACAAGCTGTTGTCTACGGTAGTAATAACAACACTCTTGGTTGTTCATTAGACCTTTACATTTACTATAACAATAATAGTAAAATCGATTCACATAGCAATAAAAATGAGTTTGTTGATACCGTCGGCTACAACTGACGAATATAGTCGTTTTCGTTATTAGTTATAATTGTCCAAATGAAATATAGGCGTCCTTCAAGGAATTTACCAGTACCATTGAAGATGGATTATATTATTATTGAAACATTCCCTATAATTCATCATCAAAATATTCGTTCAACGCGGCTCTGGATTGTGTAAAGCCCTCTCTTGCATTCTCCAACGCATCTTCAATCAATGAAATCCAGAAATCATCGCTGGATTCATCTGGTAATTCCAGATTTTCGGTAGTAGTCTTCTCGTTATCTTTGTTATCATCCTTTGTATTATTATTCTTGTTCTTCGATGCTGCAAGATCAAAGTTATCAAAGTTTATCTTATGACCGTAGTTTTGTATTCTTTCGCATTGTGCAGAGATTGTCGTTAAACCTAATGCTGCTGCTGAACCCTTTAGGTAGTGGCCCAATGCAGATAGTTTGTCTAAGTTTTTGGATTTTAAATTGGCATCGATCTCTTCAAAAGTATCCAAAACCTGTTCCACAAAGGTTTGGAATAAAGACTTTGAAAATCCCTCCTCATCTTCATCCATGGCAACCAACTCTGAAAAGACTGACCATTCCACTAAGCCAGACTCTTGTAACTTTTCCTTCTTATCCTCGGTCATGTTATTTGTGAAGTGTGTTAACTGTGTATCGTATCGTGATAGTATTAATTATTGGTGCAATCAATAAGCTGAATTGAAGAGCTTTAAGTAGCTCTGGGACACAATTAGAAGCAGGGTACTGTTGATTGGTGTGTGTTTTTAGAAACGATTGAATATCTGGGAGAAATCTGTAGTTTCAGGTATGACGATTGTTTAACACAAGTGAATGTCGTGTTATCAGTGTATTGCAAAAGTAATGGTATTAGCAATGTAAACAGCCTGCGCTTCACGACGGAGTAAACTTAAAGCAATGTATCCCAATGGAATATATTTGCTCCTCCTAAAAGTCAAACAACAACGAACGATTATTCCGTTTATGTCCCTAACTGTGACCAAAATCCGCTCTGAAAAAAATTCGACAAAAAAAAAAGGTCTCTGTTGTAATAACCCTCAAACTTAATTGAGTTTAGATACGTGAACTTCTCTACATTATTAGTAATATTACGTTATATATCTACTGATTCAATTGAACTTATGCTCTTGGTATCATTCTTATCAAATAAAATGTAGCACTTTAACCCTTAAATGAAGCTCTGTGTAAACACCTCGTGTCTCAGTGGCACGGTTTCTTCCTATGACATCACTCATAGGTATGGCGAGGGAAAAACGTGAAACTATTTACTTTTTTACGTGTCCGGTCTCATCCCTGTCAGTAACGGGTGGGGATACATCTCGGTCCTTCATATAACCCCATGAAGGGTGTTGCGTCATTATTTTACAGACCCGTGAAACACAAAGAATGGGTCTAGATCTCATGGTCTTATATATCTAATGAGAACCCAGATGCATATGTGTCTCCTTATCGTTCTATTTTTGGTTTTGAAGTGCCTAATTACCGTTTATGTATACGAGGGCACAAAACGTCGTCTACAAATTCATTGTTTAAATTCTATTCACTCTAGTAATCACTCTATTATTTAGAAAGCTCAAATAAGTCGCCTAATTTATCAGCGTAGTACACTGGAGCTTCATCTTCAGGTTGCATCAACGCGCTTTCCTCGGACTCAATACCGGTCAAAACCAATAAGGTGTCTAAACCGCCATCTCTACCGAATTTCATGTCAGTGTTCAATCTATCTCCAATCATCAAACCCCTCTTCGGATTTTCGGCTAACCCTGGATTATCTGCCTTAATTGAGTTCATCATGGCTTGATTAGGCTTTCCACAAATTGCATCCGGTTGACGGCCACTTGCAAATGCAACTGTCTCAATAATGGAACCTGCACCAATTAATAACTTACCTTTAGAGGGGAATGTGGAGTCAATATTTGTAGCAATGAAGGGGATAGATTTGTTATCCTTGATCAAATACTGCATTGTAATAGACAATTTCAAGTAGTTGAGATTCAAAGCCAAACCTGCAACAACAGCACCAACATCTTCATCTAAATTGATCAATTGTTCATGATCTCTATCAAAGACTACTCCATCAGCAACTAAACTTGGGTCGGATCCCCCAACAGTCTTATAGCCAAGCTCTGCGAGTTCCTTCTCGATACCAACTTCACCCAAAACCCACACTTTCTTGTCCTTAGGTAACTTCAAAATCTTATCAATATAAATGGCGGAAGCATAAGAGGAACCAAATACTTCATTCTTTGTAATTCCCTTAATTCCTAAACTTTCAAACTTGCCTAAATAGTCATTCCGAGACTTCGTGGAGTTGTTGGTAACGAAAATAACTGTCTTGTTATGCTTCTTAAGAAGATCAAGTGTCTCACAGACGCTTGGGAGTAGATGATCTCCCAACCAGATCACACCATCGCAGTCAAAGAGAAAGTAATCGTATCTATCGAGAAGACTATCAACGTCCTCCTTTGTAGTTATCTTCTTGGGCATTACTATAAATGAACTCGGAAATCTATATTTCGAGCACTCTCGGACTTATATAGCTCCTCCGATCTGCATACAAGAGATAATAATTGCTCAGCAGACTCAAAGTATGGTCTCCTGTTTACTCAAGTCCATAATCAATAATAATAATTTTTTTTTAAAAAATACTATACAATCGTGCCAGAGTATCTCACTTACGTTGTAAGATGATATGCCATTCAAGAAATTTCGGACTTTTCGATATTAAGCGATTAGCACGCTTTTGACTTATCAAGACAAATCAAAATCTCTCACTTTTTTTCATAATCACCCATTGTAATTCCTGAAATGAATTTAACATGCAATTAAACCAGATTAGTGTTAATTAAAAGAATACTTTTGTACTCTGAATTAACGTTCCGATGGTTGAAGACCAGCAGTGTACTTTGGGAAACGGAACTTCGACTTGTCGTTGTAGATTTCTTCGTCGAACTTAGCTCTGGCCTCTGGTGACATAGATTCTCTAACCAAGTCTTGTCTAGCCTTTTCGGAGAAGTATCTTCTAGCCAAGTTTCTGTCTTCTTCGGCTAATAACAATGGTTCTAAGTAGAAACGAGCCCATTGCCTTTCTCTTGCTAATTCACGTTGTTCATCGACACCCTTGTAAAATCTGTAGAACCCGAATGCCATAAGACCAGTAATCCCCCAAAAGTAGATTGTTGGTCTGAAACCACGAGATGGAAGATTTCTCTTCCATTGCACAGGTTCGTATCCGCCGATAGGTGGTAAATCTTGCATATTGAGATTGAATCGGTGTTAATAGGTCCGTCTACTAATGTAGCTAGATTTCTAGGTCGAAAATTTTTTGATGATAATTAGTTCAAATTCATTGGGTAATGTTTTGGTTGGTGCACGACCGTACTTTCTATACTACTACATTTTCTCCAGATTTGATGCTACTGTCAAAGTAAGTTCATAATAATCAGTTTTTCTGCGTAGATTAAGAATATTGAAGTATATTTATAGTGAAAGAAATGCTAATCACTTGATATCAAAGACAGGCTTCAATTTTTTGATCAAAAGCCAGTCATCCCTGGAAACAGTTTCACGGAAGGCTGGGTCCTTCAAGGTGTCGATAGATTTACGGGTGATCAAGGAATACAAGTTATCGGTTTCATCAACGTGACGACCCCAAGTTGGTTGTGCAGCAGAAGGATTATCCAATCTCATGGCCACACCGGCAGATGTTTGGCCCTTCTTGATGACATCATGCGACTTGTGATTCACTTCCAACGAAACAACCTTACCCAACACCATGACATTTGGTGTCTTTGTCACTGGATCATGACGAACAGCACAAATAGGAGTACCTACACGGACAGCACCTTCAACGACGTCAACACCAATAATCATTGGGTTACGCTTGTTGATGATTTGAATAGTCTTCAAAACACATGGCAACACGGCATATTCCATGAAGTCCTTACGACGGATTTCAAGCAACTTTTGTTGGTAAGCAGTGAAAGCATCAAACAAGTGATAAATAATATCAGCGTTGAAAATCTTGACATGTTGTTCTTCAGCGTATTGTTCAGCTTCCTTGTCGACCTTCACATCGAAACACAACATGACTGCCAATTCTGGCGCTCTTTCCAACATTGTAGTAGCTTTCATAACGTCTCTCTTGTAAACAGGACCCAAACCAATAGACATAACTGGAATCTTCATATCCTTTAAGAAGTCTAACAACGCCTCCAAGGAACCCAAGGTAGAAGCTTGAACAACCACACCCTTACCTGACGTGTCAACAGAGTCCAATAAACCTGTTAAGTCATCCATGACGTCTTCCATGATTTCTTCTTCATCGTCGTCCTCACCAACAACAATCAAACGAGAACCAGCAACTGCCTTTTCCAAGTCATTAGCCGCAATCTTGACACCCAAGGCGGCCTTGACTTCTTTGTGATGAACATATTCAGATTTAATACGCAATTCTCTGGAAGGAGGAGGTGTTAATAAAGCTCTGATATTTGTAGCAATAGGTCCATTCAAACCACACAACACCACACGATCACCTTCTCTCAAAATACCGTTAGATAACACTACATCAATAGTGTAACCGAAACCTTCGACAACCTTGACTTCCAAGATGGTGGCTTCCACCTTAGACAAGTACATCAATTGTTTCGACATTCTCTTCTGAGTTAACTCGAGCAATAACCATAACAAATCTGGAACACCTTCACCAGTAACCGCAGAAGTAGGCACAATGGAAACATATTTGGAGATGTTCTTGTTTTGGTAGTATAACTCGGAGTTCAAGCCTTGTTCAGCCAAGGCGACTTGAATTTGCTCAAATCTGTTTTGGAATTCGGCTTGGACAGACTTAGTTTGTCTAGCGAAAGAGTCTCTGAAAGCATTGTTTGGAGTTTCCTTCCAGTCATATAATCTATCAATCTTGTTCAATGCGACAATGAATGGAGCCTTTCTATCTCTCAACAATCTAATAGATTCTATGGTTTGTTGTTCTAAACCATGCATAATATCAATCACTAAAATAGCAATATTACACAAGGAAGAACCACGAGATCTTAAATTAGTGAAGGACTCGTGACCTGGAGTATCAATGATCAACAAACCTGGAACTTCAAAGATTTGCTTTTCGTATTGAGCCATAACCGCTGTCTTTTGTTTGATGGCATCAACAGGGAAGTAAGTAGCACCAATCTGTTGGGTAATACCACCAGCTTCACCACCTTGAACATTTGTTTGACGAATCTTGTCCAAAAGCTTAGTCTTACCAGTATCGACATGTCCCAAAATACAACAAATTGGGGAACGTAAATCTGAGTCGGAAGGAGCAGCGGAAGGCTTCTTTTGTGCCAATTCCTTCTTCTTTTCCTCCTCCTTTGCCAATGCAGCACGAGCAGCGGCTTCCTTGGCCTTGCGCTCGGCTTCTTCGGCGGCTTTACGTTCAGCTTCTTCAGCAGCCTTACGTTCAGCTTCCTTGGCACTTTGTTCTTCAGCTGCCTTGGCAGAATCTGCTTCATTGTCTTCTTCTTCTTCTGCAAGAGCGGCCTCCCAGTCGTCAGCGACAGGTTCGTCGTCTAACGCTATCTTTTCCCAGTCATCAACAAAACCATCATCTTCAGAGTTGGCTTCCGCCTTCTCTTCGACCTTGACTGGTTGCTTTTGAATAAAAGTCTTTGGCTTGGTTGACTTCTTTTTGGTGTAAACAACCTTCTTTGGCTTTTCAGCTTCATCGGTCTTATTTAAACCAGCAACGAACACGTTACCATTTTGCAATAATTGCTGACGACGACGTTCCTGTAACTTCTTTTCTTCCTTTTGCTTCTTTGTCAATAATTTACCTTCAGCCTTCAATTGTTCCTTCTTCAATCTTTCCTTTTCTTTCTTAGCAAGTCTTACTTCTTCTTTTCTCGCTTCTTCTTCGGCTGCAAGTTGCTCTGCCTTGATTCTCTCTTGCTCTTCTTCTTCTTCCAAACGACGTTGTTCTTCTTCAAGCTTTTTGTTTAACTCCATTTGACGTCTCAAAGCGGCAAGACCAGCAGGAACCTTTTTGCCACCTTTCTTTGGCTTTGAAGCAACTGGTTCCAGTGCTTCCTCTGCTACTGGTTCTGGAGTAGCCTTGGCAGAGTTTGCGGCCGCATTTTGCTTGTTAGCTTCCTTGATCTGTTCCTTCTTTTCAGCTTGTTGAGCCTTCTTCTTAGCAGCAGCTTCTTTCTTAGCCTGTTTTTCAGCCTCCTTTTTTAACTTTTCCTTTTCCTTCTTAGTTAAAACCTTTGGAGCGTCCTTGGACTTGGACTTTTCTTCTTGTTCTTTGGTATCCTTCTTTTGTTTGGATTTACGAATGGAAGATAAGAAATCAGCGCCTTCATTTTCAGCTTCGGCGTCTGTTTGGGCTGGTGCGCTTTGTTCTGAGCTTTCGGATTGAACTCCAAATTCTTCAGCTTGTGGAGCATCTTGTTCAAAGTCTTCGTCCCAGTAGTCACCTCCTGACTTTCCCTTACTCTTTTTACCCATGATTAAACAATAATTTAAAACAATTAAGTAGAAACTATAATTTGAATCAAATAAATGGTTGATGATCTAGTTCTTCGTACCAGTGAAATTTTTTTTTGCTACTCACATACACTTATTTTTGAGAGCACACGACTCATTTCTCAAATTTTTCACCTCTTTGCGAAGAAAGTAGCAGTTGTACGACAAGCTGGGGTCCGTCGATTCAGAGAAAACGTACGAACCACGAATTTTCAGATTTAACAGTATTTGAAAAATGACCACCGTTGAAAAGATTAAGGCCATCGAGGATGAGATGGCCAAAACGCAAAAAAACAAGGCCACATCTTTTCATTTAGGTCAGCTTAAGGCCAAATTGGCAAAGTTGAGAAGAGAATTATTGACTGACAGCTCCTCAGGTGGTGGAGGTGGTGGTGTAGGTTTTGATGTTGCCAGAACAGGGGTTGCAACAATTGGTTTTGTTGGTTTTCCCTCTGTTGGTAAGTCGACGTTATTGAGTAAGTTGACTGGTACATTCTCTGAAGCAGCTGCATATGAATTTACGACATTAACCACAGTTCCTGGTGTCATTAAGTACAAGGGGGCTAAAATCCAGATGTTGGATTTGCCAGGTATTATAGAAGGTGCTAAAGATGGTAAGGGTAGAGGTAAACAGGTCATTGCAGTGGCCAGATCAGTAAATTTGCTTTTCTTGGTCTTGGATGTGAACAAACCATTGCAGCACAAAAAGATCATAGAGCATGAATTAGAAGGCATGGGAATAAGGATAAATAAGCAACCACCTAACATTGTTATAACTAAAAAGGAAAGAGGTGGTGTTAACATCACTAATACTGTACCTTTGACCCATTTGGACAATGATGAAATCAGAGCCGTCATGCAAGAGTACAGAATCAACTCTGCGAATATTGCGTTCAGATGCGATGCTACAGTCGATGATCTTATCGATGCTATCGAAGCCAACGCAAGAAGATATATTCCAGCGGTATACGTCTTGAACAAAATTGATTCATTCTCAATTGAGGAATTGGATTTGTTGTACAAGATTCCAAACGCTGTTCCAATTTCATCAGGAAATGGCTGGAACTTAGACGATTTATTGGAAGAGATGTGGAAGGGATTAAACTTGGTTAGAGTTTACACCAAGCCAAAAGGTAAATTGCCTGACTTTAGTGAGCCAGTGGTTTTAAGATCTGAAAGATGTACCGTGGAAGACTTCTGTAATTCCATCCACAAATCCTTAGTGGAAGACTTCAGAAACGCATTAGTTTATGGTACATCCGTTAAGCATCAACCTCAAGTTGTCGGTTTGAGTCATGTCTTGGAAGATGAAGATGTCATCACTATCTTGAAGAAATAGACGTTCAATTTGCAATTATTTTATAAATTAATAAACTTGTACAAAATTGTATTATTTTTCTTAGAATCCATTAAAACAAGGTAATTGAATACTTAGATAATATCACCTTGGGCAATAAATCTGAATAATACTCCTGAAATTCAACCTTTATCATCTTCTACAAAATGATAGATTATAAAAATTGTTTGTAACAGGACTAAAGTAACTATCAAGGGAATTCTTTGCAGCCGTAGTATAGTGCACCTTATTAATGATTACTCAAGCTTTCTCCTACAAGGGTGAGATGCCGAGACGTCTATAAGTATAGCACTGAGTAGATTAAGGTATATAGATTTGTGTTTTTAGGTGTGGTGTGACAAGATTGATTTCTGGTGACTTTGACAATGGGAATATACCCTGTTGAATACATTTATGATGGTTGCAAAACGCGTCTCAATATTAGCACTAGCAAATTCACATCTTCCAGCTTGTTTTACTTCCGTCTACATACTGTATTTCCTCCTCTATCTCATTACATGGACTTTTTCAGAGTTTGACCGGTAACATATTTGAGCATGTAGCAGAAAGCTCATTGATATCGAGTTACCTTCTGATGAGGTATCATTTCGGTATCATTTCGGTACCAGGTAATATGCTCATGATCTTTCACGTGATCGCCGCTGCGGTACAGATCCATACGGATTATGTAATCCCAATTTAACCGATCCAATTCCCTTCTAAAATTGTTGAAAAAAGTCATCACTGTCACGTGTCAGATTTAAAAAAGAACTAAGATTCTGGAAAATTACGATCTTCCAACATCTCAGAAGCAAACGGTTCAGTCACTATGTCGGCGTTACCTGAAGATGTCCATGGCATTTTAGTTCAGTTGTTGAACGGCTTGTCATCTTCTGATGGTGCTATCAGATCAAAAGCAGAAAAAGTACTTGAATCAGATTGGTCGTCTGACACAAATGTTGAAATGTTGTTAATTTTTTTGGCAGAGCAGGCTTGTTTGTCAAATGACAACAGTCAACAACAGTTTGCGGCAGTTTTGTTTAGAAGATTTGCTATCAAAGCTCCCAAGAAAAGTGCAAGCGTGACTGACAGAACAATTGGCGTTATTAGTGAACCAGTGAGGGAACGTATTAGAGCTATCCTCTTGCAAGGATTCACCTCACAACAATCAAATCTTGTCAGACATAAGCTTTCTGATGCTATTTCTGAAGTTGCCAAGGAAGATGCTTCTCCACAAGGTACCTGGAATGAGCTTATTCCTGCTTTGTTTGAAGCAACAAGAAACTCAGACCCTAGCTTCCGTGAATCTGCTTTCCGCGTTTTTTCGTCTGCTCCGGAATTAATTGACAAATCCTACATTAACGAAGTCTTGCCAATCTACAGCTCAGGTTTTGAAGATGATAACGATGATGTTCGTATCGCCGCTTGTACCGCGTTTGTTGCCTTCTTCCGTGAGGTTCCTAAAAAGAACTGGCAACAATTATCTCCTTTGTTGCCAAGTTTATTGAATTCTTTACCTCGGTTTTTGCAAAATGGGCAAGATCAAGCTTTGGCTTCTGTTTTGGAAGCTTTGATTGATTTAGTGGAGTTGGCACCTAAAATGTTCAAAGACATGTTTCCTACTATAATTGAATTCTGCGCAGTCGTCTGCAAGAATAAGGAATTGGAATCAAACACAAGAATCATTTCACTTGAATTACTTACGACGTTTGCGGAAGTTTCTCCTGCTATGTGTAAACGCACTACTTCCTACACGGAAAATGTGGTCTTGATCACATTATCGATGCTTACTGAAGTTTGCATTGACGATGACGATGCCGCAGAGTGGAACAACAACGATGATGTGGAGGATGAAGATGAAGAGCCGGAATACAATGCTGCTCGTCAAGCTTTGGACCGTGTGGCTTTGAGATTAAATGGTCAAGCACTTGCTGGTCCATTGTTCCAATTTTTACCATCTATGATTTTGTCAACCAATTGGAGAGAGCGTCAAGCTGCATTGATTGCTCTTTCTTCGGCTGCTGAGGGATGTACTGATGTTTTGATAGAAGAAATCCCAAAAATTTTGGACATGATCTTACCGACTCACCAGGATCCACACCCACGAGTTCAGTATGCTTGTTGTAATGCTTTGGGACAAATGTGCACAGACTTTTGTGACACGATTCAGCGTACCGCAGGTGATAAGATCTTGCCTGCTTTGATTTCTTTACTTACAAGCAAGTCTGTTTTCAGGGTCCAGGCACATGCTGCTGCGGCATTAGTCAACTTTTCTGAAGATGCTAATAAAGAAGTCTTGGAACCTTACTTGGATGATTTGCTTAATAACTTGTTGGGTTTATTGCAATCACCAAAGAAGTATGTGCAAGAACAAGTGGTTACAACTATTGCCATAATTGCAGATGCTGCTGAGAAAAAGTTCATCAAGTATTACGATACTTTGATGCCACTTTTGACGCAAGTGTTAACTTCCGATTTAGGTGATGAGAGCAAATTGTTAAAGGCAAAATGTATTGAATGTTCGACCTTAATTGCTTTGGCTGTTGGAAAAGAAAAGTTCTCTCCACACTTCCATGAGTTAGTTCAGATCTTTGGTCGTCTTCAAGAAACTGCTACGGAAGATGACAGTTTAGTGAAACAATATTTGGAAAAGGGTTGGGGAAGGATATGCAGAATCGTGGGCGAGGAATTCTTGCCTTACTTGCCAGCTGTTTTACCACCTTTGATAGCCTCTGCAAAGGCTGCCCAAGATATCTCATTGTTAGAAGAAGACGAACTTGATGAGTACAATAATAATGATGAGTGGGATGTCATAAACTTGTCAGGAAGGCTCATTGCTGTTCACATGGCAGCTTTAGATGAAAAGGTGGTAGCTATGGATTTACTTAGAACTTACGCAGTTCAGTTGAAGGCTGACTTCTTCCCATGGGTTAAGGAAATCATTCAGGATATTGGTATTCCTGCTATGGACTTCTATTTGCATGATGGTGTTCGTGGTTCTGCGGCTTTAACCTTGGCGTCTTTGTTGAGATGTTCAGTTTATGCTACTGGAAATTCCTCCACTCAAACCTTGGAGTTCTGGTCTCTAATTTCAAGCAAGTTGGTTGAAGTTTTGACTAGCGAACCAGTTCCTGAGGTCTTAGTTGCATATTACACAGCATTGATTGAATGTATCAATGTTCTCGGGCCTAACTCCTTGTCTTCAAACCAGTTGGGATCCTTGGCGAAGCTGATAAATTCGAACTTGAAGGAAATCTACGAACGGATTAAGGCTCGGGATAATGATGATGATGAATACACTGAAGATGTCGAAGAAGACGAAGAAGAATACACTGATGAAGAATTGTTGGACGAAATCAATAAAGCAATTTCTGCCATTTTCAAGAATTCCAAAGCGAACTTTTTACCTGCTTTTCAAACATTAGCACCAACAATTGGTTTATTCTTGAACGATGAAATTACAAACATCAAGCTTTGTGGTTTGTGTGTTATCTGTGATGTTTTGGAACATTGTGGACCAGACTCAGTCGTGTACAAAGATCTGTTTCTTAACATTGTTGGTGAATCAATTACGTCAGCACATGCTGGAATTCGTCAAGCAGCATCTTTTGCTGTCGGTGCCGCAGCTCAATATGGTGGCGATTCTTACTCGGAATTCTGCTTGGCATGTTTGGAGCCTATGTTCAAGATGGCATCGGTCCCTGATGCGCGTGCCGAGGAGAATATCCATGCAACTGAGAACTCAGTTGTTGCGATTGCAAAGGTCTCTAATAGATTTGGAAGTTCCGTTCCAAACTTAAATGCCGTGATTGACCAATGGATTTCATTGCTTCCTGTTGTACAAGACGAATGTGCCGCTCAATTTGCATACTCTTTCTTGAGTGAATTAATTCAGAACCTGCATCCATCTGTTGCGACCCAAATTCCAAAGGTAATTGATTCAGTTATTCAAGCGTTGGCCCATGCCTCAATTTCAGGTGAGGTGGCTCAAGGAGTTGTTGCAAGTGCAAGACAATTACTAGGATCCATTCCTCCATCTGAAGCTATGGCATTATTGCAAAAAAATAGCTCTGATTTGCCTGTAGTTCAAAAGTGGTTTTCCTGAGTATGTGTAAGTTTATATTCAATACAAGCCAACAAACCAGTTTAGTGGTTCCAAATGGTTTAAAATTTTGTATGTTAACCTTCTAATCTTGCGGTGCTGATCTTTGAGATCAAGAAGCAAAAATCAAAACCAAAAAAAATATGGACATTCAGGAAGTTACTTCCAAAAGTAATTAGAATGTCTACACCACCTAACGTCTCAATGACACTGAATCGTTCGAGTAAGAGACAGTCATTGAACACAATAGAATCCAGTGTTACTAGACTCTTGGTTTCGACAAAGCATTTGCTCGAAAGTTTGACACAGTGGGCGCGACAAGAAGCTGATGATAAATACGTATCAGATGCTTACGTCAAATTAGGGAATGACTTTAGAGCAGCAACGCGATCCTTCACTGCTTCTGGTGTGGATATCTCTGATATTGGGGATGTACCACAAGCATTGCGAATAATTTTGGAAGCTGCATTAAGTGAGGCTCCAAGTCAAGAGAACTTGGACAGGTTTTTGCCAAACATTCGAAACATTATCGTGACGTTATTACAAAACTTAAAAGTCAAGCAGAACAAGGCAAAATCTCTATTCCAGGAAAAGCAACAAAGTTCCAAAATTCAAGCAACCAACCCAACAAGGAAAACATCTTCATCCACTGATTCCTCAAATCAAAGCAGAAAATCTTCGAGTTCATATTTACAAAAACCAACTCAATCAGACCCAACCTCATCTCCAAATTCCGTATCGCGTAATGATGCATTAGCTCAGCTTCAGAAAGGAAACATTCTTGAACGACGAGCCTCCAAAAGATTTAGCGCGTATCAATATGCCAAGTTGGCAAATTTTTCATCATCGAATACTTTACCTAGAATCTCATCTTCCGATGCGAGCAGCAGACCCCTGAGTGTGAATTTAGATGAGTCTTTGCATGACGAAACCATCGAGAGCGTGAAGCAAGCTGATGACCTGACAGTTCATCTTTTTTTAAAGATTAATAACAAAACAAAGAAGGCAGTAATAAAGTTGCCTTTATCTTTTGCTTCCCTTAGACTATTATTTGTTGAGAAATTTGCTTACACACCACGGACGTCTACTTTTCCAGATATTTATATTCAGGATCCTAAAAGTGGAGTCTCTTATGAACTCGAGGAACATTCACTTGAAGATGTACAGACTGGAAGTCTATTATCGTTGAATGAACCAGATCCTCTGTCAACAATATTGAAAAATCTTGAAGGGAAAGTTCAACTTTTAACTACAAAGTTTGATACTTTGCACTTGAATGTTGCTTCACAGATTAGCGAAGGCTTAAATGCAATCGAATTCCCACAATTTGCGAACACTCAAATACTGAAAGATTTAAATCAGAAACCCCGCATTGAGCATGATATGAAAGAATTACTAGATATCCAACGAGAATTAAAAGCAATTAAACAAGTACAAGGCTCTAGTAAAGAATCTCTCAAGTCTGCTATTGTTAGTATTTCTGAAGAGCTAAAAACCCTTCAGGAGATTGGTTTGGCAGCCTCTGATTCTTCCAACCGACAGTATATGGAATCTTGTCATGTGAAATTGTCAGAAGAATCTGATATTTTATTGACTAGGGTCGATGATTTGCAAGATATAATGGAATCCCTAAGAAAAGATGTTGCAGTGAGAGGTGTGAGGTTAGGTGAGAAGCTGTTGAAAAATACCTACAAAGATATTGAAAATGCAAGAAATGCTTTAAAGAAGATGACTGATTACATTGATAAAGAGAAATCGGTTTGGAAGAAGATTTGGGAGTCTGAGTTAGATAAAGTATGCGAGGAACAACAATTCTTCAATTTGCAAGATGACTTGACACAAGACCTCGAAGACGATATTAAAAAAATTGAAGAAACGTTTAGTTTGATTGAGCAGTGTTCACTTGAGCAAAACAAACATTCTGCTTACAAACGAAGTAAAGTGGTAGCTCAGTTACATATACCTGAGCCAGGTGAAAGTTTACATGGTCGAAAGGAGGCCGTTTTAAGTGAAGTTGCAGCTTTAAACCCGAATCATGAGAATAGACTTGCAGCAATTGAGAAGGCAGAGAGACTACGTGAAAAGGAACGTGAAATGATGAAGTTATCAAAGTTTCAAGAGGAACTTGGTGAATTTGTAGACGTTGGTAAGTTGAAAAAATCTGGAGGCATTGAAGAGGTAGAGCGGCAAAGAAGAGCTAAAGATAGTGAAAACCTTAAATCATCAATGGGGATTATATAGTTGTTGATTAAAGATCTAATGTGTCAATCCAATTCACCACCAGGGTGAATATAGAACTTTTTCTAAAAATTCCATGAGTGACATACTTAAATTCTCCGATTATTTTCCCAGTATGTACATTTGATTCATTCATCAGTTCAAATGTTACCAATGTGCAAACTAATAACTCCAAGATGAAGCATTTCAAATTCGTAATGGAGAAATCAGATGATCTTTTCCGCAATTCTTTAAATTCAAAGCAAAAGGCATTCAACAATGACCCTAGAAGGTTAGAAACATTAAGAATTATCAGTTCAAATGAGATACCATTAATTCTATGATTTTCCAACCGACTTCTAAAACAATGAAGCATTGCTTCAAATGAAGCTTTAAAAGAGGTGGCCTTTTTTAGAAACCCATAAGAAGCATATGGGTAATGACGAGTTATTTCCAACAGTTTCGTGTTAATATTTAGACCTGTGAATCTAATGGTTTCATCGTCGTAATCATCAACGAGGACCTTAGTCTTTTTCTTATTCACATATGCTCCATACTTGTGAAGAGAGTTTCCATCTATTATCTGCTTAATACGATAGCAATTGGTTACATTTGTAGAAACGAAGAGAAAATCATCCGCTAATCGTATTAAGGTAGAAGTATCATCTTCTATAATGGTAAAAATTTCCTCGGTCATTTTAGTGTACACCAATTCACAAAATGTTGACAGTAAAGGGAATCCTTGAAACACGCCATGTTTTCTTCGGTAGAATCCATTATCTCCTTTCCTTATAATGGTGTCAAAAATAAGAGATTTGGTGATCGCGATGATCTTTCTCTTGGTAATCTGAGTAGTCTTAACTTTATCCACTAAAATTTTCGACAGAGATTTTAGCTGATTTTTGAAATCGAAATTGTCTATTTCTTCCTGTTCTTTAATCATGGTTCGGAGGTTTTTGAATTTTAAGCTTTGATCTAATTCCCAGTAATTTCGAATATAGAATTTCTTCTCATCTTCGTCATTAGCAAATAATTCGTCAATGCATTTACAAATCATTTCCTGATTTAGGCTATCGTAGCAATGTCTCATATCAAATTTAACAAAATAGAAAGTTGGCACCGTTACCGTAAAAAGTTTCCGGATTTTCAAGTTATATTCTATTATTTTGTTGGCAACATCAGTCACTGCACAGCACCTTTGGAGTTTAACAGCATTGAACTTTGAGTTAATAATCTGGCGAACTGATTTTATTTCATTTGAATACCATAGCGACTCAAATTTGTGAGCTTCTTTCTCCTTCACGTTTATCCCTAATTCATTGATTGGATGTTTTCCTGGCACACAAAGCAATCTAAAATCATTTTCCTTTGGAATTAAACGAGCTACACCATGGTTATATCTGGTCACCAAGTCACCCATATCCAATGATTCTATTTTGACTGGAACCAAGTACTTCTCAACATACGAATCTAGCCATGGCAGTTTTATTAGATTCCAAACAAAATGTGGAAAATATAAAAAGTTGGACAGTTCCGTAGTGACAGACTCTGTTGTATGCCACAAAGACTTGAGTAAATTGGTCAAAAAGCTGGAGAAGAACCAATTCATAAAACTGGACAAGGTATAAACACGTTTCTGATAATCCTGTCTTGATGTTGGCTTTGAGGTCTTACCGAGCCATTTGATATCTGACACCCTAATATTATTAATTAATTGTATCATTCTAAAACCGTCCAGCGGTCCATGTTTGATAAAATCCACAACTTGTTTCACTATCCATTGGCGATTTCTTGATGAACCCCAACATTCTGGAACAAATACTTTGCTTATTATAGTTAGAATGAACAGAATAACCTTGGTAAGTGGGGTTGTATTCTCTAGTATGTTTTCATTTATGGGAGAATTCGTTTGAACTAAGGATGCATAGATGTGAATATACTGGCAAGTCAGATCCTTGTTCACAACTGATTTTAGCAATTTATATAGTCCCCTGTATTTTTTTTGTATACTTCTAGGATTTGCCAGCGGGAAAATGGAAGCCAATACATCTTCAGGGGCTCCATATATTTGACGTGGCGGAATTCGTCCAGAATTGTTCTTGTGAAGTATTCCTCCTTTCTTCAAAATGAGAGTATTTTCAGTAGAACTCTTAAATGGATTTCCCTCTCCAAACAATTGTACGAATTGACCATCGGAAACTCGAGCAAAGCATTTGCTGTTTAAAAGAATATGGACAAAATGATTTCTTCCAATTATATTGAACAAGACGTTCCAGGGTTTTTGTTTGATGAAATTCACTTGGAAGCTAACAAAACCATTTTGTACACTATGATCATTCGAAATATTGGACAGATACCCGTTCCTTAATATATTAGAAGATTTGGATATTGTCAAATACATCAACAACAGGTCAACAACCTCAATAAAAGAAGCACTATCTGACGTTGGGGGAACTTTTTCATGAGCATCCTCCTTTATAAATATATTGTTCAAAAAATCACTATATTTCTGACAATATTCGGCAATTGAGTCATTCTGGAACTTACAACTTAAGTACTCATTAAGTTTGATGTATCCTTTCATAGCATTAGCCCCCTGTTGTTGTAGACATTAAGTACAATAGTGTCTAGTCCAATAGTGCAAAGTTCAATTCTATAGAGAAAAAAATGCTTTGTTACCCAAAATCTGGTCTCAGAATCAATGGGTAGGAAGAGTAAAGAACAGCATGTATCTGAGTATGTAGATCTAGAGAATCAGATACTCTATGGTGCTATGAAACAAATCAGGCATGATCTGTACTCCTTGAATGACACTGAGAAACCTCCAACGCTAAGAACCTGGTGTTGTGAGATTGATCCGTCTCAGACAAAGAGTTTAATTGCCATCATCCGAGACAACATACCTGTTGAAGAGCTGAATAAATTACTCCATATAAAAAGAATAAATAAGGGAATCAGCGTATTCATCAAAGAAAGGCAGGTATTGAAAGTCATTGTCTGTACTACAACTTATTGTGAGAGCGAAGTCGAGTTATTTCTGCTACTAAAGAAACGCAACATACCAGATGTGGAGATAATCAAAGCATATATAATTGAAATACCCAAAATTGCACCTCAAACAAAAGAAATAAGCCAAATGTGGTCTTCGTTGTATTGGCCAATGTCATGGAAGGGAAATCCCAATCATCAATATCTTAATTCTCTAAACTTTGATATTGATAGCGAACGGGAGATTATTCTAAAATTAATAAGTGAGTTTAACTCAATCAAGAAGGAAGATAAGGAATGTTCTCTGGTTACAATAATTGCACGAGAAAATGACAATCTAGATAAAGAAGTCTTAACCATTTCCTGCAATAATTCTTCGTCAAATCCGATTGACCACAGTGTCATGAAAGCAATTAATAACATATCCACTGCAGAGAAGGATAGACGATCTTCCACTCGTACCATCCTTAATGATCAGCCATCTAATTATTTGTGTCATAATCTTCTTGTTTATACCACACACGAGCCTTGTATAATGTGCTGTATGGCTCTCGTACATTCGAGAATCGGAAGGGTTGTCTTCTTAAAGCAGGTCCCTTTAACTGGAGGCTTGGAAAGTAATTACCAATTAGGAGATATGGATGGACTCAATTGGAAGTTCGACATATTCAGATGGGTTTCCGAGAGAGAACTCGAGATTTTTGATAATTTGGTTAGTAGCAAGCCATTAAATTATTAAGTTTTAATACACTATATCATTCAGGTTCGTGGATACCAAGACAATTCTCGATTTTAGTAACGGCAGCTTCAATGTCAGTAACCGCAGCAGAACTGCTAAATGATTCGTCACTTAGGTTTATTTTCTTTAATTTGGCTATCAATTCCTCGACACTTGACAACACTGTTTGTAATTTCGTGGTTGTGTATTTCTCTCTGGACTCTAGAAGTGATATCAACTTACGGAGTCTATTATTTAAATAGATAATGGAAGGTTTCCTACTAGAAGTTTGATCAACAAATTTCACAAGATTTAGGATTGGGATATTAAAAGAATTGTTAATGTTTTGCTTTACTTGGTTGATGACCAAAGTTTCTCTTTGTATGCATAAGTCATTGTAAAGATCTTTCAAACTGGATCTGGAGACATTAACAGGAAATAACTTCTCAAATTGTGCTAATGATATAACAGATTCTAATGAAGACTGGTCTGTTAAATAGTTGGATAATATCACACTCGAATGCATAATAGGATCAGCCTTGGTTACTCGCGAGGCTAGTATCATAGAAAAATGATATTTGTGTCGTGCGTTAACCATTTGCGGTGGAAAAAAACCAGACAAAATGTCTACAAGAAAACAAACAAACGCAAATTGACCCACAGGCAAGAACAAGATGACAGGTCTTTCTTATGATGCATCTTCCTATTATGTTCAAGCTTTGGCATCTAGCATATCCAAGAGACTTGTTGATGAGCCTGATAACTCGTTGGTTTTAAACATTGCACCAACAGGAAGACAAGCTAAGAGAAATGCACAACAAATTAACTACTCGGAGGATTTTGTTGACGATTTTGACTTTGAAGGTACACCCACTTCTACATTTACTAAGAATCTCAATAGTAATAACCAACAGCAATCGATTGTTCAGAAATTTTCACCAGCAAGGAACACACCACAAATAAGTGAACTTGAAGATGAATCCAAATTGAATGAATTAACCCATAAATCAGACACATTAATCCCTATTAAAATAAGTCTTGAAAACCCAAATGCAACTCATAAAATTATTGACTTTTTCATGTGGAATTTGAATGAGACTTTAATAACGCCGGCACAATTTTCTGAAATATTATGCAACGATTTGGAATTACCAAATTCAATGCAACTGCAGATCACGGAATCTATTTACCAACAGATCGATGATTATAGCTATGTTTCAAGTTTACAATTGACCGCAGACAATCCATATGTTGTCGTCATTGATTTGTCTGTCAGTTTAAACAAGCAACTTTATCAGGATAAATTTGAATGGGATCTAAACCAAGAAGAAGTCACACCAGAATCATTTGCGCACGTCGTTGTGGCTGACTTGGGATTATCTTTAGAGTTTAAACCAGCTATTTCACACGCCTTGCATGAAATCATAATTCGTGTTAAAAGAGACATTATGGAAGGAACTTTTAACACTGAAATTCACAATCTTCATATGGTAAGAGGGCTTGTTTTTGAGTGTGGAATTAGAATCAGTACTGAAGCTAGTTCACAAAACGGTAATGATCATTGGGAACCAGTTGTCGAAGTACTTACCCCAGCCGAAATAGAGAAACGTGAGAATGAAAGAATTAGAAATATGAGAAGGTTGAAGAGAGAGAATATGAAGCGAGACTATGATGAATATAGTTCAAACAAGAGACGCCAAGTTCTTTCTAGAAGAAAATTTGAAGAATTTGGAAGCATCTAACTGTGTAAATAAAATGTACGATATAGATTCCTGAGTTGAGTAGGAGCAAAGGCTACTAGTCTTGTTTACCATATTTGTTGATATACTAACTGTTCCAGTAGTATAAAATTATATGCTGGAATAAATATTAATGTACTATCAACAACAGAAGCATGAGGAATTGCTAGTTCTTGTAATGAACCATCTAGCTTCCCCTGATAAGAAGCTTTGCTTCCTTCTAATACAGGAGTCAAAGTTATGAAGAGCTGAATCGTGTAGTCTACTACGATTGAATCTTTTCCTATGTACTCTTGAAATGAACTAACTTTGCACGCGCTTCGCAAAACACCCAAGGATCTTAAAAACTTTGATTCATTTGAATCAACTAGAACCGCTCAAAATTGAAACATAATATGAATATGGTGAAGATTGAAGATTCGTTGTTCTGAACCTGATTATCTCAATTTTTTCGTCAGAAACTCTCAGCTTGCTGTCGAACTTGTCATTCTAATTCTTTGTGATAGCTATCGTTATCTGACATATTGGACTTATATCATAATCATTATACTTAGTAAATATAAATAGTTTCCTCAAAGTGAACGACCAATTAATGATAATCTAATACACGAACTAACATTTCACCTATATCCTAGTTCTCTTGCATAGATTCCTACTAACATACAAATAATCTGCTTCCTTATAATATTCAGTTATTAAAATCATCGTTACATTCATTGATATCTTGACTAATTTACAAGTCAATCTTTTAAACTGTTTGCAATACATATAACGAAATGGTTTCTGAACCTGGATAATTATCATAAAATAAAATATGAAATTTTAAAATTCTTCACAAAGCCAAAAATAATAAATTAAATACCAATAACCTACGCCTTTGAAGCATGTAAATATAGTAAACTGAACAAAAGAATGTTCACTGACTAAACCATATTATTAGTATGACCTCAGCTATGATGAGATTTAAATTTCGCAAACACAACTTTGAAATATTCTCACGCAATAATATAAAGGCCTAAAATTTTAGCCAGTGGATGTGAACCAGGCTACAATTAAATCTGCAAGAAACAGAAGTGAAGTGGACAATAAGTGAAAGCTCACTCTAATCTATGCAAAATTTCTAGGTAAAAGGTGTACGCATCTAGAGTATAAAAAGACAACTTATTCTCCAAGAAATTCCTCCAACTTTCAATGAAACTACATGTAATCATAATCATAGTAAAGGATATAAATTTTAATATATCAAACAACAACAATCAAGATGGGATTAAAAAAATGTTTCAACATCCTTACACATTAATAATATTACAATACTATCTTCTTTATACCTAACTACTTAACCGCCGAGGTCACACAAATAAAAAGTAGTACATGAATATAAAACAATATTTTATTCCCGTGACAATCAAACATTAAACAAATATGCACTAACCAATAGGGGTAAGGAAATAAAAATTACTACAAAATACCTAAATTTTGCAACTTGTCCAATATCGAAGATATATACG